>CM031242.1:412513669-413113669 GCA_018340775.1 Taxus wallichiana var. yunnanensis | reverse complement strand
TCCCTTATCAAATTTTTTTTTCAGGTGCTTTCCGAGGGTGCAACCCTCACAAAGACCTTTAGAAAACTTAACTCGGGGTAACCCGTTGACCATTTTTTTTTGGCTCAATTGTTCAAGGTAACGATAATTAAGATTCTCAAAATGCTCATGCAATAGCTTGCTAACCTCATCTGCATGAGTGAGCAAGGCATTGGGCATAAAATCAGAAGAGAAGTGGGAAAAGGTATACAACCGTGAATGGTGATCTACCTTTCCCTTAGCCACACTGTAGTCAGAGTTAAGCTCACAAATGATCACCAAATTAGGACCAAATTCCACTTGCATTCCTTCACCAAGGTGGGTGATTTGGTAAACCAATAGGATATTGGTAGAGACATTGGGAACACTCAACACTTGGTTAAATGTTCCACCTTCTATCTCTATCGATCCACTACCAGAAACTGACACATGAGTTTCATCACCCAACATGATTTGGGACATGCCACATGGTTTAATGCTAGAGAATTCAACCTCTGAAGAAGCCATGTGGTGCGAGGCACCAAAATCAATAATCCAAGTTGATGATGCAGTTGATCTAGCTATGAGGGCCTTACCTTTTTTCTTTTCATTTATAGACTCCTTTGCATTCGAAGACTCGCCCTTCGGAGTAGTTTGTTTAATGGATTCAGGAACACTTATTTTATTTTTCTCAAGTAAATGAGTTAAGTGATCAATTTTTTTCTGAAAAAATGATGCTCATCGTGGCCAAATTTCATACAATAGGAACATTTAAAATTTCCTTCCTTCTTTTCTTTAGGCTCAAAAGTAAAAGTGTTGGGGTTAGGCTTAGATGGGGGTTGGTTGGTTTTAGTTTCTTTCTTAGGTTGGTCCTTTGTTCCTTTCTTCTTTTCATTTTTCTTTCCCTTATTCACCACAAGGGCATGTGACTTGGATTTTAGAGTCCCCATTTTAATGATTTTTTCCTATTCTCGAATGATTTGGGACGAAAACTGTCAAAGGAGGGCATTGTCCAAGTACTACCCAAGGTGGCTTTTGTGGCGTGGAAAGTTGAAACAAAGACAGAGTATTCAAGACCTAATTTAGAAATAATCAAAAAGATCAATTGAGAGTCTTTCTTTTCCACTTTACATTCCTTTAGAAGCAGTCTAGTGTGGATAAACTTTGAGAAGAAGGCCTCCAGGTTTTCAAAGTCACTAGGATTTAACCCTAGTAGTTTGTTCTCCAACTCATGTGCTCTCATGTCATCTTGTTTTCCAAACATATCATCGAGTATTTTCCACACTTTATCATGTTTCGAGAAAATTTCGATGTGGAAGAGAAAGTCGAGAGAGACGGACTTATAGAGAAGACCTAAGGCTTCATCACAACGGTTGAACCACTTATATTTTTTGGGTTCATCATTAGGTTCGGTCTCTAATCCCATGGTGACACGGTATAACCCTTTACTTCGTAAAACCAATATAATTTTATATTTCCATTCAAAGAAGTTAAAAGGTGCGAGCACTGGTAATTTAGAGATATCCATAATGAAGAGATAGAACCAGAGGATGCGAAGGAAGGAGAGAGAAAAGAAACAACCACCCCGAACAATATCACACCCCCCAAGTTGGCACTTTAGTTCACTGCGTTGATTACAATCAGATACGACTGTGTGCCGAGAACCAGTCTATCATTCACCTTGCAATCAACGTAATAACATGCAATAGTGGAGACAACAATCAGGGTTCATTGGGCGCAGCAGATCGACACCGCAAGCAAGCACAAGAACAAGAGAAAACAAGAAGGGGAAGAGAGGTATTTTGTGAGAAACATCATCTCACGTCACATGAAAGAATCCCTTTTCTATAAGACTGTGGCGGATGCTCTCACAAGTCCACAAGCAATAAAATTGATAAAACAAAGCTCAAGAAAAAAAGAGCTAAATTAAGAAATACAAAGACACCCCCTAGAATGTGGCACTTTATGAATATAGTGCATTTACAAAACCGATAATCCCATCAACTAGAGTGTGAAAAAACATGGAAATTTGACTAAAGAAGTTCTCAAAACCAAGCAACGAGTCAAAATTTATAGCAAAAACCAATTCCCATAACTGATGGAAAAAAGCTAATAAACCTACAAACGGATTTAAAAAGTTCACTAAATGCATGCAAAGGGTGTTGTATGTATGCTCATTGGAAATGACATCAAAGTTTAGATAGGTTTTTTTTTAAATGCAAGGGGGGGATTAGCCTCCCTCCCATCCCCGGACCTCACCCTCCATCTTCGAGACTTGAAGAAAGGTCAAGCAAAAGACCCCAAAATTTTTTACAATTTCAATTAAATAAAATATTTACACCTTAAAATATTAGAGGCGAGGTTGATTTACAAAAAAATAATACTAAAAGGAAATTTTGACAGCTGAGCCCAAATGCGAGCTGGCAATGTTGGTGGGATGTCCATGTGCTTCCAAGGTTGAATGCCGAGCCCACGTGTTTAGGCCGAGATGTTCCAAGATTGACTGCAGGCGGAGCTATTCAAAGATTGACTATAGGCCGAGGTGTTCCAAGGAAGCCGCCGAGTGGGAGGGCCATGTGTTAGAGGGCGAGGTGATGGCCGTGCAGGTGCAGTAGCCGGTCAGAGGTGACATAAATGGCTATGAGGTGAGAACAACAGACTGAAACCCATGTTGTAAAGGAAATATAGATGAGAAAGGTTGTAGGGTAGTCGTAGATTCCACGGTAGTTAATGACAATAATACACAAAGAAAAAGCATTCCGCTTAAGCAAGTTACAAAAATATTCAACTCCTCGCACAATAGTAAATACAGAGGCCAATGCAAAAGCAAAACACACAAATCCAGTGCAGATGCGGTGGAAAACTAGGTCGTGAGTTGAGGTTGCAATAAGGTACGAGATGCCCGAGATCAATGAAGCCAAGGAAAGGATCAGTTAGATCACCACAGGGAAGAACTTAAGCCAAAGTTCCACATTGAGACCTTGAAACCATGAAAGAGGGAATGCAGTTGAGCTGTTAAGAGGAAAATATTACGAGCTATATTCCAACTCGGTTCTAGGATCCAACACTCCTCAAATACCAAGAACCGACACTCCTTTTACCCTACAGGATCTAAACCTGAACACAACCATAACCAGCAAGTAATACAAAAACAACCAAAAAGAATGACAACACATGCAAAGGTAGTTAAGGTGAGATCCTGCACAAGGAAATAACAAAGAACCATAGGTCCACACCAAAGCAAATCCGAGCTCATGAGAATAGAAGCAATCACAAACTCAGCAATGGATAATGCAAAGCGACCAAAATACCTTTAAACTTGCAGCTGCTGAAACCTCAATACAAGGTGAGTAATATAATTCCAAAATAATAAAAAAAACTTGTACGAGAAAATAAGAAGAAACCAAAAGTAATAAGCAAGTGATAAATGAAGAGTGCACATTTTACCGAAACCGGCTCCGATACCATGAAAGAGGGAAAAAACAAGAACCGATGTTGAAAAAAATGCACCACAACGAAGTTACACTTCAAAGGTAACGTCAAGATCCAACGCAATAAGCAAGATTCAAATCAATGGAAAGAAAATGCAAGTAAGAAAACAGGTTTGCTCATCCTCATAGATCAAAAAAGGAAGTACAAATAGGGGTGTTGTGTAACCCCCATGCCTAAACAAGGAAATAATATCAATGATGTCACTGACGCATATGACATGACTGATGCATATGACACCACTAAAGGAGGAGTTACAATTCCAAATAAGGAATGTAACTCCTATGATACATCTAATGACACAAATGACAATGACAAATTCTATGACATAATCTGACACTTTTCATTTGACTTCCTAAGACCTATGACTCTCGCAAGGTGAGATGAATCACCAAGTGATGTCGAAGATGACTAAGCATGTCACACACACCAATAACTTCTAATTTATGATATTAGAATATTGAATTTTAGGGCATATTTTATTACGATTTAGAGATGAAGAAAAAGTATTTCCTTGTATTTTGGAAGTAAATACCGAGTAGTGACCAATTAAGGACAAAGTGAGTACATGAGTGTGCTTAATTTTTTTTTATAATGTTCCATGGGATATAAATTCACACTAAGGTTATCTTAACAATGGGGATAAGGATAAACAAACAAAATTAGATAGTTTACACACACTAGATATAACTATAGAACATGAGACAATACCATACGATAATTGTGTCCAATGTATATAGTAATCGTCTAAGAGGACAGAATAATATAACTAGAAATATTTAAAATCATGATTGAAAGTGTAATATATATAAGGAATAATATCATTCTTAAATGTTTAGGAACAACAAAAACAGAAAAAGAAAGTGTATTCAATCCTTATGAGCTAATAAATTAATGCATTTAATATATTTTGTGTATGAAGTCATGACTAAGGGATATAAATTAAAGTACCAATATCAAATAAAAACTACCAAATTTGGGTGTCTACAACTAGGTATTATCCAATCTAAGGGAGCAAATTGAATTTGGTAAAGCATATATACCTCAATGTTGTAAGGTGTTGAATGTTGTCCTGGAATTTCGTATTAAGAAGAAAATATAATGTTTGTACCTAATTTATTATATGAATATGCTAATAACCCTCGAGACACCCCAAAACCCTATAAATATGTTAATTGTAATAATTTTATTATTTGGAAATAACTAATAAATATACCTTATGAAGTGACATTATGGTTTATCTTGACATGTAATAGAATAAGTAAAATTAAAATCAAAGTCAAACCCAAGTGAAGTATGGTCTAGAGTTAACCCATCTTGACTAGATCTATATAGGAAATTTAATCTTATTTTTATCTTAATAGGATGGCTTATAGAAAGGAATAATAATTGTAAACCTATTAGTAAAAATAATCACTAAGTACCTCAATTATGAAACCTAAAATGCTGGTTTGAGGGGATAAATTAGTCAATTAGTATAATCTCATGATTCATTAGTTACCTAATTCATGTTCGAATTTGTAATTTACTATTGTAACATTCCTAGTTATGACAATGCTCATTTACTAAGATCAATATCCACATTTTATCCATGCATACTACATATTAATGTATCTCTCCCAACTTGTTTATCCCTACACAATGACGTGTCCTCACTTTTTTGAATACAAATGCATAAAACTAGTATTCAACATCTAGTTATCATTATATGTCTTTCATACCGCATTCACATCCTCCCTGCAAAAAATCATATATTATGGATAGGATGTAAATTCTATCACTGACCGACTTGTACGGTCTTGGACCGATACATACTCCAACCTTCATTTTAATTTGATAATATTTTTTGGGTCATTTTATCATCCTAGGTTATATTTTTCATAACAAATTACCTCCATAACCCTATATAAACAATTTAATATCACCTTATTTATTCACCAAGCACTTTCATGAGCTCTCACCGCAAATAATAATACAAAAGGAACTCAAGACTCCCTAAATCTTCCAAAAAATGATGCACATCAATTTATACAATGTCACTAATACAATTTTGAAGCACTCAACTAGGTCAAGGAGTTTATCTTCCCTCATTTCCAAACATCCAAAGATCCCCATCCAATGTCTTAAAAAGAGTAAAATCATATCAAACATTATCAAAGTGATGCATGTTTCTAATATAGATGAATCCATATAGGTATCACATGACAGTGAAGAACTACGTGTGATTTGAGGCCTCTTTGAAATAGTTTTGATGTAGATGGTGCACATATTGAACTTCAACCCAAACACTAACTTTCTTGCAGCGTATCCACCCATGGTTACTGTTTGGGTTCTATTTAGATAATTTTAGATATTTTTTCAATTATTTAACAATTAGGGTTTGGAAATGACACACATTTATAGGAACTGAAGGGCACATAAAGTTAAATATCCCTACTCTAAGTAGGTCCAAGACTATATAATAGACCCATGGAAAAATCATTCATCTTAAGAGGGTTATATGGTTTGTTACCCAGAAATTTCTAGTTATGGTCTAATATATGAAGCACCTTCATGTTTAGTACTCCTATATTTTTCAATATGTGCACCTACATCTCTCATGTATCACTCTATATAGCTAAGTGCATCTATCCTCTTATATTTCTTGATCTTATAATATATCTTTATCATTAGTTACAAATATTAATGAGTTATTTTGATATTACATAATTAAGTTTGAAAATTAATTAGTAAAAATAACCCCCTCTGACAAATTGTAGACACTCATATTTGAAAATGTACCCTTTGACACTGTTAATTGTGATTGTGCTTCTTAGCTAAGACAAACACCCACATCCTATCCCCATGTAGTCCATATTGTTATTAGCTTCCTAAATTGCTTATTCCCATAAACTTATGCATCAAATTTTTTTGAATATAAGTACATAAGTTTAGTGCTTAAACTTGCATTTCCATTGTGGAACTTTTAGATTTAATCTACCTCTTCCTTGTTCAAAACCAAATATATTGGTTAGGTTGTATAATTTGAAGTTGGCTGAATTATATGGTTATGCACCACCACATATCTAACTCTAACTTCAACACAATAACATTTTTTATTTTTATTTTCATCTGCATGGTTTGGTGTTATCATGATAATTTACCTTCGGAACCATATATAAACTAGTTAATATCATCTCATGTACTCATCTAAAATAATATAAAAAATATATTGGCACACTAATTTTAAACACTCACAAAAGGAACTTAAGGCTCCATAAACCTTCCTAAAGTTGATGCACATACGTTAGGAAAACCACTACTACATTTATGAAATATTAAACTAGGTCAAGGGGTCTATATTAACTCACTTTCAAGCATACCAATTTCCCTATTTCAAAGTCTTAACAAGAGCACAATCCTCTCAAGCATGTTTACAAAGTGGTTCAAGTTTCTAATTAGATGTATTCATATAGATATTATATGTTATGTCGATAACTACGTGTTGTTTGGGGCCTCTAAGGAAGTAGTGCCAATGTAGGTGGTGCACGAATTGCACTTCAACCCAACAAATAACATTCTTACAGGGTATTCAACCCATGGTTATGGTTTTGGTGCGATTTTAGCTAATTATAGATGGTTTTGGGATTACGAGAAAACACGGGATTAATAGAAAAACACATTTATATACCATATAATGACCTATAAATTTATAGATATCCATTCCAAGAGGGTCCAATACCATACCATAATGGCATGACCAATTTCTCTATCCCAAAAACATTATACGGTCTTGCACCAAAAGGACTTCAAGTCACACAATAAACATCTAAGAATATTTGATCTCTACACTCCAATATTCATGAATAAGTGTATTGAGATCTATGTGTAGTTAAGTTTATCTCCCTTATTTTTCAATCTTGTAGGATATTTTAATCATTAATTACAAGAACCAATATATCATTATGATATTATTGATTAATGTCAAAATTTAGTTAGTTAAAAAAGCTCCTAGTTTTCAAATCTTACAATCCATTTTAGTGTTACGTAATTCCATAACATTAATCTACTAAGGTTAAAAATGGTGTAAAAATGTGGTGAATCCAACTCTTGAATCAAATATTTGTATATTTGTTTCTTCTTTTATTTCGATGTATGATTCTTTTCATATTATCTTTATTGTTTTTTATCATACATTTGGGCATAATAATGACTTCTTTTACTGATTCCCTCGTAGCTTTCCATGAGTTAGTTTAAATTCATCTTGAATATAATGATATCATCTACGAGGCATTTCAAAATTAATATATTAATCCTTTCAAATATATTCACCATCTAAAATCAAATCGCTAGGAAACTTTCTCTTTTTATCAAGATAGTGATCCTCCTATCACTCCTCAAAATGCTATGGATAACAAATATCTCCTGGATGATGTAATTTCTAATCTTTCTAATACTAATGATGTTTTTTTAGTGTTTCTTAATGTTTTTCCACCTCTAAATATGATGCACATACTTATCATATTATTTTAGGTGATAATAATGTTACTAGTTTTTGTGATGTTTCTACTCATAAAATTGTTACTACTTGTGTTTCTACTCTCTCTATTGAGTAAAAAAATGATCTTCTTATGCCTCTTATCAATTATGACAATGTTGATAATTCTAGCATGTCTTCAAGACTTAGTATAAATATAGCACATGTTAATATAGATCATTCTATTACTCATTGCGATGAAATCGATGTTGTTTAAACAAAAATTCATATGCCTACTATTGATACCACTTCACATCCACCATCTAGCAATGATATATTTTCTTATTATGTTTTTACTATCATCAATGACCATGTAAAAGGTGAAGGGTGTAATGCTAAATGTGGAAATCATACCCATTCCTTTCTTGATGATGAGGCATAACATGTGGAAAATTTATTACAAGAGAATAGTGTCCATATTGACATCATTTTATATGCTTCTCGAGAGAAATGTAATAATACTTATCGATTTCCAGATGATAAAAATGATAAACCTACTATGAAAGTGCACAATTCTCATCATGTGATACCACATCCACCATCTTATGATCACCCAATGGTTACAATTATTGGCACTATCGGCCCTATTCCACCTTCTACACTAATTATTACTTTTGATGACTATGATATGGATGATACTCTCATCTCTGATATTCTATACATTTTTACATCTATAAATCAAGTCCTTATACACAATATTTTGGTTGATCCATATAACAAGGGTAATCTATATACTCTCAATCTAATTCTTTCTCTCAGTTATTCTTAAAGGAACATCAAATGTGTTTCTAATTATACCTATGGAAATATTATTCTACCTATCATGGTCCGATTTTTACTAAAAAGGTCCATTTATAGTGGCCTCCACTCTTAGTTTGGGTGACATGTGTTTATGTATCCCTTGGTTACATTCTCTTAAGGATATCCCATCTATCATACACAAATATGTTAAGATTACTCACCAGTAACATGCTATCACAATTTGAGGTATTAATTTTGAGAATCCACTTCCTACATCTATGTCTCTTTGAAATCCTCCTATCAAAATTTTTATCTACAATGGATTTATCCCTTCTAGGTCTCTTGCTAGACCTTCTAACACACATGTTACATCTAGTGGCTCTCACCCTCTTAGAATTCCTCATAAGTCCTATACTTCACATCTTATCTCTAGTGGATCTCACTCTACAAATCATCCTCATATGTCTATTCCATCACACACTACTTATTATAGATCTATTCCACCTTAGTATACTCCCATGGTTTATATGGCACATGTTACTAATTCTGTACCACTCACATTTGAGCATTTTTATTTGGCACAACTGAGGTCCACTCCTCTTAATTATTCTAGATAAAATTTTCCTCCTCATGAGGCTCTTATTGGGTATCCCTTATATTACCCCTCTCCTTGTATGTAACTATATCTAATAATACAAACACATTCATATATTTGCAAAAATACAAAATCAAGACCTATATATATAGTTTGCATTTTTATCACTTTACATTACATATGTTTTTTATCACTACGATTTTATTGCTATCGTATCCATCATAATATTTACACACATACATTTACGAGGTATATTGAGCTTGATGTGGGAAACACAAATCATTACATGCTAGTATAATATATCTTTTTCCTTACATTACTTATCTTGGGGCAATACCTCCACACTATACAAGTGGTATTATTTCATTATAGTTCCTTTCCACTTCCTCATTATACTTGATTTCATATATCATTTACATGTTATCTTTAGAACTAACAATGCTAAAAATGTGTTTAGTGTAGCATAGACATATCTTGCTTCGTGTGATTTCTTACTACTTATGTTGATCTTATCACTATTTGACATTATTTACTATTTTCTTGAGTTACTACTTGTTTGATTCAATGTATGCATCCTAAGTTCCTTTCTTATCTTGTGAAACCATGAGTGTCCCATATTTTTTCCTCTTAGCCTTTCTTACATGACATTTCTTCTTGTGGATATGACCTAAGTGTCTTGATTATGTTGTGACAATGTGTGTGTCCCGTGTTTGTAGTTCTAATACTTGATGCGACTCTTCTCTACATGTTATTGATTATGTTTTCTCACTTGATTGTTGTTATGTATTTATCCTAGCTGTATTAAATTTGTGTCACTAGTACTATTTTTGTTCTTATGTTTATCACTTTTATTGTTGATTTTGTTTCCGTTGTTTTTTGTGTCTTTACATGCCATTTTTTCCACCACGTGTAACCTCTTTTGTAGGTATATGTTCTCAAAGGTTACCACCACTTCAACATTTTACATTCCCCTACAAATTCTCGGACATACGATGTATGAGCATATATCTAATATTTTTATCCATGTACTCAAAATATTTATAACACACATCTCAAAAGAGGCATTCATTAGGATATATTCTACTCTTACATGAAAAATTGTAGGTTTAGAAACATGTTTTCACAAGGTAAAAATCCTTATAAACATATCGAGATATTAAAAATTGGTATAAAATATGTACAAGGCCATATATAAAGGCCATGACCATATAAAAATTCTTGACCCTACCACACATTTCGGTCGAAGGGTTAGATATGATTGTTTTCTACTATTTCATATTACACATCATGGATATAGTATTTCTACATAATCTTAGATTCAATTGACACAATTCTAAGTACTTTATAGTGGCATGAATATTTAACTCCTCCACTTTAGTACTCATTTCCGGTTATAAAATAGAGGTGTTTTGGGTGCATGAGTCTCCTTCTCCATTGTAATTTTAGCATAATGTACACACTCTTACTGGGTAGTATGAAATACGAGAAGAGCATGGGGGAACTCACTCTATTTTTCGTAGTTTATCTACATATACAAAATTGGGCCTACATCCGTTTGCAGCAAAGTGTGGTCTATGAGTTATGGAAAGTAGCAAAGTTAATAAGTTATTCATAATAATTATTTCCTCTCCTAATTTCACAGGGAAAATACTAGAGTTACTAAGACCTTTTGTACGGTATATTATTCCTTCATGATGAGCATTGATAATTATTTATTCTTCTCTCTCTACCTTTTATTTGGTGTTGGGTTGCATGTACCCAATACTCTAATATATCCTTTGACACAATTGAGGACTAATCACTCTCAATCCTTCAGTAATTCTCAAAGATGCAATGCAAATGTACTAATGTAAACAAGTAACGATATTTATTCCCTCCACGAAAGAATATGTGTATTTATCCGTGTTTTACATATCTTTATTTCATTTTATGAAAAGTTAAAATTCTATGTTTACATTTGAGTTACAATATAAACTATACTATAAATATTGAATACACTCTATGTTGCGGGTTTCATCATAGAGTGTGCTAACACCAACACATCTGGACACCTAAAATTTTGAGTGAAGACAAAGTGTTTCTACACACTCATGTATATTTTATTTTAAGCATGTAATTTTTATTTCATACTTAAAGTGTACCCTTTCAATTATCAACCTAAGAATTATCGACTTCTTCCACAATTATATGATTTACAAAATATCAAGGAGAATGGAATGGTGTAATGGAAAAAAATGAATTCAACATGGAAGACCATATTTTTATTCCTCAATTCCCTCCTCATATCAGATTATACGATACATATGTGGAGGAATATGTATCAAATATTATTTTATGAAAGCTCTCTCCCTTTCGCCCTCTTTCAGAGTTCTACTTCCTTAACTATTAAACCGAAAATGGAGATTCCACAATGATTGTGAATATACATCATATACTTGGGGATGATGCTTCCCTTGTGGCTTAAGCCAATACCTACTCTACATGGCCTCATAATCCACCCTTCCAAAAAATCTCATACCTTCCCCTTCCTAACACACATAGCTCCACACAAAAGTTCATAAAATTAGGTCACTAGACACCACCTGGTTTGGGTTTAATGGTATATACAACTTTTGGAATCTGGTGTTCAGTGTTGTGCTTGTAATGTGGTACATATTACATGATATGATTACCACTATTTCAAGGTTGAAATGGTTGGAGGATATTAGGTTTCCCATTCGAGGAAATCTTGGAGCATAGATGTTTCCCGTGAGTTATGACTTCCAACACCTTCAAACTACATGATATTCGAGAAATACAGAATCATGTCAGAGGGGTACATGTTATTACTCTTGTTTTTGTTCCTATTATTTTTTCGTGACGAAGCTATTATATTACTAATTATATTGTAAATCTAGATCTGTGAATAGTGTGGTAATGGGTGTTATATTCTACGAGTTTTGAATGTAGTGTCGATGGACCTTCTGCTAGAAGATAATCTCCTCAACTAATGTATTCCATGCATGCCCATGACCCATTAAAAAAACCATGCACATGCATCCAAATGTTATGATAGGACCCATGCGCAAATGGTCATGTCAGTGTTGTTGGCGACATTTAACAAAGTGGAATGCAATCACAAAGTAACATGTGGCAGGTGATAGATAGGGTGGTTGAGAATATGTGCTTGAAACTCAGAGGTCATTGGTTTGATTACACTGGGTTTATTTGTTTGATTTTGAAAAACACACTATTTTTTCAACAAAAAAAACTAAGTCCAAAAATTCTTGACACGTGGTAGGGGAGGACATGATGACCATGATGAGGCATAGCATGGGTTTTTACACATGCATAGGTGCATTATTTAGGGAGGATAGATCTTTCTGATATTCCTAGTAAAATAACCCTACTTACACCTTGAAAATACATTTAAATAGTTCAATCATCATTTTAAACAAATTAATTTTAAATAGAGTTTATCCTATGACATTGTTGATTGGGTGGTTAATTACTCAACCACCAAACTTATTTATTTTTTACTGTTAACTTGTTGGGAATAGGGTCATGAAAATAATTTGACCAGGTATCTTCTTCTAATAATTAACAAATGCTTTGGGTTTTCATTATTTATAAATTTTATGAAAATTCTACCCATGTTTCTATAAATTCTCATGAATTTTTGAAGAGCTTCATTCAATGTAAAGACCATTTTGTTTATTATTGAGATATTTTAAACATTTTATTAGTTTCAAGATCTATAACATTTAAACAGTTAAATCATTCTTTTTCATAATATAATGGTTTAACATATGAAAATCGAAAACAAATAGAGAATTTGAGAGTAACAACTATTGCTTTAATTAACATGAGGTCATGGAATGACACAAAGGTTTTGTAAAAAAACAAATCATAATTGGATTTGCTTTACATTTATTCTCATCACCTTGTGCTGGCCAACACACACATTTTATATTTTTTTCCCCTATTTGTATTGTACTACTTTGTTGCGAGTTAAAATTTTAAATCAACATCGTTACATGGATTGCTAATTTAATTTACAAAACCTAGGGGTAAAAATGAGGGGGAGATGCCAAAATCCAAGACAAGAGCGCCACAAGCAAATAGCTTTGGATTTTGGCATCAAACGGTACCCATGAAAAATTTGGAGAATCCTTTAGAGTATGTTCAAAGAGAAAACATATGACAGATAAGAATAAAATGTCATTGGAAACATTGCTAATAGATAAACTAATTGGTTATATTACATTATTAAAAGGCCTAAAGGTATTATATTATTAACCATCTTAGGAAAAATAGTCAAAAATTAAACTTGCTAACATATATGAAACTTTGAAACAAAAGTATAATTATTATTTCATTTTTATCTAGCCCACAGGATTCTGCTAGAGTTATGTATAATACATTGGCCAACACTACCATTAGTGTGAAAAATGTGAATGGCCTAATGGAGCAGTTAAGTTTCATAGGATACAAAGCTAAAATTGTCTTCTTCTCAGTGTCTGACATTCCTTAGGTGAGTAATTGTGTATAAGTAAAAGCATGATATTTTTAATAGTTCAAATAAAGTCATTAATGCATGTATACATTCCCTATCATAATATTTGTGTGATGTGTTATAGCTACGTGGACAACATGAGGATGAAAGTGATTGTAAAATTAGGATACATGAATGCAAACAAGATTTTCAAGTTCTTTGAACATGCATTTATACAATTCAAGGATGCCTCCCAATCATATTACAATATAATATAGTGACTTTTTTGTTTACATTTTACTATTCAAAATAGAATAAAACTTGTTAAAGATTTGCTTTGTGGATGTAATAAAAACTAAATAAGTGGGACAATTATGTATTAATTTATTTTGATGTAATTACTAAAATTAATACCCCCTCAATAGTATTTTATGTTATTATTAATGCGTTGTTTGAAGTATTGGGAGAGCATGTAATTTGGAGGGTAAAAATGTGGATTTATTTATTGATGTACATTATGTATAATGAATGGTTTTATAAATTGTAAATGATTTTTATGTTTTTAATTATAATTATATAGTTGGAATGTTTATTTTAATAGTAATAGAAATGAAACTTGTAGATAGGTTTTTCTTAGTTACCCAAGTGTTGTGGATTTATGTTGCATGTTTAACAAATGTTACATGTTTTTTTTAATGTATAAAATTCATATGGAAATATAAAAACATAACAAGTTGAGGGATAAAGGAACAAGTTATAAAATAACCAAAGAGATTATTATATTTTTAATTTGACCTCTTGTTGGAAAAATAATTTTTGTAAGGTAAAATTAATTATTTTTCACCAATGCTTTGAGACTAAGTCCTTCCTCATGGTAATGGGGAGGATCCCATTTATTGAATGAAAAAAAAAAATCAGTGGGTGGTTGTGAAGTCAAGGATCATAAATGAATAATCCATTAAACATGTGGAAAATTAATTGTACTTAATACAAGGGAAGAATTTTCTTAAAGGAGGAGGTAAATGGGAGTAAAGAATATAGTGAAGGGAGGCTAATTTTGTGAATAGGGACTTTTATATTTCACAACATTAGCCATAGTAGATCCACACTCAATTAGAAGAATTCAACCATGCAAACAACAATGAAATTAACAAATCAAAGACACAAAGTTCTATTGATTTATTCCTCAAACACACAAATCCCTTTTTTGATTGTTTAATATCAATACGCTTACAAAGTTGAGTATGCAATAAGTAGAGGTAACATAGATAAGATAGAATAAAATAAAGTAATATTATTTTTGCATTTAGTAGAGAGAAAAATATATCCACTAGTAACTCACAATTGACAATGCTATGGAATAAAGAGGTCATTCCAATTTATAAATTTACAATATGAATTTTCATCTCCCACCACATGATATTTCACATTCTTATCACTTGTGACCTTTCATATTCCTAGGGAAAGAAAGTGAGCTATTTTCTTATTAATGAAAAATAAATCTTGCAATGTATAATTTAAATGTCACTCAAGTGGATAAGACAAAATAGTAAAAAAGTACATCCTCAACAAAGAATTATAAAATGAAGAGAGAAAGAAGAAGGGAGGAAATAATAGATGTATCAATTTGATGAATATGAAGCCTCTGCTGAAAGAGGGATTCGTGAGAACCGATGTTGAAAAAAATGTACCACAATGAAGTTGCACTCCAATAATGTAAATATCCAACGCAATAAGCAAGATTCAAACAATGGAAAGAATATGCAAATAAGAAAATAGGTCTGCTCATTCTCATAGACTAAAAAAGGAAGTACAAATAGGGGTGTTGTGTAACCCCCATGCCTAAACAAGGAAAGAACCTCAATGATGCCACTGACGCATATGACGTGACTAATGCATATGATGCCACTAAAGGAGGAGTTAGAATTCCAAATAAGGAACATAACTCCTATGATGTACTGACGTAAATGACAATGATAGATTCTATGACAGAATCGAAACTTTTCATTTGGCTTCCTAAGACCTATAACTCTCACAAGGAGAGATGACTCACCAGGTGATGCGGAGGATGACTAGGCATGTCACACACACTAGCACCCCTCTTCATGAAGCCAAGGAAGAGGTCATGGTAAGCCAGAATAGAAAAGAAGACTCCCCTAGACAACTAAGAAACATGTGTCAGTGGGGCCTGACAACAAAAGGCCTGATAAGGTGCCATAAACAGACAACATATTTCTAGAAACAAGAAGAGGAGAAGGAGGACTATATAGCCTGAAGAAGATGGGTGGCTACAACATAACTCACCCCAAGAAGATACCGAAAGTGAAGAAATTTCACCTCAGTGAAGGGCTTGGTGAATATGTCTGCAACCTGATTAGCTGTCTGAACACATTGTATGTCGATGATGTTTTCATGTATCAGCTCTTGTATGAAGTGCATGTGAATTTGAATGTGCTTCGTCCACTGATACTAAACTAGATTTCTAAAAATCAAGATAGTACTCATGTTGTCACAGTAGATAATGGTAGGTCATCAAAAGTGGATGCCAAACTCTATCAAGATACCCTATAACCATACAACTTCGTGGCGGCGTTAATCGATCCTCTCGTATTCTACTTTTGTTGATGATATAGAAATGGCATTTTGCTTCTTGCTGGACCAAATGACAAGACCTAAACCAAGAGTGAAACTGTAGCCTGAGGTAGACTTCCGATGATCTAGATCACCAGCCCAATCTGAGTCTATAAATCCAACCAAGTCAATCTCATTCCCTCCTAAGTAATGAATACCATCTATGTGAGTGCCATGAACATAGTAAAGGATCCACTTTTCTACTTTTAAATGTAGCTCATGAGGCTCCTACATAAATCTGGACACAATCCCGACAAGATACAAAATATCTGGCCAAGTGTGAGTAAGGTAGATCAAGCTCCCCACCAACTGCCAATAAAGGATACTGTAAACCAAGGGGGAAGAGAAATAAGAAACCAACTTGACCCCAAAAAGAAAAGGAGTAGGTGAGGACTTACAATCAGACATGTGAAACCAAGAAAGAAAATCAAGAGATTACTTAGGCTACGAGATCATAATTCCTGATTGATTGTGAAACTGGATCGCAAGAAAGTAATGTAGCAATAATAAGTCAGACATGGAGAACTTGTTGGCCAAGAATATCTTCACAGAATCAATGATAGAGGAAGAGCTACCATGATCAACAAGTCATCAACATAGAGAATAAGAATAAGCATGGAGTCATCCCGCATAGAATATACACATTTGGGTCAGAGTGACATCGAGTGAACCCAAATGTAAGTAAAAAGGAGTTCATCTTAGCATACCAAGCCTGAGGGGATTTTTTAAGGTCATAGAGAGACTTCTTTAACTTGAAAATGAGGGATGGATCATGGACATAACCCGGAGTTTTTTCCATATAGATCTCTTCCTCTAGGTCCCCATGAAGGAAGAAAATCTTAACATCCATCTGGTGGACTTACCATCTGTTAGTGGTAATGATGGCAAGGTTCAGTTGAATGGAATTCATCTTCACAACAGGAGAAAAGGTTTTCGAGTAATCAACCCCAGCTACTTAGGAGAAACCCTAAGCTACAAGTCACACTTTATACTTTTTAACTTCTCAATTGGCTTCATACTTTGTTTGATATATCCACCTACACCAAATGATTTTTCTTCCTTTCGAAGAGGGGTAAGATCCCATGTGTCATTCTTTATGAGTGAGGAATACTCCTCATACAAAAAGAATCCCACTTAGGAATCCCATAAGATTCCTGGAAAGATGGTGGATCAGAAGTAGAGGAAAAGAAGGAGTGGGGTCTAATGGAACTTGAGTGCATACGTCTCTCATCTAAAGGATCTTCAACTAAATATCTAGCACTCTGTAAAGTTTTCTTGGCCCAAAGAGGTCCCGAAGGTTTAAGCTCAGAGTCAAAATATTCTTCACTCGAGTGAGAAGGGACATAGTCCTCATCATCACTACTGTCAGAATCAGAAGACTCAAAAGTATGAGAATCGGGAGGAGAAGGGAGAGGAGGAACTCACTCAACAACATCATCATCTGATGAGTCAAAATCTAAATCATTGGGTAAAAGAACCTCAGTGGAAGTGAAATTCAAGGATGACTCATCAAAATTTACACTCCTCTAAATATAGAGACCATGGGTTGTAGGGTTCAATAATCAATATCCCTTCACACCATCAGGATACCTGACAAATATACAAGGTTTGGATTTTGGATCCAATATCTTGTGTTTCTTCTTAGGAATTCAAGCCATAGCCTTGGATCTAAAGACTCGAAATTGCTCAACATCAAGCTTGTGTCCAAATCAGGTTTTAAAGGGTGTTATCCCTCTTACTACCTTGTGTGGAACATGATTCTGAATGTAACAAGCACAATTCACTACTTTAGCCTAATACTACAGAGGAAAGGAATTCGAGTGAACCATAAAAGTAGCCATCTCCGTTAGAGTTCAGTTATTTCTTTTTGTAACTCCATTTTGGGAAGGGCTGTAAGAAAATGTATGCTGTAAAGAAATCCCTCAGAAGTGTATAAATCCTCAAACCTATTGCTCACATACTCACCTCCATTGTCGGTTCGAAGAACCTTGATATACCATTCCACTTGTTTCTCAACAAGAGCCTTAAAGTTTTGAAAATGATCAAAGACTTTAGACTTAAGCTTAAGAAAATATACCCAAGTATAATGTGAAAAGTCATCAATGAAGGTTAGTATATATAGAGATCTAGTGAAAGAAGGAGATGGAAAGGGGCCAGAAACATCACTATGAACAAGATCCAAGGGATGAGTAGCTCTCCAGGATTTTCCCTTATCAAAGTTTTTTTCAAGGTGCTTTCGAGGGTGCAACCCTCACAAATACCTTTAGAAAACTTAACTCGGGGTAACCCGTTTACCATTTTGTTTTAGCTCAATTGTTCAAGGTAACAATAATTTATTTTCCCAAAATGCTCATACCATATCTTGCTAACCTCATTTGCATGAGTGAACAAGGCATTGGGCGTCAAATCAGAAGAGAAGTGGGAAAATCTATATAACTATGAACGGTGATCTACCTTTCCCTCAGTCATAGTGCAATCAAAGTTAAGCTCACGAATGGTCACCAAGTTAGGACTAAATTCCACTCTCATTCCTTCACCAAGGTGGGTGATTTGGTAAACTGATAGGAGATTGGTAGAGAGATTGGGAACACTCAACACTTGGTTAAATGTTCCACCTTCTATCTCTACCAATCAACTACGGAAACCGACACATGAGTGTCATCACCCAACATGATTTGGGACATGCCACATGGTTTAATGCTAGATAATTCAACCTCTAAAGAAGCCATGTGGTGTGAGGCACCGAAATCGATAATCCAAGTTGATGATGGAGCTGATCTAGCTATGAGGGCCTTACCTTTCTTCTTTTCATTTTTAGACTCCTTTGCTTTAGAAGACTCACCCTTCTAAGCATTTTGTTTAACAGATTTAGGAACACTTATTTTATTCTTCTCAAGCAAATGAGTTAAGTGATCAATTTGTTTCTGAAAAAAATGATGCTCATCATGGCCAAAATTCTTATAATAGGAGCATTTATACTTTTCCTTCTTCGCCTTAGGCTCAGAAGTCGAAGTGTTAGTGTTGGGATTAGTTAGGGGTTGGTTGGTCTTGGTTTATTTCTTAGGTTGGTCCTTTGTTTCTTTCTTATTTTCATTTTTCTTTCCCTTATTTGCCACAAGGGCATGTGACTTGGATTTTAGAGTCCCCATTTGAATGAGTTTTTCTTGTTCTCAAATGAGTTGGGATGAAAAAATGTCAAAGGAGGGCATTTTCCAAGCACTACCCAAGGTGGATTTCGTGGCATGGAAAGTTGAAATGAAGACAGAGTATTCAGGACCTAACTTAGAAAGAATCGACAAGATCAATTGAGAGTCTTTATTTTCCACTTTACATTCCTTTAGAAGCAGTCTAGTGTGGAAAATTTTTGAGAAGAAGGCCTACAAGTTTTCAAAGTCACTAGGATTTAACCCTAGTAGTTCATTCTCCAACTCATGCACTCTCATGTCATATTTCTTCCCAAACATATCATCGAGCATTTTCCACTCTTCATCAGGTGTCAAGGAATTTTTAATGTGGAAGAGCAAATCGGGAGAGATGAACATACGAGAGAAGACCTAAGGCTTCATCAAAATGGTTGAACCACTTAGATTTTTGGGTTCATCATCGGGTTCGGTATTTAAGCCCACGGTGACATGATATAACCCTTTACGTCACAAAACCAATATAATTTTAGATTTCCATTCAAAGAAATTAATAGGTGTGAGCACCAGTACTTTAGAGATATCCATAATGAAGAGATAGAACCAACGAAGAAAGATGGAATGAGAGAGAAAGGAAACAACCACCCCGAACAATATTTTACCCCCCGAGTTTGGCACTTTTGATTCAAAGTGCATTGATTATAATGAGATGTGACTGTGTGCCGAGAACCAGTCTGTCACTCACCTTGTAATCAGCGTAATAACGTGCAATAGTGGAGACAACAATCAAGGTTTGTTGGGCGCAGTAGATCAACACCGTAAGCAAGCACAAGAATGAGAGAAAATAAGAAGGGGAAGAGAGGGATTTGTGAGAAACAATGTCTCACATCGCACGAAAGAATCCCTTTTTCGTAAGACTGTGGCAGACGTGCTCACAAGTCCACAAGCAATAAAAGGGATATAAAAAAGCTCAAGATGATTTGAAATGAGTTGAATTAAGCAATACAAAGACACCCCCTAGAATGCGGCACTTTATAAAATCTAGTTCGTTTACAAAACTGATAATCCCATCATCTAGAGTGTGAAAAAACATGCAACTTTGACTAAATAAGTTCTCAAAACCGAGAAACGAGTCAAAAGTTATAGCAAAAATAATTCTTGCAACTAATGGAAAAATGCTAATAAGCCTACAAACAGATTAAAAAAGGGCCCTAAATGCATGCAAAGGGTGTCTTATGTATGCTTGTTGGAAACAGAATCAAATTTTAGATAGGGTTTGTTTTAATTACAAGGGGGGATTAGCCTCCTGCTAACCCCAGACCTCACCCTCCATCTTCGACACTCGAAGGAAGGATAATAATACAACCAAAATATACCCAAATAAGGTTTAAAATGCCAATGAAATAAAATTGTACACCTTAAAACATTTTAAAAGGTGATTATTGATTTACCAATAATCAATTATAAAGGAAGGAAAGTGTTGACGTGTCTCGAAAGCGTGGAGTTGGTTGGACATGGAATTACCGAGCTAGTCGGTCAAGGCATGAACGGTCAAGCCAAAAAACTCACCAAGGTAGAGGTGGTGTAGGTCGAGCTATGTGCTAGTAATAACCTGAAACCATCGAGCTACGTGAGTGGAGAGGTAACGGTTGGTCCATCGAGACAATGTGCTAGAGATTGATGTTAAACAGATAATGGTAGCACGTCGAGCACATAAATGAACCAGGGGCTCGTTCGAAGGTGGAGCCAAATAATTTGAACAAGGGGCTCTATGCACTATAAAAACAAACTTAAGCCGAGCCAAAGTGACTCGTATCGACATTCAAGGTCATATAGGCTCACACGAACCCAAAAATGGGTTTTTATGAGAGCAAAGACGAGTCAACGGAAGAAGGGAAAAAAACTAGTAGCTTTGAAAAACTTGATATAACGAACAAGCAGACCAGACGGAGCCAAAATCTTAATGAAATCATTCAAATCAAAGGATGAAGTGGTGTTTACAGGCCCGAGTTGAAGGAGAGCAACGTGTAACCGAGATTGGAGGATGAATTTTGAGAAATGTTGTAGGAAGATCCTAAGTGATTTTGTAATGATCGAGTGAATGGATTAACCCAAACTAGCTGTGCTATGAAACCACTCAAGCCAGGCTGAGAAGGGACAATAAAAACCCACGCGATCTGGGAGAGTAGAGAATCTAATGCACGAGCCAACAAAAACCATGAAAGAGGATCCAATGCAATGTTGAACCCAAAGTTATGCAAAAACATAGATCTGTAACCTCTGAAATACAACCTCAAACTGTAATAGACCCAAAAACACTCAGGAAAATCTAGAACACCCAAATAACTCAAACACATGAACCACGAACCAAGAATGAACCACAGGTCCATACCAAATAAAAACCAAGCTCATGAGAATATAAGTAATCACGAACTCAAAGAACCATGATAAAGAAAAACAACCAAATACTCTCAAACTTGCAACTGCTGAAACCTCAATGCGAGGTGAGCAATACAATTCCAAAATAATAATTAAAAAAACTTGCATGAGGAAATAAGAAGAAACTAGAATTAATAAACAAAGAGTGTACGTTTTACCAAAACCAACTCTGATACCATGAAAGAGGGATTCGCGAGAACCGATGTTGAAAACAATGCACCACAATGAAGTTGCACTCGATGGTAACATCAAGCTCTAACGCAATAAACAAGATTCGAACAATGGAAAGAATATGCAAATAAGAAAATAGGTCTACTCATTCTCATAGATCGAAAAAAGGAAGTACAAATAGGGGTGTTGTATAACCCCCATGCCTAAATAAGGAAAGAACCTCAATGACACCACTGACACATATGACGTGACTGACGCATATGATGCCACTAAAGGAGGAGTTACAATTCCAAATAAGGAATGTAACTCCTTTGACACACTAACGAAAATGACAATGATAGATTCTATAACAAAATCGACACTTGTCATTAGACTTCCTAAGACCTATGAATCTCGCAAGGTGAGATGACTCACTAGGTGATGTGGATGATGACTAGGCATGTCACACACACCAACATCTACCAAATCAGAAATGGCCTCCAATGAATTTTGAGGAACCAACATATATATCTTCCTTTACTATAATATTTGATGAGTTTACTCACTTCTTTAACAAATCTTACTTTTATTCAACCTCATCTTTATCCTTGATCACGAGTCATAGACGAGTGGAATCAATTGAATTGTATACTAGTATAAACCTTTGCTCAAAGATCTTCACCTTGTTTCAAATTCTCAATGCTCGGGAAATATCAACTATCCAAAACAAATAAAATCCTATGGCACCTTACCATCCAAAATTTATCGAGTTTCTCGCTTAGCATCAAACCTTGTTTATCTAAGAGATATGCCTCTCTATCACAAATTTACTCAGTCATTCAAACATGCATTGACAAAAACAATAACATATTACAAAACTCACTTTAATTTCCAACACCAATATTTTTACCAGTCCTAATTTCTTTTTGTAATACATAAACAGAGTTTCCACCATCATTCACTATGCACAAGATTTAATTAAATATTTACAAGAGTATATACATATAAAACATCACACCAAATATCTTGAAGCTTCATTATGATTCTCATTCGAATCAGAATAAGATATAATTAGTTACAATTGGAAATTTATAGCTCCTTCCATCATGTTCTAATCGAATGAGACACCTAGACCATTTGGTCACATGAGTGATTTTAGACTTAACATCAAGTTGCTTCACTATAGACCCAAGTATTTGATTTATAACTCATATTATGATTTTTAGACCCTAAGGAGGACCTAAGACACTCAATTATACCTAATTTCATCCTTCTACAAGCTTGTAATCTCCAATAATCCATTAAAACAACTATACCAAGCCAAAAATGGCCTTATAATTCAAATTTAGCATTTTGGAGGGAAAATGCTCCATTCAAATATGAAAATCCTAGACACCAACTATAACATATAAATGAATTCTAATGACCTCTAAAACCCTGTAATCACACCTTCAAGAAAAAATTGGATGTTTCCATCCTCATATACATGCTAGAGTTGATGCTCGTACATCATGTACTCCTTCGAGGGTCTGATGAATCTTGAAAAGCTATGGGAATATAGTGAACATGGGTATGGAATAATTTAGTGCAAATATATTTGGTGTCAAAAGGTAAGAGCTTTATCAAATGTGTTCTAATATAGTTGGTTCTCCTGTCTCAATATATACCCACTTTATAACTTCAACTCTTCTCCTTCAACTTTAGCTTCTATGGCCCTGCTTTGACACTTAATATGTGATAACATTTGATTTAAAATATCACTTACCAAACAATGCACCTTTTCTAATACCCATTTATCCAATTCACCTACGTCTGGAATTTCATGGGGTCTTCCTTTAAAATATTCCTCTCAAACCCTTGTTTCTTGGTTTCCAATTAGGTCACTTGATTGTCATCAAACTAGCTTCTAGGACTATTATGAAATGTGAAATACCTTTGAGTGTTGAGGTCTTAAAACCTTCAAATTCATAGAGGGAAGGATATTTATATCCTAAGTTCAAATTTACAATGTGGTATTCTTTTGAGAAGATTCCTCTAAATCTCCATCTCTAACTGATGCAATGAAATCTTCAAAACCTTGTTTTGATTGTGTCTTTGTAATGACATAGACTATGATAAAAATTCTAAACCTCCACTTCCTAAAAAACTTCTATAGGATTCTATATATCACCTTAGTATACTCTTAAAATATTTAAATGTGGACTACCTCCCATGTGCCTTCAACATATGAAAGAAAATTGTATTTATCCCTCCCAAATGAGCACCAATAGGTCTCTTGTTCTACTAATATGCAGAGAGAGATTTTTCAAAATCTTCAAAACCTAATCATTCAAAAAATGGTTTCTAAAAGTATTATATATTATTACCTTATATTATCCTAGCCTTCAAATTATATGTAGGGTCTTCAAATTTCAAGCCAACCTTAAAATCTAAGGAGGGCTTCAACCCATGCATGTGAAACCTCCTTTCTTCATTTAAAGAACAAAACTCTTTATCATGGTCCTAATATTCTCTTGGAGGTTTGAGTAACCTTTCCTCACATGGATGTCTTGTCAATAAGGTTCCCAAATAGTTATACTTCAAGAATAATGTCAATTCCTTTTTCTATGTTCTCTAGTACAAGGTTTCTCAATATTTAGAGTCTTTGAATCTAAGTGTGATCTCTTCTAACCTTTGTCATCATCTATCAAGATTTTTAAAGCTTAAACATATTAATGAACCACTAAAACTTCTATCATTTGAACCTCTATCTATAAAAACGTTCTCACTTCACACTAAACTCTTATTACATACACATAGTCAAAGTTTTTCTAAATAAATTCTTTATACAAACAAAAGAAAAACATACCAATACATGTATGCAAGGAGGTATAACAATTTTATAGCCTTCTTACCACCATTATAGACCTTTATCAACTAGATTCACAACTACACACAAACATTACAAAGCTACAATCACCAAAATTATTCAATATTACAGTTACACCATTAGTTTGCAAACCAAATATCCCAATCTCCTTCTACGCATTTTGTCAAATATTTTTCATGAAAACATAGCACTACACAAAAATATAGCAGTCAAATTCCATGCATCTCTACTTGTTGCTTTTGAGGCATATTTTTTACTGAAATTTATGTCATTTAAAAATGTACATGATTTAATAAATCTACAATCATAGCTTATATAGTAGGGGAATCGACCCAAACATATATATGTAATAAGTGATGTCAATATAAAACAAATTATAATGAATAATAATATAAAACTTAAATTTAAAAATGACTATATTTCTATCCAAAAAATATTTATCATCAAATTCAAAAGAAATCAATCCCAGTTCAATCCCCATCTTACAAAACTCATCCTTCACCCATATGGAACCCCTTGTATGCAAAACAAATTCATGCCAAGTAAAAGACCATTTTTCTTGAATCGATTCACATTATGTTGTAATTATTGATGGAGTGGCGTCTTGGCTCCAATAGGATACGGGTTAACCACAACAATGGCATGGGAAATGAGATACTACAGAGGTGGATACTTATTCTAGTAATGAGATAAATTTGCAATGGCTTTGTCTTCCACTAGAATGTTTGTTATTTTATGTGGAGAGGGGGAAAAAAACGTTTCACCCAATGTCATGTGCATGATTCTCATAGGTAATGCAATTTTTTTTTAAAATGATGATATGAACATCCCTTGCCACGTTGGAACACCCAACACACTAGTTTATGATGCACTTTGGGTCCCGCACCGATGTGGAATGGGAGCTAACGGAATAAGAGCTTTGTTGACTCTATTTGGTTGGTTGCATTGGTGGTGGGGCCTTAATGACCCAAACTTAGTTTTTGTGTGCTCTTTACGGTCAACCATCATATAAACCTTCAAAAACTAAATTTTTGAAATATCATGGTTTCAATACTCATATTTTATGAGTGTGGAAAAATTCTTGAATTCATTAAAATAGTTAAGTGTATTCTACAATGCCTTAGTAAATTTAATCATTGTTTCTCTTGTTGCAACATCATTTGAATTAAGAAAAGTTACATATATACAAGGGTTATTCTTCATTTTTTTATTTTTTGAATTGTTGGTTTCTTAAACATGCACCCGCATCTCGGATCTCGAAAGGGCCAAGGTGTCTGAGACCACAATGAAACTATCCCCAAGTTGTGGGACCTTGCATGCTTGGGACGGATCTCTGGAGAAGGTTGGTTCCTGTATCTATTTATATTGCTACTACTACTCCTAGTGCTGAAAGGGGAAACTAAGCTAAGAATGCCAAGGGACCAGGAAAAGAAGGATAACATGAAGTAAACTACACTAAAAGGTGATATCACCAGAAAAGATGGGTGAACACTATCTATTCTGAGTGAGAATGATAGGTAATGCGTGAAAGGAGGCTAGGCAAAAGTATCACAGTGAAACACGCATTCACCAGATTACTCTCATGGAACACAACTAATTATGGAATTATAGGGGACTTGAAATAGCACAACAATATACAATGCAAGAGAATAGGAAAGAAGAAGGAATACAAACACGTTAAGCTAGAGAATAGTCATAAAACAATGCTTCTATTACTTCTAGAAATGCACGAAGGCTATTCAATTATTAGGAGGCCGATATCCACATGCAAGAGCCAAACATAGAGGTCTGCAACTCAAAATAGAGAAATATGGAGTCCTTAGCAAAATGCGTAAGGATCCAAAGTGTCCAACCATTTACAATGAGCTCGACCCTCCCTTTATAGATTCAACATAGAGGGAAGAAGAAGAGAGAGAAGAGGGAAAACTAATTCGAAGATCAACCACCATCATCAATGCCACCCCAAATTTGTCGTGTCTGCATCAATTATTTTTTCAAAGTGCCTTGAAGGAGGAGGAACAGATGATCAGATCAAATCCAGTCTAGTTGTTGGGGAAAATAGATCCTGTATTAATGGCACGAATACATTTATTCATTTTTTTCCCACCTAACCTCTCCAAAATTAAAGTTTTAGATCTCCAAGGCATAGATGAGGCCAAGATATTTCCAATGGTGCCAGATTTTTCAGATTTTGAGCACTGAGAAAAAAGATATGCTCATTTGAAATTTGAATCTAGTCTAGGCACACAAATTTAAAAGAGTTATGTCGCATTACCACGTCCATGTGGAAACCTCGTGCTTCTTGGAGATTCAAACCCTTCTTTATGTTCTTGAAATCACCCAGATCGACACGTGGTAGCTTGGTACTTGTTTGGAAAGAGCCCCTATATTTTATCTTTGCAATAGCATCATGTTGACACTTGGCACCATCCACTTAATTTTGGAATTTTCAATGGCCGACTGCACTTCTTCGAGGCTGGGACATGTGGTGGCTTGGCGCTTGTTTATAAATCCACCCCAAATTTTACTTTGAAAGAGTGTTGTGTTGAACTTGGCTCCTTTTACAGTGTGCCTCTTCTTTGACTATTCAACCCCTGACTTTATCCCTTTTTGGACTCGGGACATGTGGAAGGCCCGCAAAGTTTGAGTCGGTCTTTTGGATTTAGCCTTTAAAGGTGTGCTTGAGTTGACACGTGAAAAGAAAGTGAACCCGTGGGATCTAAATAGAAAGAGGCGAAGAGGGCGCACGCTATGCATGCGGGAGATGAGGATCAAGTGCACGAAAGGGAGGCATACTTGCAGAAGGAAAGTATGAAAACAAGACACGTGCATTCAATTAAAAGAAGGTGCGTGGAGGAAGAAAGAAAAGAGGATGAGTAAAAGCACTGAGTCTGGGTAATCGTGTAAGAGGAATGTCAAGGACTTAGTTGATTGGAAGGTAAGTCTGCAGAGGTGTGTGCAAGGAGTGCATGACATGATAGGAGAGAAATCAGATGCACGGGAGGAGAGGCGCACAAGGGAAAATGGAAGGAGAGAAGAATGTGAAGGAAGAAACAAAAAGGTGTGCAAGGGTGCGCAGTAAGAAGGTGAGAAGGAAGCAAGGCGCGTGGCAAGATGAAAGTGCACGAGAGGAAAGCATGGATAATACATCTGTGTACGTACGCATGCCACATAAAATAACGCATACTTACGAAAGATAAGTATGGAAGCAGGGCGTGAACATCTAATCAGGGAAGGACATGTGACAGTAAAAAGAAAAGAGGGCATGCGACAGGAAGTTATGAAACTTAGCCAATTTGGAAGGCATCTGTGGAGGGGTGTGTAGAAGAATTAAAAGGTGTGAGGAGTGTGCGGAATGACTATAGCCTATGAAAAGTGCCAAATGAGCAATTCCATAGGTGCGTAACCTGAAATATAAAACATCAGAGTCATAATGAAAATATAAGTTATCTAGATAACTAGGAGAGTTATCTGGATAACAGTTTTGGTGACTTTTGGGGCCATCTTCCTTCTAGATGAAGAGACCAAGTAGCCTTAGAAGTCCATTGGGCATGGATTTAGGCGCTTAATTTTGAAGATCTAGTTTTCAACTTGAAGAACATTCTTGAAGTCACTTGGAGCTCTGTCTAAACTCTGAACTAAACTGTTGGTCTCATATGAATATACTCTGAATTGCATTGATGAGAGTGGAAGATATGCACTGACCATTGGAAATGCCTCTGCCAAAATTGAATTGTCATCTCAAGAAGCAATAAAAGGGGCATGTGGGCATGAAAGGAAAGGAAAGGTGCTAGAGAGAGCGCACATAAATGTAATTACAACACTAAGTAAAAAAGTTGAAAATCATACATGTCCTAATTGGAACATGCAGAGTGTGTGCAAACACTTGTGTTACTAAAAGCTAATCTAAACTAGCCTAAACTAACTAGAGGCAAGGGGTGCTCGAGTAAAACCTACAACAGGCAGGGAGAAGTAGCTTCCATTCCTCATAAATTATGACCATGGAATTGATTTGGCTTTGAACATGGTTGGGAATAAGAGTGAAAAACCACCTTGTAGATGGGGTTTCGCCATCCTCAAATTATCAAAAAATAGAATATATACCTCCTAGAGTTGTTCTGTACTGGGATTTGGGAGGCCCTGCTACTGACCTTTGGCACATTGAAGCTCTACCTCATGGTATGAAATGAGCATGACCGGTGGAAACTCTATTTTTGGCTCTAGGGTAGCCAGATATCTGATTTGGCATGGTCTAATCCTTGTGATTTTCCCATTACTTTGAAGCTCAATCCCGCAGATGGGATCTTCTTGTAGACTTTCTGGGTGGATGGTGTGAGAGAGATGATGAAATCCTCTTTCCCTTTTCCTTCCTTCTCTTGTGAAGAACATGGAAGACTATGATCTTCCAACCTTGGTTCTAGAGGGTTGTCATGAAGTGCAAGTGCTATTTTACTTGAACGCTCTCCTTCATGGAAGAAAGCGCGTGCACTTGGAAGGTGGATGATGGAGGAGAAAATGATGTGATCTCCATGGGCTCCTCTCCATCAAAGAAATCTTCCAAGTCTGACAGACAGTCTACCTCCTTGTTGTCCTACTACATGTGTTCGACCTCCTCCATGGTGTCCTCCGGATCTGAAATTTGATCACCATAGCTCCCTTCATCCTCAAACATGAAGTTTGAAATCTCAAACTCCTCTTCAACATCATAGCTTGAAGGGGATGAAGTGGGAGGAAGAACTGAAGGTTCTTCTGTGGCCTGCTCCGCACTTGGAGCCTTTAAAACTGTATGGTCCTCCTCTAGAACTGTGCCCTCTAGAGCTAATTGATTCTCCTTTGGAACAGGCACCCATATGATTTCCTCTTCCCATTTGGAGTCACATGACTCACACCATTCTTCAACTATCCTGCAGTTATCGAACATGATGATGTTGGTTGGGAGAGGCATATTGGCTAGGGGATGTTCATTTATGGTACAACTAGACAGAGGGGACTCAGAAGAAAATGGGAGGATGGGCATAGAAGGGATGGAAGGTGTGTGCGCAAGAGGAGAAGAGGCACACACAGGAAGGGGAATGGAAGAGAAATGAAGGTGAGATGAAAGTGAGGGAGAAGGGATGGAATTCTTAATGGGGCGCGTGTAAGAAGCTAGGGACATGCGCAACAGGTTGAGATGATGTAAGTTGGTGCGGAGGAGTGGGAGGGTTGTAGGATGGTAGTGCAGGATTTCCCCATTGACAAGGTTTCCACGTGATAGATTCTTGAGCCTCTAAAATTTCTTCCGCCTAATCTTTAATCTGGGGCAACATCTTTTTGATGAAGTGTAACTTTTGTTGGGTGCTAAACAAGCCTGGTATAGGGCCGACCCATAAACAAGGGACCTTGTAGCTAACTTCGGCTACCTTTATGGAGCACATGATTACAAGATGCATCATGTCCATCTCTATCTCTAGCACCTCCGCCTCGAAAATAAGCTTCGTCTAAAGGGTCACCACCATCATTTGCATAAACTTGTTCTTCATAAATATTTTGTTTAGAAAAAGGTGGGTTGTATGCATTTTGGGATAATGGGGCTTATAAAACTGATTTGGAGGAGGATTTTGAAATTATGGGGATGGAGGGAAATAGTTCTACTGCTGCAAATGAGAATCCCATGGCGGGAAAGAAGTCATGATTACACAACTTCAAAAGAGGAATGTGAAATGGTGAAAAAGGAGAAATGAATGGAGGAATGAGGGGAAACTAGTCTGCACATGAGATAATGGGTGCATTGAATCAATGGAGTCACCAATTGTGTTGAAAAATTCCTCCAAAGGTTAGATCTCAGCAAATGACACATCGAACTTGCTAAGATAAAAATGTAAAGCTCTTCACTCTGGTCCCATCGAGCATGCCAGAAACTGTTGATTGATCAAACATGCACCCACATCTTGGATCTCGAAAGGGCCGAGGTGTCTGAGACCACAATGGAACCATCCCCAAGTTGTATGACCTTGCACATTTGGAAAGGATCTCTAGAGAATTCCGATTCCTCTATCTATTTCTATTATTACTACTACTCATAGTGCTAAAAGGGGAAACTAAGCTAATAATGCCAAGGGATTAGGGAAAGAAGGATAACGTGAAGTAAACTACACTAAAAGGAGATAGCACCAGAAAAGAGGGGTGAACACTATCTGTTATGAGCGAGAATGATATGGAATGCGTGAAAGGAGGCTAGGCACAAGTAGCACAATGAAATACGCATTCACCAGATCACTCTCATGGAACATAACTAAGTATGGAACTGCAGGGGACTTGAAATAACACAACAATACACAATGCAAGAGAAGAGGCAAGAAGAAGGAATGCAAACACGTTAGGAAAGAGAATAGTCACAAAACGATGCTTCTATTACTTCCAGAAATACACAGAATTGTTATAATGATAAGGAGGCTGATATCCACATGCAAGAGCCAAACATAGAGGTTTGTAACTCAAAATATAGAAAATATGGATTCCTTAGCAACATACATAAGGATCCAAAGTGTTCAACATTTACAATGAGCCCTAACCCTCCCTTTATAGATTCAGCACAAAGGGAAGGAGAGAGAGAAGTGGGAAAAATAATTCAAAGCTCAACCACCATCGTCAATGCCACCCCAAATATGTCATGTCTACATCAATTATTTATTCGACGCCTCGAAGGAGGAGGAACGATGGGTCGGATCAAATCCGTTCTAGTTGTTGGGGGCAAATAGATCTTGTATTAATGGCATGAAGACATTTCTTCATTTTCTTCCCACCTAACCTCTCTAAAATTAAAGTTTCGAGATCTTCAGGCGTAGATGAGGCTGAGATATTTCCAATGGTTCTAGATTTTTTATATTTTAAGCATTGAGCCAAAATATATCCTCATTATAAATTTGAATCGGGTCCAGGTGTGCAAATTTTAAAGAGATCTGTCTGTACCAGGTCCATGTGGCAACCTCGCACTTCTTGGTGATTCAGCCCCTTCTTTATGTTCTTGAAATCATTTGAAATGACACGTGGTGGATTGGCACTTGTTTGGAAACAACCCCTAGATTAAATCTTTACAATAGCATCATGTTGATGCTTGGCACCCTCTGCTTGCTTTTGGAATTTTCAATGGTCGATTGCACTTCTTCAGGCTTTGGTACACGTGGCGGCTTGACACTTGTTTGGAAATCCACCCCAAATTTTACTTCTGAAAGAGCGTCATGTTGACACTTGGCTCCTTCCGTTGGCCTACCTCTGCTCTGACTATTCAACCCTCGAATTTGTCCCTTTTTAGACTCTGGGACAAGTGGAAGGCCCGTGCAATTTTGAGTCTACCTTTTGGATTTAGCCTTTGAAGGTGTGTTGAGTTGACATGTGGAATGAAAGTGAACGCACAGGATGAAATTAGAAAGAGGCAAAGAGGGGCATGCGCTATGCGTATGGGGAGACGAGGATAAAGCACACGAAAGGGAGGCATACTTGCAAAAGGAAAGTATGAAAACAAGACGCGCGCATTTAACTAAAGGAAGGCGCATGGAGGAAGAAAGAAAAGAGGATGCATGATAGGAAGTCTTGGAACTTAGCTGATTTGTAAGGCATCCGTGGAGGGTCGCATGTAAGAAGAATTGCAAGGCACGGGGAGCGCGCGGAAGGACTATAGCCTATGTAAAGTTCCAAATGAGAAATTCCGTGGCGTGCAACCTAAAATATAAAACATTAGATTCATAATGAAAATATAAGTTATCCAGATAACTAGGAGAGTTATCTGGATAACAGGAATTATAGATCATAGTGAAGAGCCCAAGACAACTGTGAAAGATTTGAGATCCAATTGGAACATAGGAAACAACATAGAACTCCTCTCTAGTATTTATGTCATGTTTCTCTCCTTATCTCGAAACACAAGGAACAAAATAACTATTCCTTGGTTTAGTCTTACTTACAGGTGATGTGATATATGAGCTCTAAACCACAGTAATGTTTTTTTAGGGTTGTATAAATTTCAGAAAACTTACCATGGAATATGAGAAACATTCCTTTGGTTCCCGTAAGGAGTGCCAATTAAGGGTTTTGATAGTATTAGAAGTTCATGCCTCCCTTTCAAATTTTTAAAAATATATTGTGGAAGTTTCAACAAACACAAAGCTAAAGTTAAAACAAATACTTTCTGAAATAATTAAACACAACTTAATTTTAGGTTTATATTTTTGAAAAAATAAACACCAATTCACTTATTAAGTTTATCTATTTTTACAAATTATGAACAAAAACATTTTTTCATAAAAACACAAGGAAATATTCTTACATAAAAATCACAAGGAAATATTCTTACAAATATGTAATTATTCCAAAATATATATATATATATATATATATATATATATATATATATAGAATATAGATAAATATTAATAGATATCATATCAATATGAAGTTGATATAATATTCATAAATATTATTATAAAAAATATGAACTTGTATGTTATGATATCTATTTAATCTACATATGATTGTGAAAACATACACATTTTAATATAATAATGATTTCACATGAGTTAGAGATTTCTATTTCTATTAAGGAATTCATTTCAAAGCCAATCAATACAAGATTATATTTTTAAAATACTAATAGTTTTAGTTTCCTAGAAGTAATTGAAAAATGTACTCAAGAGGTGTGTATAACTTGGTGACTCCCTATTCATACCCAAAAAATTTGCCAATTTCAAATTTTGAAAAGCCGGAACATTCGTGAGTTAACGAATATTCGCCACAAAAAGTTTCCCTCCTTAGGTCAGTAAGGAATGTATTTAGAGTTATTTGAGTCAAATTTATTTTTATATTATGAGGCTTAGAGAAGTAAAGAAGAAGGCCAAGAAATTAAGTATAATTGTCCTTATATCAATCAAAATAATGGAAAACATAGACAATTCATATATAACAAAATCATGACCCCTTGATTTATTACATTGATGAAGTTTTAAACAAAATGAAGATATAAAAGATAGAAAAATTAATGGCACCAATGAATGCTTAACTACTTTTTAAAAAAAACATTTAAAAATGATAATTTTATTAATTATATCTAGTGTTTTGAAATAATTCCTAATGGACACCAACAAACACCTTTACAAAGGTGATGTTGTTAGCTATAAAAAAATATAAAGAATAAAACACCCCCAATGCTAATGCCCTAGACAATGTGTAAGTTGTGTGGGGCTTAATCCCCACTTTTCTAGATAGACTTGGCTTGACATAAGATTTATTACAACGAAGAAACATAGATTTTTGTGGAACAATGTGTACATAAACTAGATTATGAAATGGCCTCAGCTTGGTCACATCATCGGTGTGAAGAGAAACTTTGGGATTGTTATATGTGCGAGCAATAAAGTCGATGGAGAGACTGAAATTGCCAAATTTTACTTTCAATTTCATTGTTAACTGTTATTTCTATCTCTGCTAGTGAATTCATGTTTTTCAAATGTTGCTCAACATCTGTCTTTACCATGTTTTGTCACTTGTATAAACCATTAGTACAACTTCATGGTCATTGACTATTGTGTATTTTTGAACTTTTGTCAACATGTTTTGAAACACAATGCCTCAATCTTAACGAGCGATTATTCATATAAATTTCTATGTAATTCAATTCATGTTACTTGATTAGGTTTGGACATCAACCATAATGTTATAACCTTAGCATAATACTAACCAATTTCAATGGTATCCTTGTTAGTATCCTTGTCGGGATTTCGTAACATCCCCATTTTAATACTTCAATAACAGGTTTTTTTTTAATTTAACTTTATGCTTCATGATCTAAATACCCATATATTTAAATCCAACATAAACCTTAATGCAATCCATTTTCGATAGTTTTCATAAACCATGTGTAGATGCATGAGAGTATACAAATCCTACTCGATCCATGTCAATGCTCTTTATGAGCCAATACAACAAGTGTATCCTTTTGTTTTTCCTTATTCAAGAAATGATAATTAAGTGATACTCTCTAAGTGTCTACTTGGGTTCCCACAAAATCCCATCAGGCATCTCTCAACTTAGATCTTGGTGAAATCACAACAGTGTAATCAGTAGTTACACTACTTTGATCAAAGTTTCAGAGACATGTATTCCATGCTTGGTTCCATGATGACACACTCACCATTGGGAACTTTTCATCTCACCTAATCACTTATTTAGTTATATGGATTAGCATTCAACAATGGTGTTATTAGGTTCACTATTAATCTTCTTAAGTAATCATTAGTCATTCATTCAAAAGACTATCTTAATCGATACAAGACAACCCAAGATAAAGGACTCATTTAGTTTCTACCTCCTCAGATGTCCCATACCACCTAAGGGGTTCTTTATATAAGAACCCTAAATATGGGTTGTCCTCTTTCATAAGGAATTTTCTGCCCTTAAAAATTTTCACGTACATGTTTCCCAGTTTTACTTGTTCTAAGGTTCATTTACAAATCACATAGAGTTTATAATGATAACAATAAATTTATATAGTAATTAAGCATAGCATACATTATCCTCTTCTTCGAGTAAAATTCCTTTCATCCCACTATGTAATATCAACTATTCCAACTTGGTAGTATTCAAGTAATAACAACTCCCATAAAAGTCCCATACTAGTTATGAGAATTGTGATTATCAGAATCCCAAACTAGTAATTTGCATTTCCAAATGACTCATCATAAATCCTTTCCAACTTATAAACTTGGCATTCCATGAATTAGCATAATTCTCTACCATCTTCCTTAATTTTGGTTATATGAAACTTATTCCTTTAGAATTTCAGATTCTAAATCCTTCATTATGAATCTATTGATTATTTACCTTAGTAAACCTCATGCCAATAATATATGTTATTGGATTTAATATCAATAGATTTTAAATCAGCCCATGTTGCACACAATCACATATTAGTTATGAACTTAGATATAATACTCTTCCATATATAAATCAATTATGTTGTGAGAGAGTTCTCATTTCATATCTTAGTTATAAATTTTAAGCTCACTTCATCTGCCTATATTTATTGGTAGTCATATCCATAAATCAACTTTATATAAGTAGCCAAGTATATTCACATTCACTAAATAACCATAGATTAATAAACTTAGTTACTAGGAATAACTCATAAGTTACTTATACAAACATTCCTTAATAACTTATTCACTCCTACTAAATGAACTTAGTTCAATAGTCACAAGACACAATTCATAAAATACTTAGATCAGAATCTATTTTTAAGTTATTCTTTCCATAAGCATTCAACACTTTATTGTCAATTGCTAAGTTGACCATGCTAAGTAATTCATTCAACTTTCTTACATTCAAGATAGGATCCAACTATATAAGTCATGCAACACTATATTTCCTTATACTTAGGATTGATATAACAATAGCATACATGCATCTACCTTTATTAAAATAATGCAGAAGGGCTAATTCATCAATAAAGTGAACATTTCCAAACAATGTGATAAAACAAAGTATACTAACTTTATTACTTTCCAGGAATAGGTGTCAAGTCTTATTCATTACAATATAACAAATCTTTCTTTTTCAAAACAGTTTACAATAAACAACCAAGGGCCTTTCCCATCTCTATACGGAATTACATCAGTAATGAAATCAACAATAATCATTTAATCAATTCATCTTTCTTCATTCAAAGAATAAATGCAACTTTTGATATGTCTTCTTTCTTTCATCTTTCACGAAGTCCATCTACAAAATTGTTAGCATGTGTTAGTTCATTTGAACTGAGCATCATAGGTACTAAATCTTCAGAACAACATGCTCTGGGTTAATAATTTCATAAAAAGAACACTTCTTTTAAGTGAAATTATTCTAAGGTTCAAATGAAAGTACAAAACTCTTATGATCATGCCACACGAACATTGTAAAAGAAACCATAAAAGGAAGACAAGTCTAGCACATGCATTTCATTTCAACAATTGAAATAGATATTAATTCAAGTCACTCAAGGTGACCCAAAATAGATATAATTGATCATAATCAATCAAATATTAGAATTGAAAGCATAATAAGATTGTCGTCATATAAGTCCATATTTATGTGACTATAATCATACATCTTATTTAATTAAGTTTTACAACTCAATCATCTAACTATTATATCTCAGTCAAGCAATAACAATAAAGTAGTTACTTATTGATAATAATAAGTACAAGATTTATAAGATTACAGTCATATAAGCCCATACTTATATGACTGTAATCATATATCTTATTAATAAAGTTTATATAAATTTACTAGAGAAACTTTTTTTATATTTCATCAAGCAATAACAAACCATCCATACAATATTTGAGATCATCATAATAGTAAAGTGATTCCATTCACTTACCATGAATACCGAGTTACTACTACTTAATACCTAATATTATGAAATGACTCTTAAGTAAGGGTTGGTTCTAAATGAACTATAATCAAAAGGAGATAAAAGAGTATCCTCTGGATCGATAATCCAATCAACAGTTATAGACTAAGTTCTTATAGATGAACTTAAACTCAATAACAAAACATATCATCAATGAGAATATTTTATTATAAATGGAATTTCATTTCATACTAGCAAGAAACCACTTAATATAAACAACTAAGCTTTATACCACAGTCACACTTTCAAAGATCAATCTAATTAATCACTCCAAACATTAATACATTCAGTCAAGGCTACCTGTAGAAGCAATATGACCTCACAATCATCCGAAGGAATGTGAACTAAAACAGTTTTTGTAAACCGATCACCCATCCATAATCAAATCCAAACATTCTTGATAATTTTATAGTTACAGAGGTTTCCATACAAGGGAGACAAAGTACAAACTTCATTCTAACTCCAAACTACACAGGGTCCTTTTACGGATCTGGTACTACCCAATAAACAATTTGGCTCCAAATTTGAAGGCATCCAAAAGGGACTCGAATACAAAAACACTGACATAGGTATTGTCTCCAAAAATGGAGTTCATCAAGGATTTAACACAAACACCCGAAGGGTATCGAATCAGTATTGGAGTCTCAAGAAAATCAAACCAGAATATCAATATATAGCCGATAGTAACAAATCAAAAATTCTGCACAAGATAGAGTAGAAGGATAAAATGCAAGAACCAATTTAACATAGCTACCCATAATGGTAAATACCCAAGTTAATAATAAAGATGATTTATATTTCCTTAACCATTTTCACCCCTGTGTTTGGAACCGTTCCTTAAAACTTGAACTAACCCAATAAATATGGGTTTCAATTACAAAAATATAGTGCTTTGAAAAATAATTTGTACCACTCACTTCTAAAGGGTATAGATTTTATAATTTCAACAACCAAATCTATGTATGAAAATATTAAAGCTCAAACAAAATACACAACCCAAAAATCAAGAAATGCATTGTTTCTTCACAATAACCATTCCCAATTAGGCATGCGAAAACATAATTCATTTTAAATCTAAACACAACCGAATTCAAAGTAATATTACACAAAACAACAAGATATCAAACAAATAATCACAAAACACAAAACTCAGAACCAAGAACATGATTCCATTTCAAGAGAAAAGTTCTTTTCTTGAAATAATTAAATAGATAAAATTAGTTCAAGGAGTTAGAGCCTATCATGCATGGTAGAGCTCATGAATTTATTCTTCAAGCTCCTAGAGTCTCTCTCCAAGCTTTCACAAATGTTTCCACAAAATCTTGAAACAGATTCCACCGAAAACTCATCTTTCTCCTTCTCATCATTTTTATAGCCCAGAAAATTTATTCCTCTCCATTAATTCCTCCATGAAATAGAGAGATCATAAATAAACCAAAAATGAACTAAAATTTTAAAAATAAAAGATCAACATGCAAAGCCATAGTGCTTGAAATACCAATGAAAAATTGAAAATAACCCTTATATTCTCTCCCAAAACCATCATGCTTCTCCAAGGTGGTTTCCCTTTACCCAAGACATTTATTACCAAGGTAGGATTGCAAGTTATCCCTCTAAATCCGCCAATCACCATTTCAAATTTAGAAATTACTAAAAGTTAAACAAAACTTTGCCAAACCACTTAGTTACCTTTATCCTCGTGCATGCCAAGTTAGACTTGGTCACTTTGCCAAAGGTGGTGGCAATGAAATTAAATTCATTAAATTCACAAAGTACGGAATTGTTTGGTGCATTACTAACCACATTTTAACCTTGATTAACATGCCACTCACAGTTAGGTCTTAGGTTTAGAGATTAGGATCTTAGTTAGGTTTAGATCCCCATTAATGTATGTGTCAACCTTAGCTTACGTTTCCAATATTAAATCAAATACACTAGGATATAGTTAGGTCCCTTAGTGCATAGTCTCTACCTTAGGATAGATTAGTTTAGGATTTTACAAACTGTAAATAATCCATTACATTAATCGAATCCAAATGAGATCAGCAACAGTATGACTGAAATAAAAGGTGTTATGAAACAATTTCACATAATCTTAAAATCAATGAAGTCTGAATATAATTGGCTATATCAAGAAACATTAAGAGGCCAATAATACTTTAACTAATATGATGGTAATAGTATATCAATAAAGGAGAATGCCTTGGATCACTGAAATTGATCCAAGGTATCGTCCTTCATTTAATATCGATAACATAGTCTAGGAAAAGAAAATTATATCAAAAAATTAGATAGCGTCTAAGTTACCTGATTGTTTATCTGTCCCAAGAATCTGATTTCACTTTCCAGAAGTTGAAATATTTTGGTTTATGACATAACCAGTCAAGTAAGTACTCCATGAAAAATCAACATGAGCACAATATTGCCATAAAAGTGATTAGAAATCTGATCTTAAAAGCAATTGAGATCATTTTAGAAAACATGATCAACCAATTCCAAAAGAGCACAACAACTCAAAACAAAAATCACATCTCAATGTTTGCAAACCTCCTTCAAAGAAGCAAGTACATATATCAACATGACAGGGGCATTACAATTTCAAAGATGAGGAACATGAATGGATATCTTGCATTTTGGTCATTATGTGTTACTATTTTCATTGATGTCAAGTCTATTGATGGAAAAGTATGTCATGAATTCATGTGTGTCTCCATGAGGTGTTATTCAGATGTCAAGTATGAAGTTTGATTGGTAGTGACCAAGTTTGGTGATGTTCTATGAGGTCCTAGTGTATGGTATAATGAGTTGATTCATAGTTTTATTTCTTCCATTCTTATTGAAGGTTTTCATAAGGTCATTCATGGTCCATGAGGTGGGTTATAGGTGTCTAAAAGAGTCTTCATGAGGTGTCATGGTTGAGTCAAGTCATTCCAGGCATATTCCTATCCTTGGAACATATAGAATGGTATGGAGGTATTATATTTGGAGTTGATCAGTCTTGTTGGAGCATGGTAGTAGCATGGAGGTAGTTTATATGACATGTATGGTGAGTTTTATGTTGGTTTTTAGATGTTTGATATTGTTTCATGGACCTTGGGAAACAAGATGGTGAATATCGGGTAGGATGACATAGGTAAGTATTAATGGATAGAGAGTTTCAGACCTATTTGTTCTATATGGTTGGTATGGATAGTTATACCATGTTTTCATTATGCTTCATGACAAGTTTCAGGTCATTCTGAAGAACATTTTGGAAGATATATCAGTTTTGGTAAAATTGGGTGATTAAGAGTGTTTTTGAGACAAAAGTTGACCTTTTGATGCTTGTTCTGAGATGTGTGATTTATATGGGGGCATGATCTCTTTGGAATAAATTTTAATGTCATTTATTAAGGTTTCAAAAAAAAATTAGGTGTTTTTGATCGTCTATATTTTATGAATGATTGTTAAGAAGATAAGTCTCTTTGAAACCCTAGCTCAAAGAGACTTGGGGAAAAAGGTGTTTACTGAACCAATTTTGATTCATTTTTAAAATATTATGATTGGAGGATTTAGATTATTCAGCTAGGATTCTAGAAAGGGTTATTAGAGTATGTGACAGTATGTGGGCTCCACCTGAAAATGCTTGTTTATGAAGAAGTCCAGTTTAAGGTAAATTTTTCCAAAGAAGGTGAAAAATAAATTGACATTGGTTTTATCCCCATATATTTTTATATATTTCCATGATATTTTCAAACCATGGTTGAAGTGAAAAAGGAAAAAGTGTGCCCTATTTTGGAAAACTAGGTTTTGGGGAAATTGGATCAACTTGTGGTAAAAGTAAAATTTCAGCAGCTACAAGAGGAGTTAGGACTCCATTAAAGTTATTTTGTGACCTTGGTTCAGAGATATTTCCATTGGTATATCAAACATGTGATTTTTGATATGGTATAAAGAAGTTATGACCTGTTCTTTGAGGGTTAAATATGGAGGATGCCTAGTTCATCACGGGTCTTAAGTATCTTTATGAAGAAAGGTGATAGTTCTGAGTTAATAACTGTTGAATTTTGATGAGTGCTTAGGAAACATTTATAATTTTTTTCTATTCTTTGGTTAAACTTGGGAAGTTATTTTTTCGGTGATGGATCAAGTTGAGCTCAAGCTTAGTTCTTGAATCCTAGAATGCTAAAGGCATAATTGTAGAGATCAACTTTTTGAATGCCTTCCACTTAGATTTGGAAGGAAATTTAAGATATTCTGGAAAGAATATTCAAATGGATTTATAATGGTATATTGTTTGTAGCTTGGTGATGAAATTTGATAGGTCATCCATCTCAATTTGTGAAGAATAAGGTTTCTTGTTTCTCAAGACATGTTTTCTTTTACTGAAAGAATCGGGTAGAAGATGCATGTAATGGATTAATTGATGCTTTTTATAATTTACATAGTGAATATGGATGCATTTTATCCCTATTTAAGGAATTTGGAGGTATTGAAAGTGGAAGAAAGGGTACAAACTAGTTGAGTTTCTAAAACTACTTTATGGGAAGCTTAGTTTGGTGAAGAGGAAATTGAGTGTTATTTTCACATATGGATGTTTCATGAGATATATAATGCATGGATGTTATCTACAGGTGAAGAGGATTATAATTAGTGGTTACATTCCATATTTGTCATGTTCTTTAGTGTTCTTGAGGCCCAAAGGTGAATACGGGTTCCTGGAAACAATTGTTTTGATAAGGATACGATCCTTCTTGAGTTAGTTAAGATAAATATTATTGGTGAAATATAATTAAAGATAATGGATGGTGTTTTTATGTCATATTTGAAATTTTGGTTAATTTTGGAGCTTTACTAATCATGGTTATGGTGTTTTTGCTTTTATTTATCAGGTGACGTGATTTTGAGTTGTTTTTGTGTTAGTTTGTTGTATTTGGGCATGATAGACCTATACACATCCACTTGATGATTGTTTATTAGTGTGTTGTTATATTATTATGTTGTAATGGTCAAGATAATGGATTAGGAATTACCTATCTTTTTTTTAAATAATATAAGCATATAAAAGTGATGTTTGAGTTCATTTTTGAACTAGTGCTCTTAGAGGGAAAAGTATGACCGAAGTAGAAGCATGTAACAAGTATGAATGAATGATTTGAGATATGAGGATGTGTGTTATAGGATCTATGAAAGAAGAATAAATAATGAGTTGAAGGAATGAGGGTTTAAAGGTGTAAGTGTGAGCTAAAATTGTGATGTCCATCAATTGCGGCAAAAAAATAATTAGAGATCCTCATATTCAAGATGGTTGAGTTGGTTCTTGATCATATTAGGGGCTTTTATCTTCCTTTTGGAGTGGGTGGTTCATTAAATTAGGGGTTGGTGCTCCTTGTGAAGTTGGTGGTTAACTACATTTCTTTTCTTTTTGTAATATAAGAAATATTTTAGTGGGTTTTCTTCCCCTTGAGGGTTTCCCACTTAAATTTGGTTTTCATTGGTACTCTCTTTCCTTTGCTCTTATGTATGGTTATTTCAATTCCTAAGTAAACATGCATATGGTTCATGGTTGATTATATGGTTGTATAAATGATAATGAATGATGAATGGTAAAGGGAATTAAGTTTTTAATAGACTGACTCACCCTTCTTAGTAGCTTGTGCTTCCAAAATTACATTATTCCCATAAACACACTTTTCATCATATTCATGAAGGTTGTTGGCACATTAGTGAGTCCGAAAGGAAAAAAAGTGAGCTCATAATTCTCGTAGTGTGTTCTAAAAGTTATTTATGAATGCATTCATCATTAATTCTTAGTTGGTGATAACAAGATCAATAATTGATATTTGAATAAATTGAATCACACCTCATTTGATAAAAAATATCATCAATTCTAGGAAAGGGGTATCTATTTTTATATTGTTACCTTGTTTAGCATCTGGTAGTCAATGCATAGTCTTAGGGAACCATCCTTCTTCTTTACAAATATTACTGGTGCCCCCAAGGTGATACACTTGGGTGGATTAATCCTTTGGAAAAAAATCATGAAGTTGATCTTTTAACTCTACCAACTTAGTTGTGGTCATTCGGTATGGTTCTTTTGACATTGGTTTAGTTCCCAGTTTAAGGGCTATGAAAAAGTCAAACTTACATTTTGGTGGTAAACTAGAAAGTTCTTAAGGAAAGATATCTCCAGATTCACTCAGAAGGTGATAATCCTTAAATTTTTCCTTACTTTATTTGTTGTTATTTTTAATTTTTACTACATACATTATACAACCTTTACTACTACCCTTTTTCAGCTATATAACAAAGACTTGTCTCACAACGAAATCTATTTTTACACCTTAGACCACTGTTGTTTTCTGTTGATCATCAAGGTATACTATTTGTTTTCTTAAACAATCTATAGATGCTTTATGTTGGGACAACCAATGTATGCCTATGAAAACATCATAAGACTCTAAGGAGCTACAAAAAGGTTCAATTTTTAGTAAACTAAGGAAATTCCAATGTTTCTTCAAACATACATTGGGTTACTCTATTGATAACAGTATTCATATATTTAATGTCCACATAATTTCCATGTATCATGCCTTTCATGAAAGTTTAGAAGCTAACTTGGAATAAATAAAACATTTAGTTACACTAGTATCAAATAAAATTGTAATAGGTAAGCCAAACAACTTACCCTACACTTCTATGGGGGTGTCCTATTTATTAGCTTCATAATTTATTACAACAACATGCATCCTCTGCTAGAATGCATATTTATACCGAGAGTTGTTTTTTTGCTACTAATTATTCCCTTTTTTATTCTCGGGGATAGTTACTAGCATAATGATATCCTCAATATTTAAAATATACCACAACAAGCCCCTTCCTATCACATTTTTGTTGATAACCATATCTTTTTCCCCCTCTTTTCTATTATTTGTAGTAGGCTTAGCTACAATATTTTTCTTTTTTTGGTGTTCCCTTTTGACCAAATATCTTCCGCCATGTCTTTTTAGGGAAAAGAGATGAGGAGGTATTACCTACTACTCTATGTTTTTCCTCTCTCAAAGTGAGGATCCCATATAGTTTTTGTTTATTCTTTATATATATTTCAAAAATCACCTCTATAGTGGATGGTCCATGCACATTCACTTCACCCCCTATGCTAGGATTCATACCCAAAATGAACTTACGAATCCTGAATTTATCATATTTTTTATATTGGGGAACATATGTCAGAAGTATAGTGAAATGTTCCCAATACTTAGTTAGTGATAGTTTCCTATGAAATAAACTCTGAAATTGAGTCATTTTTTGGTCAAAATATAGTTGGGGAAGCTAGCATTGATGAAAGTATAATTTAAATTGCTCCCAGTTTATAGCTTCTATTTATATTCTTATTTCCATTTTATGGTTGTCCCATAAAGTGGAAGCTTCATGAGAGAGATTCAAAGCACCCCACACATCCTTGGTTTATTTAGAGAAATTTCTAATCTCAAAATATTATTCCATTTCACTTAGCCGATTTTCGGTACCATCCCATAAGGCAGTCCCATCAAACTTTAGTGGAGTGATTCTTTTGATATCTTTATCTAGTTCTTCATCACATTCCTCCCCATGTTCCTCCTCATGATATTTGTTTTCACCCCCAACCTCTGCTATAAGGAGACACTCTGGTTATGGGTATCTTGGAGAACAAAGAGAATCTCATCATTTTTTTCATTAGATGAACCCTCAAGATTTTCTCGAGTTGATTGCAATATCATTTCTCATTCTCCTTCTTACCATTATATCTGTTAAAGATGAATAACTTAATATTTGCATAAAAACTCATTCGGTCCAAGAGCTAAAACCTACAACTCTAATAATGAAATCTAATAACTCAATTATTTCCCCAAAACTAAAGAATTTTTAAAATTAATCTTCACATTCCAATCACAAAGTATGCAATAGAGTTAACTTAGAACAAACCAATTAACAAATTTAAAACACTAGTTATTTAGTTAAGTTTGATCCTTCTAATAAATATTTTGTGTATAAACCTTGTGTAGCTAAGAAGGGTTTATCCTTATCTCCCTTCAATACACTCTATGTGAGCAACCATAAAATCTTTAGTATGTTCTAGTTTACCTTTTCTAGGTTGAGAACACTATGTTTCCGTCCTTAAATTTGTACCACAAAAGTCAATTTCTTAACTTTGTATTTTGGTACTGATGATATAAAATAAGAATACGGTGATGATGCGAAGCATCAACTCTTGGATATGTACAGGCATGGAAGCATCCATTTTGGCTTGAAAGTATGACAGTGAGGTTCTAGAGGTCATTAATTGATATTTAAGTGTATTAGTAGGATTCTAGGCCTTTCAAAATTCAAATTATTCACTTTCCCTCCGAAAGAGTAATTTGAGTCTTCAACGCCATTTTTGGCTTGTTATAATGTTTTAAAACCATTATTAGAGCTTGTAAATCATGAAAAGGATGGAAAGAGGTGTAATTAAGTGTCTTAGGTCCACTTTAGGGACTAGAATTCATAATTTGAGTGAGAAACCAAGAATTAGAGTCTTTAACTTGAGAAATCTAGTGTTAAACTCATGTGACCAATAGGTATAGGATCCTATTCAGTTATAACTTGATGAAATGGACTATATATTGTTAAAATGTAACTATAATCTTCATTCCTATCTGGATGTGAATCAAATAGGAAAATTTTGAAGAAGGAACTAGAAGAGAGGACTAAATTTTTGTGACATTTTCTTGTATGTTGTTGTGTATGTAAGAGATATTTGGACTAAGAGTTGAGAAAAAGGTAATAGTAAACTTGTTAATGAGCATTTGAGTAGCTTTGGGTGTTTCTTGTGTGTATCATTAATCTAAGAGATAGTTTGAGTACCTGGATATGGAGAATGAGCATTGTAAATTTGTGTATGTCAAGGTAAGTATTGGTAATTGAGATGTAATGAAATTTCATAGTGATTCGTTTGCATATCTTGTTGTTTAAGTGTCCATGCATATTTATAGTGGTTTGTAACCAATGGAAGAGGTTGATATCCTTTGATTATTCAAAGTAAAGGAGCTCACAAGACCATTATATCTATCTGTGGATTCTCACTGTAATCAGATATCCTTGAAAGTATCATATGGAAATCAAGAATATGAGGCACACAGTTGTATGTGTGCATATTTTAAGGTATCACTCGGTGTATGTGAATTGACATGAGCTTCAAAAAGATCTTAATAACTATAACAATCATCTTAGAGGGTTCCAAATTGAATACTTATCAATTTAAAGGAAAGGAGGTGAGTATAGTAAGAGGGAGGATATTACACTCAAAAGTGGATGCATTAAAGGATGAGAGTGAGTTTCTGGGTGTATTTTCATTACATGCATGAAATATTATTGGAGTGTGCAAAATTTTGACTCAGTAGTTTTGGGAGTTTAATGCAATTTTACATGTGATCACATGGACAAGTCTTTTCAATGGTATTAATTGGATTGAAGAATTTCGATAGTGGTATTCGACAGTCATAGGTTGGTATTAGTTGTGTTTTCCACTTGCATATACTGAATATTTGAAGACTTTGCTTCTATAACTATTATCTCAGTCAAGTACATGATGCCATTTTGAGTGATGAATTATTTCCCTCCATACTAGAATCTTAGATATGCTCAAGAGGTGCATGTAGACCAGGGAAAAATTGAAAGAGATTTATTCATAATTCTTGAGACTAAATACTCTTGTTATACCCATAAAACACCATAAAACACTACTTTATCAGTGAAGTAATGAGGAAGTTGTGTCATTGAATGATTTTGGACATTGAAGAGGGACTACTAGTAAGAAAAAAATGTAGAACACATAATAACATACTTGTGAGTCAATTTGTAGACCTTTAAAGAAACTTTTGATGTTTTTACAAATATTTGGAGGTTTTAGGTTTCTTGAAACCCTTGCTTAAGATTGTGCCTAGGGTTTGATAGTTGAAACCCTTAACCTTAGAATATCTCTTTGAAATTTGATTGAAATGATTGTGGTGAGGTGTAGTAATGGATTTTGAAATAAATTTAAAGAATTAAGTGTGGATGTTAAATGAATTTTATGATAGTCTAAAAGGGAGATAGCTCGGAGAAAGGCCTAACTGTGATGACTAGTTGTTAAGGAAATAAAATCTATAAGAGGAATCCAAAATTTATATTTAGTAGACAATGAGAATAGATAAATGGGTGCCTGAAAAGTTTTTGGATGGATTATATAGCCTCTTAAAATTGGAAATAAGCTTGACAAAATAAAGGCTCGGGGTAGGTGGAAAGGAAAGGCTAGGAAAGAAAAATTTTATTTCAAGAAGTTCAAGGATTTGATTGATGAAATTTGGAGCACATCTAGCTAATAATTAAGGGTATTTGAATTTATCATGAATTTTTGTGGGTCCTCCTAGTTCCTTCCAACCATAAGTAATCCAAGAATAGTGTTCTTGAGATCTCTTAAGTAGTACTTTGGTCAACTTTTGAAGAAGTGAATAATACTTTGAGTTTTAAATCATTTTACTAGATGAACTAACCTATTTTGGATTTATGAAATAGGAATCATGCAAGGAAAATATATTTGAGGGATAAAAGCTAGAAAATTTCTTATTTGAGGGCTGAAATTAAAGGATCTTGTAAAATATGCTTGAAGAAAAACATAGTAGTTAAAGTTTGGAAGAAATTTGATCACTTTCAACAATTGAATTGGCACATAAATAAAGTAAAGAGGTAGGGTACATTGTTTTTGAAGAAATTTTTTTCTTGTAAGAGTAATTTATAGCCATTTGTGTCAATTTATACCTTGGAACAAGACCTCTAAAATAATGTGTTAGATTGAAAGAATTTTATTGAATGCTACTAACATGATGAATGCATACAAATTTCAATGAGCACCGCATCATTTTTTGTATTAGAGCCTAATTTTTTTTTTGTTCGGTTGGGTTTGAGATTGATTATTGTTATAACTAACATTATGTTGTGAGTGTGTGAAGTGAAGAGTGACAATGAAGATGAGTGAAGAGAGGGGTGTAAAACTGGTCCTAGACTATGGTTACAAAATGCCACAGTGGATGGAGATATCAATAATAGAGAGAGAAGAGGATATAATAAATCAAGTTTAAAGATGATTGAAATAAGGAACAAATACAAAGGAAGAGAGTTGAAGACTATTAAGCATTATGAATCAAACTTGACAAATGATGAAGAGGAACAAGAACCAAAAGAAGAGGTAATACAAGGATTGATAGAGCTAAGGAGGTACAAGAAGAGATAAAGAGAAGAGAGAGAGAGAGAGAGAGAGAGAGAGAGAGAGAGGAAAAGGAAAGAGGAAAGGAGAAAGAAAAGAGAGACATGGTTTCAGTAGGAGATCATAGAGTTAAAGCAAGAGGTAACACAACTAATGGTTCTCATAGAAAAAAGAAAGAATAACAAGGAAAAAACACAAGGATGGTGATGAATAAGAGATTCAAATGTCCGGATAGGTTGATTATGGAAATAATAAAAATAAAATAGCTAGAGACAAAGATAAGACAAGAAAAATAAGATTGGGGCAGATAGAAAAAGAGAATGAGTAAGCAAGAAACAGAGTTGATTAAAGAGATGGTGTGGATAGAGGATAAAAGTGAAGAAGAAGAAGAGATAGAAGAATTTATGGATTCTCTTGAGATGGTTGAGTATTATTGATGCAAGAGTATCATTGAACACCTTCATTGAAAGCACATTTTCATGGTCATGAAGTTTAAAAGGTAAAATTATGTGTATGGAGTCAAAAAGGAGTGAGCCTAAGTGGTCTCAAGTCCTTAATTTCTAAAAGGAAACTTTCCCTCCAAAACATGTAGTTCAAATTTCAAACTTGTAAAAGTGGATGTTAAGCTTATCAATGGTTGGTTAAGTTTTCAATAGGTGTTTTTACAAGTGTTAAGGAGTTGTTAGAGGTTGTAAGGTCATGAATGGTTTTAGTTGAGTCATAATGTGTGTAGGTTTCCTTATGAGATAATGGGAGTTATGAAATATGCAATAATGATGTAATAAAGCTATTTAGCTAAGTTTGGATATATGATTCAAAAGGAGAGCTAGTTAAGGTTTGAAAACCATGAATATGAATGAGTAAAAGGAAGAGAATTCAAAGGGAAAGAATTAGTTACCTCAAGTGAGGTAAGGAGAGGTATACCTTGTTAAAAAAGAAGTTTTTGTAATGGAGATATGAATATTTTTGTAGAGGATACTTTGTTTTGGTGTGAGAAATGACTCATAATAGTGTTATCATAGTTGAAGTAGGATGAATTCCTTTGATTTTGTGTGTGTGTTCTTGTATTCCTAAGTTTGTAACAAGGGTTTATGATTTTCTAACTTAGCTTACATGGTGGATCTAATGGAGAAACCATAGGTCCGCCCAAATTGGGATGACACCCTTTAGGTCCCATTTTATTACATACCCCCTTACCATGACCCCTTTCACATATTTTTATTAATATAATTACCTATATTAGATTAATTATTACCTCACCCCTCCACCTCACCTCTCCACCTCACCTTAGACCCATTCCAATCCCATTTAATAACTAAGATTGAGTCATCACTCCCCTAACCAACTGAGACTTCTTATAAACCTAATATTAATTGCCAACTACCTCTCCCACTAATTTCCCATGTGATTTAACAAGAATCAAGACTCCTAACCCATAACCATTCTTGAATCATGCCAAAAAGGGAGAGAAAAGGTTATTTTTAGAAAATAAGACTATTTCTCCCTAGCGATGTCGGTTATTCCTTGGCAAAGACCGATTAAGGAACTGTCATTGATTCCTTTAAATAAGAATTTTTATCTCTTTTCCTAGGTTCTTATTTTGGTTGGCATTATTTGATCTCACATATTTGGCATTAAATTGACACTCGACAATTAACTTAGCACCAGAGCATCAAAATCTCCACCAGCAACCAATCTACAACTTCATAGGCTTGAACCATTCACACAGAGAAGCACTCAACCTCCATCATCATGACACTTTGGATCTTGGCTCGTCTCTCCTATTCACACCCTCTAACCACTACCTTCTACCAATATTTAGATCTATGATAAGTATTCTTAAACAAGTTATTTATTTCATTATCTTTAGTTTTAGATCCTTTATCTTTTTCTAATCACGTCCTGCCTCTCTTGGATACCTTCCATAACCCCTTCACTGATGTTGTACCAACTAGAACCACTCTACCCTTTTAACCACCCCTTTTGCCCCTACTGAGTCTTCACCTAAATTCATACACCTTACCTAAGACCTCACAATACTCTATGTAATCACAGAGAGCCCAAATCAACCTCCTTTCTAACATTAAAACTCAAATTCCCCTACTGTGATCGGTTACCCAACCGATCCTGGCTATAACTAGTGACCGACATCAGTTCCCCAACCGACATCGGTCTCTATGTCCGGCGATGTCCCCTTAGACCAACGAGCTCATTCCTCCACCCATAACTCTCCAAAACCTCCCAATACTTCACTCATACCTTCTTTCCGCCTCTGTTATACCTATAGACCATGAAAACCGACCATTCTCCTAGATTTAATATTATATTCATCATTTAGATTAGATTTAGACTATTGTGTTGTGTGAGATACCCAAATCATATAACTACAATAGGACTTTCCATTTCATGATATTTATTAGCATTAATTTGTATTAAAACGTGGATTGAAAACCTTTAAGGAAGCACCCCACTTCTTAGATCTAGCTCATGCTAGAAAATCCACCAACCTATGTTATTAACTCTATTTTGTGGTCTTGCTTTAATTCTTAGGTAGTCCTTCTAAGAAAAAGGATTGCTCTACAATCAGCTTTGTATTCATCAATGATGCGCAACCTCTTCACGACCTCTAGGTATTCCTCATGTACCTTATCTTTACCTTTTAAAATCATTTCCTCATACATTATTCCTATGTGGTGAAACATTTATAATAGGGGTTTATGATTTTCTAACTTATCTTACATGGTGGATCTAATGGAAAAGTTACAGGTGTGTTTTTTACATGGACTTATCTAAAAATTTGCATTATATTTTATACTCTTTCTAGATGATACATGATTGGAAAAGGTCAAGACAAGATTTAGATGACCTTGAGAAGGTATAATATGAACCCTTCCTTGTATCATATGTAAGGGATGTAAATGTTGAATCTACGATTTCATTAGGCACGAATATAATGTGTCGCTATTACTATATTCTAGAAAGTGACAATATTGACTAACCAGAATACGATTGTTCATGGATTACATTGAAATGATTTGTATTGAGATTTTATCATCCCTTTTGTGAACAAGAATGTTGTATAGGATGCAAAAATGTTATTGTAAAGTATGGGAAATAAGTGTTTGATTTCTCTTTGTTGCATGTAAGAGTTCTTGAGAAGCTGAAACTATACCTTGTGGTTGTAATTATCTAACTTTGAGTTGTAGTAGGGAACCCTTTTAGATCTTAATGCATTTGTTGATCTGTGTTTCCAGCTTCCTATCTAGATGAGTGTATGAGTAATCAAGAAACACTAAACAACATTGAGTATACAAGGGCTTAGTACCTTGGAGATGACGATGGATGATACAGCGCAAATAAAAAGATGTATGATATCAAGAAGTTAGATCTGTAAAAATAAACTAGATAAGATTAGAACACAATATGCGGGGTTGCCCAGACAGTGCTGGTTCCAAGAGGATTTCAACTCCCTTGGAGGATGTCAACCCCATGTCAGACAAGATAATAATAGATCATGAACAGTAGTAAAAATGACAAGCAACTAAAATAACAAGAGTACTTAGCTTATGTCCTACTATGGAAATGAACCGGGCATCAAGATGGAAAGATAAGAGACACTGTCAGAGCTTTCTCCTTCAAATGGGTAGAACTTAGTTAAGCTCTTTCTTCTCTTCTCTAGGCCTAGGTATCTCCAGGTCTTCTTAAAAATATCTCCTCCTAAAAATACATCCCTCTTTCTTCCTTTAAAAATATATTCTCCTTAAAAATATATATCCTTTGAAATATGGGGAAAACCCCATATTTATAGCTTAGATATGAGACTAAACTGCAGGTTAGATGATACCTAGGGTGTAGTAAAGTAACCTAAGTTAGGGATGTGATGTGATCATGTGGGTCCCATATTTTGACTTATTAGGCAAAGTGGGGGACATGATTTGAATGGGGGGTGAGATAAAGATTTCATTTTTAAAAAGGTGTTGGAGATATGCATTATGAATTAAATAATTTCTGAGAGATGGGGGATGATGCCAAAAATTGAATTATCAAATGGGTCCATATGGAGCCCTTGATAATCAATCAAATAATGTGATAAAATAGATAGGATTTTATTTAGAGAAAGAGATGAAATAATGGAAATTAGATGAATGTGAGATGACGAAGGGGTGCCATAATGAAAATAAGTGTCTACATTTGCCCCTTTTTGTTAAATGATTTGTGATAGCAAGACGGGGAGAAAAAAACAAAAAGTGTTAGATGAAATATATGTCCAAGGATGGATGAAGACATGACCAAAGGCAAGATGCCCCAGGAAAAAAAGGATTGCAATAATAATAAAAACAAGTATGGCGGTGACTCCAATATCACATCAATAGAGGACAATTGCGGTCTCAATGGAGACAGATGACAACTTTTTCTGAGACCAGTGAGTGGGTGAAGACCACTGCAGTATGGATGTAAACCTAGATGACCAATGGGTCATAGGAAAACATCAAAATATGTGCAACTAAATGTGAAAGATGTGCGCAATCCTTTGTTTGTGAGGAATCATGAGAAAATCATGTGTCCACAAAAGGGACGTAGATGAAGATAATGATGCCCCAACATAAGGCATGAGAAGGAAACAAGATGAGTTATATGCATTGACAAGTACAAGGATGAAAAGGTGCCCCAACATAAGACATAGATAGAATAATCATAAAAGTGGACAAGATGAGTAGATAGGATAGAAAGGTGAGATAAAATGCCCTAAAAGGATAATAAATATGATGGCAATCATGTTTTATAGGAAAGATGCATAAGTGTTAGCAAATTAGAAGATAAAAGTACTCCTACTTGTTCGATAAGTAGGATAAGAAGTCAAGATACTTTTGTGACAAAACAAAAGTAGAGAAAATATTCAAGGAAGAGAACAAGATTAGATAGGTGATGTCCGTTATGGTATCTTCCAAGACAAAAATGTCAAAAGAAGATGGGAAGAGATTCTTAGAAATGGATATGATGATGTCCCTAGAGAGGATTGATGACGAAGATAAAAGATGTGATAGGGTTCTCTAAAATAGAAGATGTTAATGTGGTAAAGAGAAGAACAAGAATGGTAGTGAAAGGGATAAATGGAAGTACATAAATAGAGAAAAATTGGCAATGACTATGAATTCTAGATGTAAGGGATGTTGAGAAAGAGAAAAGGGAATAGACAAGAGGATTGGTTGATTATGAGAAGAGCAAGAAAGATTGAATATGAAGGTGACAAGGATATGGAATAGAGGGGTGGAGACGGAGGAGGAGAAAATAAAGAGTGAAAGGGGAGGAAGAAGATAACAAAGAAGGATTATAGAAAAAGGGGGAAATGAAGAAGGACAAACAAAGAGAAGACAAGAAAATAACAAAGCGAGAGGATGAAATCATGAAAAAGGGAGAGAGTTATTTAAAAGCGAAAGATGTGATGAAGATCGGAGCAAAGGAAAACAAAGAAGTAATGGAAAAGCGAAAGAGATGATAAAGTAAAGAAAATTGAAGGAAACAGATCATAGTGAGGAAATCCAAGGCAAATAATATGGAACTAACCACATGGAAATGCATGTGGATGATGAGATGTTAAAAGAAATGGCATAATTTGAAGAGTCGGAGTTTTGGCGGGAAGTAAGGAGGAAGTGTGAGGTAAAATGGGGAAAATGATGATGTAGAGGAAGTGAAATAAGAAGAAGATCAGAAAGGAGGAGAAGAAAACGAAGAAAAATATGCTAAAGGAAGTAAACCAAGAATGAAGATATTTGGTAAAGAGTGGGAAGCATAAGGAACGTAAATAGAAACTTGAGGAAGGAATGAAATCGATTGGAAAAGAAATGGAGATGCATGAGATGAGGATATGTTGATGATGAGAAAATAGAGAGAAGGTGTATGATGAAGATAGTGAAGAAATAGGCAAGGAAGAATGGAAGATGGGGAGGTGGCAAGGAAGAAGGATGGGATAGGAGAGGCAATGCCGATGAATGGTTGTTAGGAGAAATCCATTGATAATGATCGGTAGGAAAAGATGAGACAAAAGATAAGACAAGGTAGAAAATAAATGAAGAATAGGAGGGGAACACTAATGAAGGGACGTTAGGAGAAGTCCTTTGATAATGATCGAGAGGACACGAGAGAGGAAAGAAGGAATGAATATAGAATGGAGGAGGTCAAAGAAAAGGATTCAAATTTGTGTGGAATGGGGATGAGTGATTTTAGGAGAATTCCACCGATAATTACTAGCACGGAAACAAAAGATTATGATGAAAAATGTTAGGAGAAGATTAATGACAATGACATGTAAGTATGGGGGTAGATATATGGGAGAACTCTAGAAGATAGAGTAGAAAGAGTAAAGAAAGGAGGGATAATGATGTGTATGAAGATGAAGGTGAGGATGCGGTGGATGAGAATGAATGAGAGAAAAATGAACAAACAAGACATGAAATGAATGGAGAAGTAATGGTTAAGTAATATTACCCATGAAGGATCATGGAGATGAAAAAGAGACCAAGTAGGAAGTGGTGTTTGCAAGAATGAAAGAAGAGGTGAGAGGATGTGATGATAGTGAATGCCGATAAAATGTAGATGGAGAGAATGTGGGGTAGTGGGGGAGTGCAGGATGAAAAATCATGCTTAAGAGAGACTCTTAAGTAAGATCACCATGCCGTAGGAGGATTTAAGTAACATCACCAAACTGGCAGTGACAATATGGAAGGATAAAGACAACATTGTATTGGATGCATGTGTGGAAGGGTTGGTTGGAATGGATGAGTATGATGAGAGGCGGAAGATAAAAGATGAGGAAGAGATGATGGGAGATGGAAGGATTAGAAGGCCAGCCATTCTTAAGAGAAACTCTTAAGTAAGATTTCCTGTGATGGAGATGGTTAAGTAGGATCGCCAAACCGAAGAAGAAGAAGAATGATGAAAAGACTAAGCAGTGTATACCAAAATGGAACAAGAGATGAAAGGAGGTGATAACAATGTGATAACAAGGAAAGCAGAGAGTGTGACATGAATGGATTGAGGGATATATGTGTAACGTAGATGGATAGTGCAAGGGAAATCCTTAAGCTGGCATGCCCACGTGGTGGTGGTGGTGATGTAAGAGTGTTAAGCGAGAAAATGAGGAGTGGAAAGACATTTGTGGTGGTGATTGTAAATGCATTGAAAGAGGAAATGGTGGAGAAGATTCTATAGTGGGAGAATCTAAGGAAGAATATGTACCTTAACTAAGGTTATCTAGCTATATGGATGGCTAAGCAAGATTGTCAAACTGAAAGTAGAAGATTAAAAGAGAAACTCAAGAGGAAAGATGAGTAATATATCAGCCGTCGTGCAAGAGGGACGAAAGGTGAGAAGGATGATGTGGAGAAAAATGGTGATGTGTGGACATGGAGAGCGAGGAGAAATATATCAAATACGAGTGTTGAACATGTTGAGAGATAAGGAGCTGCGCAGGATAATGAACTTTTCTCGAGAAGGATCCTTAAGTAGGATTCATAAAGCTGCAACGGTGATCAAGTAGAATTCACAAACCAAAAGTGTGTTTACAAATGCATTCATGGAGATGATCAGATAGATACAAAATTCATAGTGTGAAGTTTGAAGTTTGGATGAGATGAATGGAACATATTTATAGCAAGGGTGCATAGGGAAACTATGCTTCGAACTAGCTTGGATATAAACAAGAAAAGGCTACCACTCAAAGTATTGCACTTGTAGCCAATAGTAGGTGTTAATACATAACCAACGATAGTTAGTTACACCAAAAGATCATGAGGGAAATATGGATGAAGGATGCTCGTAATCCTAATATTTACATGACAAAGGGATCAAAGATGTGACTTGTACGCGGGAAGAGGGATCTTCAAAGGTGGTGTTCCTTAAATCTATGCCCCAGCTCTGGGAAAGGGAAAGAACAAAAGCAAAAAGTTGATCAATGTGGGAAGATTTTGGAAAATGTTGATAAAAGGAAGGCTGATCAATGCGAGAAAACCTTCTAGATGCCATAATAACAGAGTATCCATCCTTCGAGGGTATGGTCTACTTTATACATAATATAGATGACAAGAATAATATGATAGCCATCCTTCAAGGGATCGGTCTATTTCTTTTGATTTTGATTTGATTTTGATTTGTATACTTTTTTATTTACATGAACAAGCTGTCCTTCGAGGGATCAGTCTATTTTTTATAACTTTTATTTTACCTTTTACATACATGAATTTTAGCTTCACATGGGGGAGAGCTAGGAATAGCTAAGTAAACCACTTAAGAAGGGATAAGGAATGTACAAGAGACACCTTGGACCCTTCGCATGGCTGCAATAGGAGAATGAGAAGGTAATGGATGTAATGGTTATGGGATCACATCAAAGTAGTGAAGGTGGACCACATAAGTCAGATTATTATAGTGATAAATGGAAGGGGATAAAGATGGTAGAACAATCTAAGGATGTAACTAAGTTCTCATTGGTAGATATGCTAACAGTAGATTGGTCACAAGTGCAATGCATTAAGAGATTTTGTCTCTAGTTTACCACCACGAGAGAGAAGACAATGTAGTTGCAATAAGATGAGATGATAACCAAGTAGGAAATAAAACTAACATATGACCACAATGGTGGATTTAGATGAAAATAAATGGTGCCCCAAGAAAGACACAAATATGGAAGGACAATAATGGCCTCAAAGGAGGGCTTGATGAAATAAATGATGTCCCAAAAGAGACACACATATAGCCACAATGGTGGGCTTTGAAATAGATGGTGCATAGAAGAGACATAAATATAGCCACAAAGGTGGAATTAGAGAAAAGGTTCCCTCAATGGAGAGACAAATATGGTCTCAAAGGAGGGCTTCAATGAAAAATATGATACTCCCAAAAGGAGCATAAAAAGAACAAATATGGCCTCAAAGGAGGGCTTACGAAATAAACGATGTCCCGAAGGAGACACAAATATAGCCACAATGGTGGACTTGAAATAGATGGTGCCCCAGAAGAGACACAAATGTAGAAAAAGGTCCCTCAATGGAGAGACAAACATGGCCTCAAAGGAGGGCTTCAATGAAAAAGATGATACTCCCAAAAGGAGCATAAACGTAAAAGAAAAATATGGCCTCAAAGGAGGGCTTATGAAATAAACGATGTCCCGAAGGAGACACAAATATAGCCACAATGGTGGACTTCGAAATAGATGGTTCCCTAGAAGAGACACAAATGTAGAAAAAGGTCCCTCAAAGGAGAGACAAACATGGCCTCAAAGGAGGGCTTCAATGAAAAAGATGATACTCCCAAAAGGAGCACAAACATAAAAGAAAAAATATGGCATCAAAGGAGGACTTAGAATGAGATGAGAATTTGGATATAATTAATTTAGATTGAATGGATGTTAATAAGGTAGATAAAAAATGTCAAAGAGTAAAGTCCCCTAGTAACAAGGGATTTGTACAGATGATGTGTTCAAGGGCAAGGGAAGATTATTCTCCCAACAAGTTAAATGTGAAGGAGGTAAAGGATGTCAAAAGAGCTTAGATGAGATTGTTTTAGATTTGGATGGGGTAAATGATCGGAGACCACAAGTGTGTTTAGCAAGATAAGTGACATTGATGAACAATGGCAGGCATTCCTTAGGAGGAATGACATGGGCTAGATGAATATTAAGGGATGATGTGGATGGAGGGATCATGGGAGATCTGACAGATGGGATATGGATTGGATTCAAGGTGGATGAAGAAGGAACCTTCCCCTGAATGAGGAAATCATCTTTCTCAATAAGGTTGTGGATGATTGACCGAAAGGCCTTACAATGTTTGATGTCATGACCTGGGGTATGATGATAAGAAAAAATATAATTTGGATTGAACCATGATGGCTTGGGACCATATGGATTAAAGGCTTTAATAGGAGGAATTTTGATCGTATATGTTTGAGTTAAATTTCAAAAGATATTTGCGTAAGACCCCATTGAAGTGTCATGGGGAAGGTAACTCTTATGGGTTTTGATAGGATGTCTCAGCTTGGCATTAGGAGAAGATGTAGATGTAGATTAGGTGTGTGAATTTCATGTTTTGGAGAACAAAACAAATTTGATTGAAGGATGTTATTGTTTGGATGTGGATTGATTATTGCAAGATGCCATAGATGGAAAAAATGATCTTGACATGGATGTTGTGGCATTGGATTGTTGAGTAGAGGAAAACTTGAATGTTTCGTGGATGTGCGGGGGGACTATCGGGATGTTTTCCCAAGCCTTAGACTTTGATCGAGAAGATTTACCTCTAGCGGGGATGACAATAATTTCAACCAAAGGATCTGATAGCGAGTGGTGTGGTTATTAATGGAGAAACTGTTCTAAAACAAGAGGAAGATGTTAATGAAGATATAGGTGTTTATATGATGCAATTAATGATATCTATGTGAGACATGGATTGTTTCGATTTGGGCATGGAAAGAGATGATTTTTTAGAGGGAGAAGATAAAATGGATTTATTTGATCGAGGTGGATGTGTTGGTTCAATATGTGATTAGGGGTTTATTTGGTAGGGTTACAGATTGAGAGGATTTGATTGATGTGATAGGAGGATTGGGTAAAGAATATTGGGGTAGACTAGGTGATGTGGCCATGGGTGAAGATATAGGTACATATGTCAAGGTCGGGATAGGTGGACTTGTTGGTGTAATAGATATAGGGGTCACTGGGAGAGATAAAGATGTAGGCACTTTTGGAATATGTGGAGATGTGAGTGATGTGATAACTGATGGAGTAGACCTTATAGGTATGGGTAATAAAACAAATGCAAGAGCATTTTCGGGTATAGAAGTAGAAGAGACTGGTTATTTCATAAATATTTTGAGGGGTAAGAATGATATGTTAGCTAATGGGGTTGATGTCGAAGATGGGGTTGTAAGGGTGCATGTAGTAGAACTGACTTTAGTTGGGATGGTTGTGAGTAATGTAGGTGTAGTAACAGGTGCATTTGATGAAGATGCCAGTGAATGAATAGGTGTGAGAGACGTAGGGATATGTGTGGATATGAGTGGGGCTGAAATGGGTGCTAAGGATGAATCTAATGTGGTAGATTGGGGTGTATTTGAAGTGGTGGAAATGGATGATATAGTTGAATTTGATGTGGATGTGGCAAGGATAGGAGAAGGTATAGGTTCAACATAAGTAGTGAAAGTTGATGTAGGTGTTACAGGTTTTGAATAAGAGATGGGAATAATGTCCACTATGGGAACATGCGGAGTTGGTGACAATATGGGATCTTGATTGACATTGTCAACCATACAAGCATTTGATAGTTGAGATGTAAAGGGGATGACGTGATTCATTGGTGGTTGATTAGTCTGTGTAGTTGAGGTATCAATTTGGATATCCCCTTGATTTACAAGTTGTTGGACACGATCTTTGAAGGAATGACATCTCTTAATGTCACGACCTTTGACTCGATGATATTTACAAAAGTGGTCCTTGTGATGCCGAATAGGCTTGGCTTGCGAGTTGTCTACGGGTCGTATGGGAGGCAATTGGATAGAGTTTACACTCATCAACTTATCAAATATGGAACTGTATGATTCTCCTAAAGGAGTGTAGTGGGATGTTGATTGAGGAGATCGTTGTTGAGACCATGTGCTTGGTGTAGATGGGGATGAGGGTTCAGTGACCACAGTGTTGGCCGTAGTCTTGAACTCGCCATTATGTGTGAATGGTTTAGTGGATTCAATTTTTGATTTAGTTGAACTTAGTTTAAGATGACCCTGCTTAATGGCACGAGGTTTCAAGCTTGCGAGCCATTGTGAAAGCTTCATCAAAGGTTTGAAATGATTGGATCTGCAAAGTGGATGATATATGTTTGGCACATGAACGCGAGAATAAATCGATGAGTTTGGTTTGTGGGATAGTGAAGGATAGTTTGTTTATAACAACATGCCTGTGCGACGAAGTTGGCGATTGGCTCATTTTCATACTGTCAAATGGTATATAGATCAGTGATTGTGGTTTTGCATGTGATATTGATAGAAAAGTGTTCTAAGAACAATTTTGCAAGTTGAGTGAAAGAGAATAAGGAATGTCGCGGGATATTGTTATACCAGATCCCACTGGGACCAGACAAAGACATGGGGAAAGTGTGAAGAAGTAGATCATGATCATGTGTGATAAGACAACATGCATGTTTAAATGCAAGGAGATGTTGTTGGGGATCTTATTTATTATTGAACTTATTAAATGTAGGAAGTTTCCAATGAGGGGGATAAGGTTTGATTGGAACCGATGGATGAATCGATTCATTACATATTTGTTCATAGGATAAGGTGTTCTTGGGTGGTATGGTAAGGGTTTCTAAACTGGCTAACTGATTCATTAAGGCATGAATTGAATTATTCGAGGTATTGTAAGGTTGAGATTAGATCGGATGTGTGGTTTGAAAGGTAGTTTGATAAGGTGAATAATGTGTTTGTGGGTGTTTGGTGAAGTGTCTGATAAAGTGGTTGATAAGTTTGTGGATAGGATGTTTGCGGAATGGTTTAATAAGAAAATTGATTAATTTGTGGATATGTGGGTGTTTGGGGAGCTTCTTGGAAAAGAATATTGTGTGTCACAAGTTGGGATTGCTGCATAGGCTAGTGTTGAGAAATAGAGGCATGCCGATAAGTGGGGATATGTGTGTTAAGAATTGGAGATGGCTGGGCATGCCTATTAATGGAATTGTCAAAATGGGATGTGGGTGGAATGCGATCCACCAATTTTGGAGATTGGGAGGATTGATAGATTGTAGGAGATTTCTGAAGTAAGAAGTCATATATGGGGTTATGAGGAGATTTGAGTGTATCTAGAGGAGTAGGAGATGGTGGTGTGATTGGTTTAGGAAGACTGGCTTGACGAGGGATATGAGGGTTGGTGTCAAGGTAGGGAGAATTTTGTATGACATGGTTCTCATGAGGTGAGACCATGGAGACTGGATATTGAGTGATTGGTGATGTTTTTTTTAGTTTAAAATCTTGTTGAGCGAGATCGTCAGAGGAAGTAACATCATTAGAGAGAGCAAATTATTGTTTTGTCTTGATTTGGGAGAGAGTGACAATAGGTGTGAAATAGAGAAACATCTATTTATGCATGTTGTTGACAAATAAATCAAGCAGAATTTTTTTAGCATCATGATTAATTTAGAGGATGTGAATAGAAAAGAAAAGTACGTAATAAAGGTGTCTAAAGAAGTCTAAGGCTGGTTTAAGGCAGTTATGGATTGGGAGATGTCTGAGACAGTTTTCTATTGGGTGTTTAGGTCCTAATCGATTAACCAGGTGAGAGGAATGTTTTGATGTGTTAATTATGTTTGTGCAGTCTCAGGAAATGTGTGATTAGTGAAATGCAAAGAGTTAAATCCTTTACTTAAGCTATGTGATCAAGAAGGATACAGAAGGTTCATTTTAAACCAAAATGAAATGTGATGTTCGATGTATACAGAAACCCAGGAAAGGGAAAGTTTGATGCTGAAAAGAGAAAATAGATAAAAAATGAGGAATACCTAGAGAATCGCTTATTGGTGTTATGTGATTAAAGAAACTATGAATTAAATAAACATATAAAACAAATGGAGAAATAAATGATTAAATGCTAAGATACATTATAAACTATCCATAATAATAATAATAATAATAATCTATGCAAGAAACTATGAAATGAATCTAACGAAAAGAACTTGGGAGTAGATTAACTAATTGAAATCAACTCGAGATGAGGAATGCATCTAGCGCTTCAAGTGGAATAATGCGGGCGTTTTATAGATTGTGGATGGTGTCTATGCTATAGTTGGATTATTTTCAGTAGACATGCAAAAGTGTCTCAACTTTACACACCCACATGTGTGGGACCAATAAATTAACTTCCCACCACCGCAAGCACCAAGGGGTCATTCTACATGGGGAAGAGTGTTTCCAAAAGGCAGATCAATTTATAAAGATGATGGATCATTTGATGGAAAAGAAAACCAAATCTAATGTGTGCTTTTAGGAACAACAAAGTCAAGAGTTGGATCTAGGACTGGTAGATCGAAACCGGTTAGTTATGTTACACATAGACATGGCTCTTCACATAATATCTTAACAAAACATATATAATTAACAATGGTGGTATGAGCATTTTATATAAAAAGAACTATTATAAACGTGTTCTAAAGATTTGGGATCCAAATTTCTATAACAAGATTATACAGTCACTTCCCATAGATCTGGCGTGAATTTAAACCTGAGCTGGAGATAGTTGGATGCTTCAGGAGTTGGAATCATGTCAATTTATAATCTGAATGCTTCTACAAAGTTTACGCGGAAATTGTTCTTCCTGTTGGCTATGAATTATATTTCAAGGCAACCGAATCTTCACAAAACATTAACAAAATGCTCAGATTATTACCGCATTTTGGACTTTTTCTATATATATTTTTTGTGTTAATCCATAGCTTATAAAAAATTTATTAATAGTGGTCTCGCACTGAGGGCAAGATATGTGGATTCCATGTGGAATGGCTGTGTTGGATGTGGAGTGGAGTGTTAGGTAGGAATGGGGGTCAGGATCTCGGGAAGAGGGAGAGTTCAGGTGGATGGGGGACAAGTGCTCGGGTAGAGGGAGAGTTGGGAGCCCTTGCAAAAAAATCTAGTGAAAAGTGGGAGGTGTTGGGAGGACTGTGGGAGCCGAGGTGGTGAGGTAAAAGAGATAGGAGGTGTCAACTAAGGATTGTGGGAGCTAAGGAAGGGAGGTGAAGAGAAGGGACATGGGAAGGAGTGTGTTGATAGGTGGCTAAGGAGTTGAGAGAGATGGGTGTGGTGAGGGAGAAGAGATGGGAGATGCGATCAACATGAGTACGCTTGGGAGGAAGAGATTTGAAGGTGGAGTAGAGGACTCGGTGGGGATTCGTGGGGAGAGAAAGGAAGATGTGGATGGTGAGGTGGGATGGGGAGATGGAGCACGAGGCATGTGAGGATGGATCTCAGGGATGAGGAAGTGGGTTGAATGTTACGCATGGGAAGGAGGGGAGATGGATGTGGAGGAAGGAAAGGAGAGATCTCGGTGAGGAGAGGAAGAGAATGGCTTAGTGGAGAGGGATGAAGTGATTTGGGGAAGAGATGTGAGAGATGGGATAGGTGGAGGATTTATGCGGTTTGATAATTGTAGGGGAGAGGTCATGGGTAGTTAGGTGAGCCGAGGGGATTTGGAAGCTTGGTAAGGGTGATGGGTAGTTTAGGATAGTTAGAATTAATTTTTTTATATATTTTTTATAATTTTAATTACAATTTATTTCATTTTTTTTAAATTGTTATTTTTAAATAAATCAATATTGTCTATTATGTTTTAAAATAAATAACTATAGATTGTTATTTTTTTAACAAATAACTATAGATTAGTATAATTTGAAATGCGAGATCTATAGATAATTAGAAATTAAGATCTAAATGAATATATAGATGTATTTTATTAGGTCAAAGCAAAGGTCATTAAAAAAGAAAAAATTATCTATTATACATCTAAGATTGCAAATAAAAGTAAGACAATAAGATTAATTTCCGGACTCATTTCCCATGCAATCTTAGTACCAGGCTGATTAAACACTAGAAGAGTAATTACCTTGAAGGTGACACAAACCTCTGCTACAGACAAAGATAACACCAAACCTACATGAGGCGAATAAAAGGAAAAAACAAACAAATATGACCAGATCTTGGATCTGGTCCCACCAGGCATGCCAAATGTTGGTCTGCATTTCTAGCTTCCTATCTAGATGAGTGTACAAGTAATCAAGAAACACTAAACAACGTCAAGTATACAAGGGCTTAGTACCTTGGAGATGACGATGGATGATATGGGCACAAATAAACAGATGTATGATATCAAGAAGCTAGATCTGCAAAACTAAACCAGATAAGATTAGAACATAATATGTGGGGGTTTCCCAGACGGTGCCAGTTCAAGAGGATTTCAAATCCCTTAGAGGATGTCAACCCCCATGTCAGAAAATATAATAATATATTGTGAATAGTAGTAAAAATGACCAGCAACTGAAATAACAAGAGTACTTAGATTATGTCCTACTATGGAAATGAACTAGGTATCAAGATGGCAAGATAAGAGACACTGTCAAAGGTTTCTCCTTCAAATGGGTAGAACTTAGTTAAGATATTTATTCTCTTCTCTAGGCCTAGGTATCTCCGGGTATTCTTAAAAATATCTCCTCCTAAAAATGCATCCCTCTTTCTTCCTTTAAAACTATATTCTCCTTAAAAATATATATCGTTTTGAAATATGGGGCAAAACCCCATATTTATAGCTTAGATATGAGACTAAATTGCAGGTTAGATGATACCCAAGGGTGTAGTAAAGTAACCTGAGTTAGGGTTGTGATGTGATCGTGTGGGTCCCATATTTTGACTTATTAGGCAAATTGGGGGACATGATTTGAATGGCGGGTGAGATAAAGATTTCATTTTTAAAAAGGTGTTGGTGATATGCATTATGAATTAAATAATTTATGAGAGATGGGGAATGATGCCAAAAATTGAATTATCACATGGGTCCATATGGATCCCATTGATAATCAATCAAATAATGTGAGAAAATAGATAGGATTTTATTTAGAGAAAGATATGCGATAATGGAAATTAGATGAATGTGAGATGACGAAGGGCGCTATACGAAAATAGGTGTCTAGAGCATGATATATTAAATGGTGATGATATTTTTCATGGTGGTATTTGAGAATAATCTTATAGGGTCTTATTGCACCTTGAAAGCATGACAAGTGATGGGAGAGTCAATGGTGCGAGTTAGTCTGCTTTGTATTGTCTGATTTGGAAAATAAGCACTGAAATTACAAAAGAGTGATAATATAAAAGGAGAAAGGAAAATTTGATTTATATTATGAATGATAATCAGACCTTTAAGGAAGTACTTTAACCATAGGATAATAATATTCATCAACAATTCAACAAAGGAGGGTTTTATAACTCAAAACCTTGAGCACACAGTTAGAGATAAGGAAATATAAGTCTATATTTCCTTGACAATTCTAGGAGGTTACTGTCATTTTAGTCATGCATGAGAGGCCATTAAGAAGCTACAATAAATATTTTAAGGATCAAAATTTAGCTTATTATATTTGGTATTCTATTTCATGCTCTTAGATAATCACATACCTCCTACTAGGGTTTGATGATTGGAAGCTCTAAACATGTAATTTCACCCAAACATTTGGTAGGGTATATATTTACTAGGTCCTTATGGAGAATCACAAATAAAATTTTTAAGTTTAGTGGTTGAAATTGGAGATCTTTTTACGATTGTATTTGTGACTATGCACACAGTTTGGAGACATATTGGAAAGGATACCTCTACAAAGGAAGTTACATCTAACACTTGAACTCAATCACTGAAACTTTAAGGGAAGGTGAAATGACTCAATGGGGGTCCAAATGTCTATCATTGCATGACAGTCATCCTAGTAAGACTTAGTTGAGGGTTGAGAACTACAATGTAAAAAGTGACAAAGCAAGAGAACTATAAAGAGTTGGGTAGTGATATTTTGTGAGAAATTTTGAAATGGAAAAAGGGAAATGTTGGAGTTTGCTATACCTCATGAGAAGCCTTAGAAACCTATGGGTATGAGTGAGGAAAAATCCATTGAATTAAGGATCTAGAGGGAAGTCTAAGAAGTGTTTTATTAAAATGTGATTCTTGCATCCTTCTTGAGTTAATTTTAAGGTGAATATAAGGTTGTTAGAAGTGTTAAAATAGGTCAGAGGAGTTAGGAATCATTTATTAAGCAAGGAAGGAAAATTTTCATGTTTGAGAAGGAGGATTTATCTAAGAAGTTTGTAAGGAAGGGTGAATTACATAAGTATAAGTGAAATTGAAAGGAGAATGAACTAAATGAGGTCTAGGTGAAGCTGTAGTATGGTGATTTTAAGGTGCATGATAGAGTATGAGGTTCATGTGAATTATTTAAGGTAATCCCAAAGCAATATATCATACTACAAGTTTAATTGGGCTTGAAATGATCATATAGAGAAGAATTTTGAGAAGATTGCTACTAGAATCCATTGAGCTTGTTGATTGGGTGAGTTAGAGGTAAGGGTGCACTAATGATGAGGACAGTCGGTATGCATGAATAAAGGAAGTAGAGTTAAGAGAGAAGAAAATGAAGTAATGGAAAGAAAGGAAGGACTTCAAGTTAAAGAAAATCCTTAAGCTTTTAAATCTAACAATGTGTGTAGATGTTTGTTTGCGAGTACAAAGAATGAGCTTGATATAGAAGAAGAAAGCAAGAAGATAGTAAGCCAAGAAAAATAAGATACAAGTGAATAATAAAGTGCATTTGTGTATGATAGGTGGGAACAATTACATGAAGAGATAACATCCTTGGATCATGCTATATCCAAAGAGGAACCATGTCGAGAAGAGATGGAAATCAGTTCTATGACAGAGAAAGAGCATAAATAACAAGAGCAAGAAGAAGATGTGATGAAGGAAGAAGAAGAAGAAACCTCGAAGTACAGAACTCATTCATGAAGATAAATAGAACCAAGAAGAGTATAAAAATCATAAAAAATAAATTTAGATAGAGGAAGCTGAAGGTGAAGATTAGATTAGAGGAACAATGAAGGCACAGAGAAATTGGAGAAGGAAGAAGAAAAGAAAAGCGTGGAGTCAATCTTTCCTACCCTAGAGTATGATGCATGAGCATCAACTCTAGGATATGTACAGGGATGGAAACATCCATTTTTGGCTTGAAAGTATGTCAATGAGGTTCTAGAGGTCATTAGGTGATATTTAAGTGTGTTAGTTGGATTCTAGGCCTTTCAAATTTCAAATTACTCACTTTCCCTCCAAAAGTGTAATTTAAGCCTTGGATGACATTTTTGGCTTGTTATAATGTTTTAAAACCATTCTTGGAGCTTTTAAATCATGAGATGGATGGAAAGAGGTGTAATTAAGTGTCTTAGGTATTCTTTTGGGACTAGAAGTCATAATTTGTGTGAGAAAACAAGAATTAGACTCTTTAAGTTGAGAAATCTAGTTTTAAACTCGTGTGACCAATAGGTCTAGGAGCCTATTTAGTTATAACTTGATGAAATGGACTATATATTGCTAAAATATAACTATAATATTCATTCATATTCAGATATGAATCAAACAGGAAAAGTTTCAAGAAGGAAATGAAAGAGAAGACTCAGTTTTTGTGACATTTTTTCTTGTATGATTTTATGTATGTAAGAGATATTTGAACTCGAGTTGATAAAAGGTAATCTTAAACTTCTTTATGAGCATTTGAGTAGCTTTTGGTGTTTCTTGTGTATATCATTAATTTGAGAGACAATTTGAGTACCTTGATATGGAGTGAGCATTGTAAATTTGTGTATGTTAAGGTAAGTATTGGTAATTGAGATTTAATGAAATTTCACAGTGATTCCTTTGCAATATTGTTGTTTTAGTGTTCATGTATGTTTGTAGTGGCTATGTAACTATTATCCAAATAACTCTCCTAGTTATTTGGACAACTTGTATACATATTTTGGCTTTGAGATCTTCATTTCAAGGTTACACATGCTCAAGTTCACTTGGCACATTCCTTTGGTTACATTTCCCTGCACACTTCTCCTTATCCCTTTAATTTTCCTCTTTCCTCTTTGTTCCACTCCTCCTTTACACTTGCTTCAATCACCTAAGTCCCCAGCCTTCTTGTGTGCCCCATAAATGATATTGTAATATTTTCACCTTGACCATGCGTTCTACCTTCCGGCTTACCTCATTTTCCACGCATGTTGTGGCGCCTTCCTTCTATCTTCTTCTATGCACATACCTTCATACCCTCCTTTGTGCCTTTTTTTTTCCAGGTCATCCTCTGACATGTTTGAGTGTGCCACCCCCAACCAGTCAAAGTGCGCCGAAAAAATTAATGGGTGAAATGTGGGAGAAGCGATAGAACATTTGCATAGTTGGCCATCCTTTTAGCCAATCCACGTGTGCCACGTATCTTGCATGCACATACGACTCTAAAAAACTTCTAATAGCCATATATTTTTATATAGAGATTCAATCAGCATGCACCTAGTCTCAATCAATAGCTACTGACGTAGGCTATAGTAGTAGACATTCAAATTCAAATTCTTGGCGGATCTCATAGGTGAGAAATGGGAAAACATTTTTCTAAGAATTGATGAGAAGAGCTAATTGATCCAACCACCCAATTTGATATGATTCGCCCTCCTTCCTTCTCTTACACACCAAAGCAGACTTGGGGAAACTTATTTGATAGTTTTGTAGGTGGATTTATAGGCATTGAATGGTTTTTGTTTGTGGTTGTATTTCAAATTCAGAGTTTCTCCCTCCTCTCTCTTCTTCTTCCATGGATTCATCTATAAATGCAAGGGTTGGGCTCATTATTAATGTTGGAAACTTTGGATCCTTAGGCACTTTGCTAAGGACCTCATATTTTCTATATTTTGAGTTATAAACCTCTAGATCGCTCTTGTATGTGGATATCAGCCTATTTCACCATTTAATAGACTTTGTGTATTTATGGAAGTAATAGAAGCATCATTTTGTGACTATTCTCTATCCTAACATGCTTGCATTCCTTCTTAAATTTCTTTTGCATTGTGTGATTGTTGTGCCATTATACGTCCCTTGTAACTCCTTATTTAGTTTTGTTTTATGAAACTGATCGAGTAAATATGTTTTGATTTGTGCTACACATTCCTAGCCTTATTTCACGCATTTCCCTTCATTTTCACTCAGAACAGATAATGTTCATCACTCTTTTTTGGTGATATTGCCTTTTAGTGTAGGTTTTCTTTCATGTTATCCTTCTATCCCTAGTCCCTTGGCATTATTAGCTTATTTCTCCCTTTCAGCACTAGGAGTAGCGATAGCAGTAGAAATAGATAAAGGAACCGGCCTTCTCAGTATATTTTTCCCAAGCATGCAACATCCCATAACTTTGGGATGGTTCCATTGTTGTCACAAATGACTCGATTCTTCCAGATCTAAGACACGGGTGAATGTTTGACGACCAACAGTTTCTAGCATGCCTGGTGGGAGAAGCAATGAAAGCTTAAATTTCATATTGTTATGTTTTGGTTTGTCGACTTAGTGTTTCAGCCTTTAGAGGCTTATTTCAACACATTTGGCGACTCCTGACTGTTACAAATCTCTATTTTAGCAGCCTTGAGCACCTTTCATGAGAAGAGTGCATACTAGGAGAAGTACAGCATTTGAATCTTCTTTTAAGTACCTTCGGCTATCCCTGAGAAGAGTTCATTTTAGAAATCCTATGTGTGCATCTCCATCTCTAGCGCGCCGCACCCATTCAACTCCTCCTCACAATAGACAACTAGCGTGTCGTGCTATGGTGCATCAGCCACCTCCTCCACTAAGGAAATTTTCTAACTTCACCATAGGAATTCCCCTAGTTCTTTCCATGAAACATGACATGCCAAATGGTGCACTCAAAAATATTCCATACTTTATTGGTGAGAATCAAGTCACCCCTAGAAGCATATCCAGGATGTAGCAAATGTGTGTTCACTCTATTTGATCACACATGACGATGTATTAGTTAGGCTAATTACGGATTCATTCAAAGGAAAAGTGCTTCAATGGTACCAAGGCTTGAGACTTAGATCTATCACCAACTAGGATGAGTTTGGAACAACTCTTTACAATTATTTTGAAGACAAGTCAGATCACCTATCTTTGGTGGAGCAACTAACAACAACAAGGAGGGCACCCAACGAGAAAATGACTGATTTCAACATTAGATTTCAGAAGACTTGGGACAAAATCCCTCTTGTGGTAAGACCTACACTTGACATGTTTTTATGTATTATCTAAAGGTATTGAACAATGATATCTCAGTCATGATTCAATCCATGGGAGGTAGGACTTTACCAGCTACTTATAATATTGCAGTAAGGGTAGAAAATAGTCTTATTCAGGCGGGAAAGATAGCTCCTATACCTCCTATTCCCTTATTCCTAGAAATGTCACAAATGCCCTAGCCTTCTTTGGCCCATATTCCTATTCATGAGTAAAGCTCGTAACTTATTCCATCAACATCCTAATCTCCAATGTAGTAAAAGGAAGATGAATAATTAAATACCCTAATTAGAAATTTTTCAAATAAAGTCATATCATTAGAGAAACAACATGCGCAAGCTTACAGAGGTAGTTCTAATTAGGCACATAACCAAATCAATCATCCTTGGTAGAATCAATATGGAAATGAAAGATACCCACCCAACAAGCAGAATGATCGATGGCATGTTAACACACATCTGCGCTTGTAAGTTGTTCCTCCCATGCCTTCTCTTCCAACACCCAGTGCAAGGGAGGCACTTGTTCTAGTTTAGAACAATTTGGCACAAGTGTCAGAGTGGTGCTTCCCTTGCAATATGCCTCATAGTCAGTATCATTGTGCCAACGTTGCACGCGCACAAGCCTATATGATCTAGAATGCTTCAACTTGTGAGCCTCTAACAAGTGCCCTAGAAGAAGACAACCAAGGAAGGCTAGAAGCTCCTCTAGAGGAAAATTTGATGTTCTTTGGCATTGAGGAATTCTATGTAATCAACCAAGCAGTAAATGATACAAAGCGAGACCATGTGCCCAAGTTGTGGACAACACAAGATACAAGAAGAGAATGCTAGAGTTAGGCGTGTAAGTCACAATTCCTAGCAACACAAGCTGATCCTCAAAAGTATAAAGATACGGCCGAGACTTCCATTAGTAAAAGCACTCAAATACCTATACACGAGGCTCCACCCAAGGATCCTTTCGTAGATCAAGCCTCTGTTTTAGCTAAAGTTCTTGCCCATGTACACGAGAAACCAAGTAAAGATGTTGTTCCTCAAATGCACAAGTCATTAGTGGGACTTCCTTGACATTGTGGACTAGATGAAGAAGAAAAATATAAATGTCATAATGTGGGATGTCCTGACCATTCCATCCCAGTGTGACCTGTTGCATGAATATTTGGCGCAAATCCCGCACACTGATCCAACTTTACAGAAGCCACACACCTTTATCAACATATTCAAAGAAGAGGAGAAGAAAGTAAGTAATATTTTTAAAAATCCACCCTTTTATATGTCCTTGATCATAGGCAAACACCTAATGCATAACTGCGTGATTGACTCAAGTGCTAGTAATTTTGTCACGCCTAAGTAGATTGTTGATGTCTTAGGTCTTAAGTATAGCCCCTTCTCTAAATGAGTCATGTAACTTGATGGATCAACTATTACTACCTTAAGAGTCATCAAGGATCTTGAGTTAACCCTTCATGTATGTCAAAGTCTAAAAATAACTTAATATGTCTCGATCATTGACCTACCTCCTTTATTTTCCCTATGTCTATCAAGATAATTTACTACGAAAGTGGGTGGTTACTTTTCTTATGATTGGTCTCATATGTTCCTCAAGACAAGGTATGGTACCCAATTTACCATAAAATATGAGCCTATATTTTCCTATCATGTAGTGTGATATGTCCCATCCCCTCTCCAAGATAATTGTCTAATCCATGAACAAGCTTTAGTTCCTGAAGAGCAACCTCTTCCGCCCTTTGTTCCTAACCTAGTACTTGATGAATGGGAAGAGAGGCGCCATAAATTTGACCCATATGCTTTGAAGAGTTAGAAGCTTATGAGACTGGACTTAGTACTTACTTGCATTATTGAAGAAGAAGCCATGTTGTCACGTGCGCTCAAGCAAAACTAAGAAAACCTTGGTCTATGGAAGTTATATTTTGATGGATCCAGAAGCAGAAATGGTGCAGGAGTAGGAGTTGTTCTCATTTTTGCTAAGGATGAGAAATTATTCTTCACACAGAGATTACGGTTTACCTATTCTAACAATGTGGCAGAGTATGAGGTGTTGGTGCATGGTCTACTTATTATTGAAAAGAAGAAGATTAAGGCACTGCAGATATTCGGGACATAGAATTGGTTATCCACCAGGTTACCAACAAATTCCAGGAAAATAATAAGCTTCTCAAAGCTTATAAACATATATTTTGGACCTCTTTGAGATATTTGATGCTCTAAATTTGTAGGTGGTGCCACGTAAAATGAATAGGAGGCTGATCAAATGGTTGCACTTGGTTCATAGTTCTCTCCTTCGAGGACTTTGTCAAAAGGAACACTCAACACATTAAGATGGTAATCATACCATCCATTCTAGACAACAACACCAACTAGCAAGTGTTTGACAGTGATGCGTAGATCATCTAGTTCATCCAAAATGAATTTGATTTTCCATCAAGTATACAAGGTGACTTGCATGATAGCTATGGTGACCAAGTAATGATTGAAGAGAAACAATTTTCCTAAAGGGATGGTCACCTTATAGAAATTTTTATCCCTCATGATGACTTCAAGGGTGAATAAAAGTACAAGTGTTCCACGTAAAAAGACTACTCCCTAGTCACTATTACATGTGGAAAGGAGTTAATGCTTAATAAGACTTGTGTACATGATGAAAATCAAGCCTTCATCTCTCTCTGTCAAAAATATAGTGATAACTTCTCATGGGAGTATGAATGCCTTAACGGTTTTGATCCAAGTGTTTCTCAGCAGTCCATTGAGCTTGACCCTATTATCAAGCTAGTTTAAAGAGTGACCAATTAATCCAAAGATAGATCCCATCATAAGGAAGGAATTATCCAAACTCGTCGAGGAGAAAAATATTTTTCCCATCAAGTACTCACTCGGGTCATGAATCTAGTCCCAGTGCGCAAGAAGAACGGTGTAATCATACTTTGTGTTTATTTCAGAGATATGAACAAGGCATCCCTAAAGGATCATTATCCTTTACCTTCAATGGAGTAGATTCTACAATGTTGTGCTTGGCGCATGAGAGATTCTCAATGTTAGATGGGTATTCAGGTTTCAATTAGATCCTAGTCAAGGAAGAGGATCAATTCAAAATAGAATTTACAACCAAGTGGGGAACATATGCATATCAGACTATGACCTTCATTTTGTCAAATACATGTGCAATATTTTAGTGTGCCATGGATTTTTCCTTGAAAGGTTACATAAATGAATTCATCTTGGTTTACCTTGATGATATAACAATATTCTCAAAGCAGAGCGCAAATCATATGGCACACCTAGAGAAGGTATTTGAGAGGTGTAGAAAGTATGGGGTATCTCTTAACCACAAGAAGTAAAATTTTGTAGTGACACAAGCCAATGGGCCATGTGGTTTTGAAGGATGGCATCACAATTGATCCTAAGTGGATTTCATCCATCCTAGGTCTTTCCCTACTAGCGCACAAAAGGGTCTTGTAGTCCTTCCTCGAGTAAGATAAATGTTTTTAGGCATTTTATCCCTAACTTTGTAGGAATAGTCGACCCATCATCCCGATGCTCAAGAACGAAATAACCTTGAGATGGACAGCAGAAGGAAGAGAAAGCTTAAAAAAATCAAGTAAGAAATTGCTTGCGTGCCAACACTCATCAACCCATATTATTCAAAATATTTCATCATTTATGCTTATGGCATCGATGCAAGTATTTTTGATGTCCTAACATAAGAAAACAAACAAGGGATGGAACAACTAGTAGCCTCCTTTAGCTAGACAATCTTTGGAGGATTATGAATTAAAATATAGTCACATGGAGAAATAGGTCTTCACCATCATACATGTGCTCAAGAAATTCAAGAGTATGCTCGCCACAAATCATATCAAGGTGTTAGTCTCCCATTATTCTGTCAGAGACTTTATCATGGGAGAAGAAATCAGTGAAACGAGACCACGATAGGTGACCAAAATCATGGATTATGATGTGACTATCAAAGCCAAAAAATTGGTAAGAGGCAGTGTTTTCTGCAAGTAACTTATTGAGGATGTGTAAATTGAATTTGAGACTTCATTATTTCTGGATGAGGATCTCCCGTGTGTAGAACTTGAGTAGAATATGGATCCTAGCACGTGTGAATGGATGAAGGATATGATCACATTCCTTTCTGAGGGTACATACCCTCCTGGTTTAAACAAAGTAAAGAGAAGACATCTGAGGTTAAAATCTATCCCTTATGTTTTGATTGGTGGAATTATCTTCAAAAATAATCTTGATGGCATGTTGTTAAGATGTATCAGAGGTGCACAGACTAAAAACGTGTTAGTAGAATTTCACGAAGGATTCTCTAGTGGACACTTCTTTTCCAAAACTATAGTAATGAAGATCGTAATAGCAGGTATCTTTTGGCATAATTTTTTTCAGATGTACACAAGTGGGTAACAAAATGTAAGGAATGTGCTATCTTTGCAGGTAACAAGAGATTGGCAGCACTTCCCCTCTAACCAATCCAAGCGGATCAACATTTTGTGCAATGGGGTCTCAACTTCATAGGCATGATCAATCCACCTTCAAGATCTAAACACAAGTGGGTGTTGACAACTACGGACTATTTCACGAGATGGAAATAAGTTGTCACGCTAAAAGAATCAACCGAAGTCAGTCATCCTTGAATTTATTGAAGGCATAGTCATAAGGTTTTTTGTTCCTCGAACCATTATCTCCAATAATGCAAAAGCCTCCTTGGGACTAAAATCACTGATTGGGCTCTAAATCTGGACATCTATCTAAAGAATTATTCTAACTATTACCCCCAGGGAAATGGTTTGGTAGATTCAACAAACAAGAACCTGATTAGAATCATGAAGTGCATAATGAACATCAGCCAAATATAGTGGCATACAAAGGTCTCGCATGTACTTTGGGAAGAAAAAATCATAGTAAAAAAGGTAATAGGAACTTTTCCTTACAAGCTTGTCTATGGAAAGGAGGCTTCCCTTCCTTTGACGCTAGATTTGAACTCATTGGCCATTTCCCAATAGCTGGAATTTAAAGGCACAGACCACAGAGAAATTAGAATGAAAAAATTGGTTAATCTTAAATAATTAAGAAACTCTGCCATGATCAAACTAGAACAACATTAGCAAGCCAAAATGAAATGGTTTGACAGAAAAACCAGGCCTTAAAATTTCAAGGTTGGGGATTTAGTTTTGAAATGGGATGCTGACAGTGCTAAACTAGGGTGTCATTCAAAGTTTGATGCACTTTGGAGTGGTTTGTACATCATCGAGATCATCGTGCAAAGAGGCTAAATCTTTCAAGTTAACTCATCTTGATGGAGGCACACTATAAATCCCAGTAAATGGGATCCATCTCAAACCCTTCCATTATGTTTGCAACATATTTTTGTACATATTAGAATAGCTTCAATTCCTCTAAGTGCATTATGTGCAATTTTTTTTTTTGTACATAGTTATTTTTTTGTCGCGTGCTTCCTACACACACTCTTCTTTTGCTTCCGAATGCCAACAATTTTCGGTAGTTGTAGGATTCAGAATAGAGTCAAGAAATGCTTCTTCAAGTGACTTCAGGGGTAGTTCTTCAAATCTACAGATCAAAATTTCATTATTATATAGTAGACTCCATTCCCAATGGATGCTTTAGGCTACTAATCTCTTTCATCTAGTAAGAAGATGGCCCTGAAAGTCACCAAAATTGTTATCTAAATAACTCTCCTAGTTATTTAGACGGCTTATATACATCTTTTAGCTCGAACTCTTCATTACAAGGCCGTGCGTGCTCAAGTTCACATGGCACATTCCTTTGGTTATATTTCTCCACGTGCTTCCCCTTCTCCCTTTCATTTTCACATTTCCTCTTTTTTCTAATCCTCCTTACGCGCATCCTCTGCGTATTCACCTTCTTCTTAGTAGTTATTTTCTTCCTGCGCATACGCCTTGCACTTGCTTCAGTTAACTAATTCCCTAGCCTTCTCGTGTGCCCGCACATCATCTTGTAATAGTTACATGTTGAACATGCATTCTCCCTTCCATCTTGCCTCATGTTCCCATGCGCTTCGTGCACACCTTCCTTCTACCTTGTTCCGTGCGTATACCTTCATGCCCTCCTTTGTGTCTTTCTATGTTAGGTCATCCTCTTACATGCTTGAGTGTGCCACACACAACCAATCAAAGTGTGCCAATAGGGTGTCAAATCCTTGAAAAAAATCAATGAGTGACAAGTGGAAAAAATGACAAAACATTTACACTGTAGACCATCCTTTCGGCCAATCCACGCACGCCACATGTCTTGAGTGCGAGATATGACTACGACAAACTTCGATAGCCATATTTTTTTCTACAAAGCTCCGATCGGCACGTGTCTAGTATCAATCGATAGTTGTTGACGTAGGATATAGTGCTAGACATTCAAATTCAAATTCTTAGTGGATCTAGTAGGTAATAAATCAGAAAACGTCTTTCTAAGCATTGATGAGTAGAGCTAATTGCTCCAACCACCTGATTTGATATGATCTTCCATCCTTCCTTCTCCAACATGCCAAACAAACTTAGGGAACCATATTTGTGATTTACTGAGTTGATTCACAGGCATTGATTGCTTCTTGTTGGTGGTTGTACTTGAAATTTAGGTTTTTCCCTCCTTCTTCTCTTCTTCTTCCATGGATTCATCTATAAATGTAAGGGTTGGGCTCATTATTATTGTTGGACACTTTGGATCCTTACGCACTTTGCTAAGGACCTCATATTTTCTGTATTTTTGAGTTACATATCTCTAGATCTTGCTCTTGAATGTGGATATTGGCCTCTCTCACCATTGCAACATCTTTGTCCATTTCAAGAAGTAATAGAAGCATTGTTTTGTGACTATTCTCTTTCCTAATGTGTTTGCATTCCTTCTTCTTTCCTTTCTTTTGCATTGTGTGCTCATTGTGTCATTCTACGTCCCTTGCAGCTCCTTATTTAGTTGTGTTCCATGAAACTAATCTCATAAATACATTTTGAGTTGTGTTGCATGTGCCTAGCCTTCTTTCATGCATTTCCCTTCATTTTCACTCAAAACAAAAAGTGTTCATCCCTCTTTTTTGGTGCTATCGCCTTTTAGTTTAGGTTTTCTTTCATGTTATCCTTCTATCCCTTGTCCCTTGGAATTATTAGCTTTATTTTCCCTTTCAGCACTAGGAGTAGCAGTAGCAGTAGAAATAGATAGAGGAACCGACCTTCTTCATAGATTCGTCCCAAGTGCACAAGGTCCCAAAACTTGGGGACAATTCCATTGTTTTCAAAAATGAATCGGCTCTTCCAAATTCAAGACATGGGTGTAAGTTTGATGACCAACAGTAACTAGTGCAAGAGGTTGATATCCCTTTATTATTCAAAGAACAGGAGCTCATAAGACTATTATAGTTATGTATGAATTTTCATTGTAATCATATATCCTTAAAAGTATCATATAACAATAAATAATATGAGTCCCACGGTTGTATATGTGTAAAGTTTAAGGTAGAACTTGGTGTGTGTGAATTGACATGAGCTTAATAAAGATTTTACTAACTATAACAATCATCTTAGAGGGTTTCAAATTGAATACTTATCAATTTAAAGGAAAGGAGTGAGTACAAGTGAGAGGGAGGAGATAACACTCAATATTGGATGCATTTAAGGCTTAGAGTGATTTTATGGGTGTATTTTCATTATATGCATGAAATATGGCTGGATTTGTGCAAACGCGTTTGACTCAATAGTTTTAGGAGTTTAATGAAATTTGGCCTACGATCACGTGGACAAGTATTTTCAATGACATTAATTGGATTGAAGAATGTTTATAGTTATATTCTAGAGGTCATAGGTTTGTATTAGTTGTTTTTTCTACTTTCATTTCTTGAAAACTTGAAGAACTGCATCTATAACAATTATCTCAGTCAATACATAATGCCATTTGAGTGATGGATTATTTCCTCCGTACTAGAATCTTAGATAGAGAACAAGAGGTGTATGTATACTAGGGACAAGTTGAGGGAGAGTACTTCATAAGTCTCGCGGTTGAATACTCTTGTTATATCTTTAAAGAACCATAAAACATTGCTTTATTAATGAAGTAATGAGAAAGCTATGTCATTGAATGGTTTATGGAATTGAAGAGATATTACTAGTAGGAAAACAATGTGGAACAACTAATAAAAGACTTGTGATTCGATTTATAGACCTTGAAAGAAACTTTATAAGTCCTTATAACTATTTAGAGCTTCCGAGGTTTCTTGAAATCCTTTAATATTATGCCTAGGGTTTGATAATTGAAACCCTTAACCTTCGAATATCACCTTGAAATTTTATTTAAACAAATGTGGTTAGGTGTTGCAATGTATTTTGAAATATATTTAAATAATTAAGGTTGGAAGCTAAAGGATTTTTATTACATTCTAAAAGGGAGATAGTAAGCTCGAGAGAAAGGCCTAACTGTGATGACCAGTTGTTAAGGAAGTAGAATCTTTAAGAGGAATCCAAACTTGATATTTAGTAGACACGAGAATAGACAAATACGTGTCTAAAAAGTTTGTGGTTGGATTGTAGAGCCTCTTAAAAGTGGAAATAAGCTTGATGAAGGAATGTCTAGAGCTAGTAGGAAAGGAAAGGCGAGGAAAGCAAAATATTAATTTGAGGGAGAGTTTTGGGAGATTATTGATGAAATTTGGAGCACATCTAACTAATATTAAAGGGTATTTTAATAAATCATGCATTTTTTGTGGGTCCTCCTAGTTACTTCCAACCATAAGTAATCCAAGAATAGTGTTCTTGAGAGCTCTCAAGTAGTAGTTTGGTCAACTTTTGAAGAATTCAATAATACTTTGAGTTTTAAATCATTTTACTAGATGAACTAACCTAGTTTGGATTTATGGAACAAGAATCATGTAGGGAAAAGAGATTTGAGGGCTGATATTAAAGGATGGAGTAAAATGTTCTTGAAGACAAACAAAGTAGTTGAATTTTGGTCACTTTCAATAGTTTAATTGGCACATAAATAAGGTAAGGAGGTAGGGTAAAATGTTTTTCAAGTAACATTTTACTTATAAGAGTAATTTCTAGCCATTTTTGTCAATCTAGACCTTGGGCGAGACCTCTAAAACAATGACTTAGATTGAAATATTGTTATTAAATGCTACTAACACGATGAATGAAAATAAATGTCAATGAGCACTACACGGATAAAAAACAATGCAATCAACTACTTGCATTACTTTGGCGAAAGTTTTGAGTTTTATATAAACAACTTATCCTAAGACCACATAAAATCCTTAGGGATATAGTCTTCCATCACCAAACAATTTTCTGGACACAATTATCTAGATCTTTTTATTTAAGATGGTGAACATGTTAAGAAATAAGAAGTGTGTTTTTACAGGACCATCTCCATAAATGAAAAATAATCACAACTTATTCATGAGTCTTTATGGAATAAGGAGATACCACGTAATGTAATTATTGATATTTGAGTTAACAAAAATAAACTTTTGTAAAACCCTAATTGTAGAGTAACTAAATGTAACTATGGTATATAGTTGATAAGTACAATATCATACAAGAAAATAAGCAAGAAAGTTTTAAACCCTAAACAAGAGGTATAAAGATAATGACTTAGTTAATTAACGCTTGATCTAGAGGTGCTCTGGATTGGGAAAATTGATGAACACAAACCGAGCATTGTCATCAATGCTCAGGATAAATTTAGGAATGAATATATAAGGCTAGACACGAGACACCCATGGCTGGATAGGTGCACCTAGGCACTAACGACCTCTTATGGGCACTGTGACTACAAAATTGTCAAAACTTGATCCTTACTATGTCACAAAAGTGTCACTCTTTGGTCACCAAGGGTACATGTAACTTGCAAACTAGATATCACATGTAAAAGCCCACAAAACACATCAAATAAAAAAGAAATATGTAAAATTTGAAGTTAAACTAACCCCAACAAGAACCTCAAGAGTGAACTTACGAATGAGCACTACACTACATCTCGAGAATCCATGTATTTCGGTGAGTGTGTGTAAGAATTTTTCCCTAGTATGCCATTGTGCAAGTTCACTTAATAACGGGTTGTAGTTTGATGTAACAATGTAAATAGAATATGTGGATGGAAAAATGAACTTACCCTTCCTATGTTTTGTATGCAGAAAATGCATTCCCTTGTCCCTTTAGTAGATAATAGATGGATGCCTTAAAGTGCTTTAGGTGCTTTTGGATGAAATATTAGGTGATGATATTATATGCTTAGTGCTTGGTCATTAATTTTGGTCACATAAATATGTATTTATATGATTCCCTTGTTTGAATTTCATAATTAAAAAATACAAGTACTACCCATAAGTGGAAAAGGTTCCTAAATGATGAAAGAGACCCAAAAGAAGTGATTAAGGTGGAAAAGGGTCAAGGGAGCTTAGGGGGAAAGGGGCTCCTGGGAGCTCTCGTCCTGGCTGGGAATTGGTGTATGAAGCCATAAAATATAAATAAGTAAAATAAAAACTAGGATATAGGGAGTGTAAGACAAAATAAAAAGACAAGAAACACAGAAAAGAGGCCAAGGAAATTCGTCAATTACTAGTGTTCTTGATTATGAGTCATATGAATTCTAGTATGTGTTTATGGACCTAAAAATGTACCCATGTTCATGATTTTGTATCTATATTTCCCCCAATTCATGTTTTTTAGTGAATACTCGATAACATAAAGTAGATAAGAGATGTGTACCTTGTGTTCTGTAGAGCATGCAACAAGAAGCACGCCAAATGGACAAGTGAAGCATGGAATGAGTGTAAAATTTAAGCATGGAAACTAGGAAGAGAAAGTCACCCTAGGGGTTAAGTATATGTTTTGTACCATGTTGTACCTATTGTTTTGCTTGTTGTCATGCTTGTGAGTGTTTCTTCTTGTAAGTATGAACCTATAAAAATAAGAGCAAGAGAGTAGTCAAATTCGTGCATATGAAAAAATGATCAAATTATGCAAAAGTTCAAGAAAAATTATGTAAAAGTGTGTAAAAGGAAAGTGTGCACCTGATGTAAAAGAGTGTAAAGGATAGAAAAGTGTCCTAAAATGCTGTGTAGAGTGAGTTTCATGGGCGATCTCATGCCAATAGTGATTTTTTTGGGTGATCTCAAGTCAAGTGTGAGTTTTTGGGCAATCTCATGCCAAATGTGATATTTTGGGCAATCTCTCGCCAAAGGGAAAGTTTTAGGGAGAGAGGTCTAGTATTACTCTCCTTCCATGACTCTACTTCATAAAACCACTGCAAATGATGTATCCTTTCTTTATTCCGTATGTCTCTTATTTGTTCTGAATGTATTAATTTTTCTGATTGAAAATGGAGATAGAATGCATTCTTCTTGCTAGAGGATTGTCATGGAAGATTTGTGAAAATCGATCTATAAACTAATGTGAACCGTGTTGATATGAGAAAATGATTTTATGTGCCCTTAGGAAATTAGTTCCTAGGGAAGGACATAGGCACCCAAGTGCTCCTATCTAAGCCTAGGAATTAGTGTCTTTGTTGTGATTCTTATCCAAGTTTAATTCGATCTAGTGTTGTAATTGAAACATGTGTCGATGTAGACACCAAATTCGTGTCTTACGACCCCTTGTGACTCGCATCCCATTTCACAACCTAACCTCATTACCTAAACTTTACACAATTATTTATTAATTACCTTGTAATTGATAAATCCACATCACCTTACCCGCCACCTCACTTTGCCACCTCATCATGACCTAGCCCTAACCCTAAACTAACCTAATTAAGACCCATGACTTGGTCTAGACTCACATCCATAACTAATGCCTCCTTACTCGCACCCAAAGCCGACCTTCTAGCCACTTGACCAATCCCACAACTGATCTCTGGGAGAAAAGCAGGGAAGGTGGGCTATTTTACTAAAAATAGCCTACTTTTTCCTTACCGATGCCGGTTCCTACTCGACCGCCGTCGGTTACGTAACCGCCATCGGTTCCCTGTAAATGGGCTCCCCAAACCAAAACAACGGATCGGAATTTCATTTTGGAGATCAGTCAAAGGATTTTTGGATCAACAGAGAGCATTGCGAGCGAGGAACAGAGTCCAGATCTTCACTTGACAGAGCAGAGACGAGTAAAGAAACCAGAAGTGTTTACAACCAAGGAGATCAACTTGCATCTTGGTCAAAACCAGTAAGTCACATCTTGCATGTCCTTTGTTATAACATTGCTTATGCTTCTTGAATCTCAGTCCTCCTAAATCCGTTTCTGAATCCACTACCCAACGTGCCATTGCATCTAACTGTCATTCTTTTGCTTCTAATCATCCCATTTCCTAATACCATCCAAAAACCAGCCATTACAAACACACCATAGCTACCAAGAAGATCATAGAACCCACCGGTATCGGTTATCAAGAATCGCATCGGTCCTATCGATGACCGCCATCGGTTATCAGTAACCGCCATCGGTTCCTCTGATCAAAAACCAGAAAACCAGCCTTTCCCCCTACCCAGTTTAACGAAATAATTTAATTGATATTTTGCAAGTCTTTGTGTTAATTCATATTAGCAGGGGAACTGACCACCTTCGAAAGGAAGTTTTATATTTCCTGGGCCCAAGGCAGTTTCCTCATTTATTGTTTAATCAAAATCTTGTGGTCTTGTGTTCTTATTTGCAGGTAGTCCTTCCAAGACAAAAAGGAGTTCTCCGCAGTCAGCCTGATCTTTCTCTACGGTACGCGCACACCATCTCGACATTCAACAGGTATTCCTCCTAACCCTAACCTCATCTGTTTCTAAAAGGAATGAAAGGATAGAAGCAACTCTATTCCCAGAAGCTGAAACATTCCGAGCGAAACATTTTGGCACGCCCGGTGGGACCCATTTTGGGTTTCTTTCTCTTGCTTATTTTCATTTTAGGAAGCATATTTGCTGTTGCTTTTGTTATATATTTCAGTAAAGAATTTGTCTTGCTTTCCTAGTTTCGCATTAGTGAAAGTCATCTCTCTTGCTTCATCGAATATAATTTTCGATTTGGGTTTAAAACATGCATTGCATTCCGCTTGTTGTTCTTCAATTCTAGTGAACATAGATTAAGTAAATGTGTCATACACGTGGGGTGATATCCACGGTATTGACAGAAATTAACCTTAGTTTCACCGCACAACACATACCGAATCACTTCACAATTAACACAACACTCAAACATCCCCCTTTTCCGCGGTATTCCTCCGCCCGATTGAGGTAACCTTATAAGCCAAAACAAACTTGACATTTCCCTAGGTCTTGTTGTTTAGGATTCGACATCATCTTACGTCTAAAGGCATAAGCCCACGATAACTAAAATTAACCCTAGGATTAATCTCTAGATTTGTGTGTGCCTCGCTTGTTTTCAAATTCGTTTTTCTCTGTCATACTTTGTCTTCGTGATCAATAAGTTGATAAATATACTCAACGTTGCTAAAAATCAAATTAGCAAGCCTTTTTATATCTTCTTATCCTAGACTTTTGACACCGCATCGGTAAGGGACCGACGCGTCGTTTTCTCGTGACCGACACGGTTACTAAACCGATATCGCCATCGTCTTTCATCAGCCCCGACAAACCAAAGAACTTGCCAAATTCATCATTCTGAGGTTGTTTTTGTTCTTGATAGATTAAAACTTTCCTGTGTGTTCTTGTCTATGGTTGTCATCACTCGGAAGCAAGCCGCCGCCATGGTTTCACATGCCTGCTCTGTGTCTTTGCCTGAATCACCCCCTTCACATTCTATAGGGAACCCTACGGACACTAGTGAGATCCCCAAATTCTTGTAGGAGACAAGGACTTTGCCAAATTTCTGGATGCTAATCCCAGCACTGTACAATACTATTTGTCTCATGCCCCTGACCGTACGCCTGATGGTCAGCTCCTTATTGGCATGCCTATTAGTATAGCTGCTCATTTAGCTCCCACTCCTCCTGATAACAATGCCTTACTTCCTGCATCTCTAGCCCCGTCTCCCAATCCGACAGGCTTCAGAGGTTCATACGACCCCGATTAGCTTTCCTTTGGTTAACCTTGGACCCCACGTATCGTTACCACCAACTGCCCCTATCTCATCTCTCTTCAGACCACTCCATTCATGACTTACTCTCTGCCACCTATTCACACGAGCTTTCCTTCTCAAGCTCCGCCTACCTTTTCATTCCCATACACGTATCCAAAGAACCTCAACACCTTATATGGGACATCCCTATTCTCGTGGCACCATCATCTCATCCAACCATGATTTCATCAAACAAATGATGGACAAAATGCAAAACCCGGAGGCTTCCGTTTCAGAAGTCGTAGCGCCTTGACATACGAGCAAGTTTGTGGGAGCCCATTCACCCTTCTCGTCCCCCTTCATTCATATCCTCCTCAATGGGAGTTGCCAAAGTTTACTCGTTTTAACAAGAAAGAGGATCCTCAACAACACTTGCGATCATTTAGACATGCTTGTTATTTGATTGCCCATGATGATGCCTTGTTACTCGCACCTTTCCCATGTCCTTATCAGACCCGCCTTGAGTGGTACGTTGCTTTAACCCAAGACTCAATCTTCTTTTAACCAACTAGCCCAATCTTTCTTGGATCATTTCTCCATTAACATTGCAAGAAAGTATCTATCATTGACCTCTATGCCATCCGACAATTTGAAGACGAATCTATCGCAGATTTCGTTGGACGATGGCGGGGCCTTATCAACCAACTTACGTATGCCTTGCCTCAAACCGAACTCATTGAACTATTTACGCGGGCCTGCGCTAAGCACATCTCCCCTACCCTCCAAATTCAAACTTTCCGCACATTCGACGAGGCCTTTACCATGGCTCGTAAACTTGAAATTCGAGCCTTAGAAGAAGAGAAATTGCGGTTGCGTAACAAAAACCCCAATTTCCGAACTCCTGATTCTACCAACAAGCCAAACACCACCACTCCTCACGCGTCCACTTCTTCTAAATCAAAAGGAGCTGTCCACGCGGTAATGGTCAAATCTCAAACACCGTCCAATACTCCGCCGAAAACCACTTATAAGTACAAAGCCGAGCCCACCAATTACACTCCCTTGGGAGAAACTTATGGCGTCATCCTGGAGAAATTGCTCAAAGCTGGGGCTATCACCTTGCCCCTTGTTAAACCTCACTCTGGGTTTGACTCCACCCGCGCAATACCTTCCTGGTACAAAGAAAATGACTTTTGTAACTTTCACCGCGTAAAAGGACATAGTCATGAAAATTGCAAGATGTTGAAAAACATAGTGCAGGAAATGGTTGACGCAGGGGATATAACCCTCGATAATCCTAACGCCCCTGCTAACCGAAATCTGAAAATTTTCAACAAGCCATTTCCGAATCACTCGTCCAACAGTAACGTGAACCAAGATATCTTAGCCGAGGAGAGTGTTCATGAGATCCATGCAGTCTTCGATTCTCAGCCAAAAGCCTCTATTGAAAAAATTTTAAATCAAGCCTCTCCACCAACACAGGAGTTTGAACCTCCTTCACCACCATCAAGCCAAAGTGAAATCATTCCTTTACCCATAGAAGAGTTAACTGCCCGGACTTCTCTTCTCATCGACGAGTCTTCTTACACCACATCCCTACAAGACTGTGAGCGGATGCTATCTAATTTATCTATTTCCCAAACGTCCCCTTCTACCACTCTTGCTACACAAGAGGAAGGCTCGCCACTCCTTTTGACATCCTTAGACGAGAAATCTCTTACACTAACATCACCACATTCTTTAAACGTGACAGATCCCCTCGAACACGCCCTCCTACCTATTAGTCCCTCATCGCCTAAATCTTTTCAACGACCGGTTGACCTCTTAACATCTATTGATACAGTGCCTCATCTACCTCCTGTGTCACACCCGCAATGGACTGGAATTACAACCCACCTTTCTTCCGTATAAAAATTACAAATCACACTGAGACCTGCCATTCCACGTAAGATAGACAGCCCTATGGGAACGCTTTGAGTACCCCTTTTTCTACTCAAATGCAAATGACTCGATCCCGATGTCTCCACCATATACCCAAGTGCTTACGTGCTTAAAATGCCCCCTGTTCTCTCACCTTCACCCCCTCACCTCTACCAAATGCCCCGTCCACTTCTATCAACTTAACCAGATCTTCCCCTACGCTTGGGACCTCACCAATGCCCAGTCTAACGCACCCGCCTAAGCGACTCGATCTATCCAAAAATAAATCCGCTCCGCCACCTAGGAGACAAACTCAATCCGTGCCCCTATCACAATCAAAACCATCATCGTCATACCTACCTTCCATATTGGGACCCCATCCCTCTACCTTACATCAATATATCATACTCCCCGTTTTCTTCAAAACAACCTACGCCTTCCGCACCTATACAGAAATTCCAGGGTATAGCAACACCGCCACTCCGCGTATCCTGTCCACCTATCAACCCTAAACAAATTCCATCATCAAAAGATTTGTTTTCAGTCACTCCTATTTCCCCGTGGTTGTTTTCTGATACCACATCATCTGCGGCCTCATCATCCAACATAGCTTCTGCGCCAAAGAAATCACGTTTAGTAAAAACCATGTATCAACACCCTTCGGCTAAACCACCACCCGTGCGAACCAATCATGCCCAAACATTACCAAAACCCGCACAATCAATACCCTCATCCTCTTCCGATTTTGACCCACTCAAAGGATCTTACGCCAAAATCCTTGCTATGTTGGTGGAGAATGCGACCATTTCCCTACCTCCACTTAGACCTTATGACCCGTCTAAGCCCCGACCTATGGGTTACGATGAGTCTAAAATCTGCGCTTATCACCGCACACCAGGACATGATGTGGAGGGATGCAAAGCTCTAAAAACCATCCTTCGCCAGTCACCTCTCCCGGATAGAAAGATTAAGAAAGACAACTTACGAAGGGAGAGACCTTTAGTTTCCATTCCCTCTCCTATACCATCTGTCCCCGCCTCACCAAGATCTATCATTATTACAACCCCACCTCTTGAAGACCATGAGTTATCCCAACCATCTTCCTCATCTCAGGTCTACGAGATTAATATGATTAGTGTCGCTACTCGAGGGCAGAAAAACAATGGGAAAGCAAAAGAAAACACACCTGCGGCATCTCTTTCTCCGTCAAACATCCCGATTGCACCACCACCTAAAGTGGTCATTCGCGGACCCACCTATCCCGTCTCTAATGGCATTGCCCACCGAAATATGATTAAACAGCTTCACCAATCACCCGTAAAAATGACACTGTATGATCTCATTCAGACTTCTGAATCTCATCGACAAGCTCGTTGAGATCCTTCAAGGGATAGAGGTTTTACCTAATGAAACCCTGCCTGTCGCCTCCATTCTAACACCCAATCACGTTGCTTCTCTCACCAAACAACCCACTACTCCAATCACTTCTGTCTCTATACCACAAGCTGCGCTGCAGCTGGCTCAAGATGAAATTGTTGACTTTGGTGCATGTAAGACCCCGACCTCGCCCTTTTCATCTCCGCTTACGTCCGGGACATTCGAGTACGTCGGGTTATGATTGACGGGGGCGCTAGCCTAAACATCATCTCTTCAAAAGCCTTCCAACAGATGAACATCCCTTCTAGTTGCATGTGTGCCAACCCCATCATGTTGCGGTCATTCAATGACGTTATTACTTCTACCTTAGGCACCGTGATCCTCAACATTCGCGTAGGACCACGTACTTTACCCGAACTCTTCTATGTCCTCGAGGGAGAGTTCCATATATATATATATTGCCGGGTCGTCCTTGGATCCGAGCCATGGGATGCGTTCCCTCAACATTACATAGATGCATAAAATTTGAGTACGAGGGGAAGTCTTACACCGTAAAAGCTGACCCTCCCCCCTTTAAAACCTGCAATATGTTATACCGCCCTAACGATGTGCTTATACCAATCAAGACACCCATACATTCAACCCAACCATCCTCCTCAAATGTACCTCAACCATCCACCTCAACCGCGCCTACGCCTTCAATTGATGAAACCACCATCGCAAAAACCACTTCCCTTCCCGCAGCTAACATTCCAACCTCCGACCCCTTAGTAGATGTTTTTCAGCGCCTTACGCTGGGGGAGTACCGCCTATATAACGTTAGTTCTTTCCCTACCCCGCAGGAGTACGGACAATTACATGCACATCCCACCTACGACCGTCGCGTGGGGGAGATAATCTCTTACGGACCACCCCATTGCCGCACTAACCTAACGTATGGGGGTGTTGACGCATCCTCCATTACCCCTGAACCTCCTCTTGGTGTGGTTCCTTTCCAATCCGATTTTCAATACTTGACAAATCATCGTTTCGCCCTCACCTTCTTGACTCGCTGTGCGTGGAAAGGCTTTGGTTTTGGCCTTTACGAACAAGGCCGACATACACTCATTCCCGTGACTACCCGTAAACATAATGATCGCAGTGGTCTCGGTTTTCCGAAACACCTACACAGGAGACACCTCCTGTCAGCTGTATCCTGGAAGAAGAAGACGTCGCCCCTACCAAACCATCATCACCCACTTTGCCATCATCACCCGCAGTAATCTATAGACTCGAATCCATCCCTCCTAAACTTTTTTTTTTTTCATAAATGCTATCTTCATAGGTCCTCTCACTTATCAACGCGATAATGACGACTCCATCTTCTTTGCCCCTTCTTTATCCGACATGATCAAGAGGATTCACCTTTGATTAATGTTGTTGAATGCAGGATGACGACTCCATCCTCACTTACCTTGGCGCGGATGATTCTTATATTCAACGAGCCTTACCATCTGAAACCCAAACTATGCTGAACGAATCTACCATAGAAATCAATATCCACACGGAGGAGGATCCTCACATTGTGAAGATTGGACAATCCCTTAACACATCAGAACAAGCCGCCTTTACTACCTTTCTCCGTGCTCGCAACCAAGCCAAGCTGCATGGTCTTACGCCGACATGCCAGAATTGATCCTACCATCGCCGTCCATAACATCACCCTAAACCCCGATTCCAAACCAGTCAAACAAAAATTGAGAAAAATGCATCCACGCATTGCTCTCTTGGTCAAAGAGGAGCTCCAACGACTCCTTTCTGTTTCCTTCATCTTGCCTATTGACTATCCTCAATGGATTTCTAACATCGCACTCGCCACTAAAGTGACAGGGGACTTCGGATATGCATGATTTCGGGATCTTAACCTCGCTTGCCCTAAGGATGACTTCCCTTACCTAGCATTGACCAACTTGTTGATCTAACTGCAGGTCATGAGATGCTCTCTCTCATGGATGGCTTTTCAGGATACAACCAAATTTTGGTTGCCCCTGCCGATCAACACAAAACTGCCTTCATAACTCCTTGGGGAACCTTCTGTTATCGTGTCATGCCATTTGGCCTTAAGAATGCTGGTGCTACCTATCAGCGGGCTATGACCTACATTTTTCATGACATTATGCACACTATCCTTGAAGACTATGTCGACGATCTTCTCGGCAAGTCTAAACATCGTAGTGAACATCTCGATGTTTTAACCATTATTTTTGATCGCCTGTTACAATATTCTGTCCGCCTTCAACCGAAGAAATGTGTCTTTGGTGTTCTTTCGGGAAAACTTCTTGGCTTTATCGTCTCTTTGCGTGGCATTGAGGTCGATCCATCTAAAGTCAAAGCTATCCTAGAAATGCCCCCACCCAAAAATCTCAAACAATTGCGTAGTTTACAAGGTAAGCTCCAATCTATCCGACGTTTCATCTCCCAACTCTCGGATCGATGTCAACCTTTCCATCACCTCCTTAAAAAGGATATTGCATTCCAATGGAGCGAAGAATGTCACCAAGCCTTCGAAGCTCTCAAATCCTATCTCTTGCAGCCACCCGTGCTTATCCCACCCCAAGACGACCGCCCTTTCTACCTTTACCTTTCCGCCACCGACCACGCTGTAGGAGCCATGCTTGCACATCGTGACTCTGAGAATCACGAACAAGCCGTTTATTATATAAGTCGTACTTTGGTGGACTATGAGACTAGGTACACACATGTAGAAAAATTGTGCCTTGCCCTATCATTCGTGGCCACCAAACTCCGACACTACCTTCTAAATCACAAGACTTTCGTCATCACCAATACAGACCCCATCCATTACATGTATGCCAAACCTCATCTGAACCAACGCATTGCTAGATGGCTCATGCTTCTCGCCGACCTCGACCTTGAGTTTGTCCACCAGAAATCAATCAAAGGACAAACCATCGCAGACCAACTTGCAGAAGCTCCTTTACCTGGGGAACAATTTACCAATTTCACATTTCCCGACGAACTCATCGCTACTCTTTCCCTCACGGAGGAGTCGTACCCAATGACCCTCTTCTTCGATGGATCTAAATGCCAGCGCGGTGGAGGAGCCGGCGTTGTTCTCATTCCTCTCAACGCTGAACCTATGCCTCTTTCATTCCGACTTGATTTCCCTTGCACTAATAATACAACGGAATACGAGGCCCTTGTTCTGGGTCTCCAAGTTGCATTACACTTAGGTATCAAATCTATCAACATTTTTGGTGACTCTCAATTGGTAGTCAATCAAGTTATGGGCGTCTACCAATGCAAAAACGAGGAACTTCAAAAATACAAACACTACGTGGATTCACTTCTAGCCTTATTTACCCACTATTCTATACAAACCATTCCCCGCTCCACTAACAAATTTGCGGATACTATGGCTTGCTTAGCCTCGCAAATTCCCGCCGCGCCAACTGACTCTGAATTATTCGTCATGGTCCAACAACTTTTTGCCCCATCCTATTCAACCCCGGTAGTTTGTATGATAAATACTGTGTCTACTAATTCACAGGATACCTGGTACCACCAATTTCACGACTACCTTACAATCTCTGTCCTCCCACCTGACCTTACTAGTAACGGCAAACGTGCTTTTCTTAAAAGTGTTTCGCGTTATGTTGTCATGGGGGGACTCCTCTATAAACGTGGCTTTGATGGCATCCTCCTTCGCTGTCTAACTAGCGCGGAGGCCACTCATACCATCCAACAGGTCCATGACGGTATTTGTGGTGGACATTTTAGCTGCCTCGCTGTGGCAAACGAATCCTTCGCCTTGGTTATTATTGGCTACTCTCAATAACGATCGCTACGAATATGTTAAGCGTTGTGTTATGTGTCAGCAACATGCCAACCTTCAACATACTCCTAGCCACCCGCCTCCAGTCGCTCGAGATCTTTGGCCCTTCTCACAATGGGGTTTAGACCTTATTGGTGAGATTCACCCAACCTCTTCACAACGTCACCGTTGGATAATCACAGCGACCGAATATTACACAAAATGGGTGGAGGCTATTCCACTCATTTCAATCAAAAAAGGAAAAATTGTCGAAGTTCATTAACCACCACATTATCTGTCGTTTTGGTGTTCCTCATCGCCTGATAACAGATAATGGAAAATCTTTCAAAAACAAGTTGTTGCAAGACCTTTGTGACAACTTTGGTATCAAACTTAGTTTCTCATCACCTTACTATCCACAAGCCAATGGGCAAGCCGAGTCCTCTAATAAAACACTAACCAAAATCCTCATGAAAGTTGTCAATGAATCCGGAAGAAATTGGCACGATCACATTCCCTTTGCCCTTTGGGCTTATCGTACTAGCATTCGTACCTCTACTAATGCCACACCTTTTTCTTTGGTATATGGTACCGAGGCTGTTTTGCCTCTCGAAATACAAATACCCTCCCTTAGAATATCTCTTCAGGATATTCTCACCAACGATGATTTCCGCCAAGAGCGGTTAGCCCAATTGGAGCTTCTTGACGAACGCCGTCTTACAGCTCTTGATCACCTTCAAATCTATCAAAAACGCATTAAACGTGCTTATGATAAGCGACTTCATGAGCGTACCTTTAAGGTTGGTGATCTTGTTCTCAAAGAGAATCAACATGTAACCAAACTAGAAAAGAGCAAACGTGGAAAATTTGCTCCCAATTGGATTGGGCCTTATATAATCACTCATACCTATGGATCTGGTACTTATCGTTTAGCTTCGCTTAATGGTAAACCTGAGCCTGAACCCCTTAATGCCTTGCATCTTCGACCATTCTACTGTTGAAATTAGTGTTATATCACTTCTTATCTACCTTCCGCTCGTCCCTTGAGCTCACTTACCACTACATACACTCTGTTTCCTACACTTCATAATAACAATCAAGCTCACATAGTTTGATCCTCACTTCACCTCAGTGATGCCTTCCCCTTTTTAGTCTAGTCCATGACTTCAAAGTATTAAAATAAGCCGTATTCTTATGGGATTTTCTTGAGTCAAACTTCCTACTAAACTAGATGCTTCACGCCAAATGAACATCTAGTCATCTAAATTAAATATAGACTGCTCCCTCGAAGGACAGCTATATGCCGAACTATTGCTGCTATTATATATAGACTGCTCCCCCGAAGGACAGCTATGCATTACAATCATATCTGCTACTATAAATAGATCGCTTCCTCGAAGGACAACTATATATCGCCAGCCTTTTATCGAAGCTTCTCGCATTGATCAGCCTTCGTGAAGACCTCAAGAATAATACAATCAATATCCTTGTAGACTTCCCCCGATCGATCGCCTACATTCAATAAAAGAAAAGCCTCATTCAAAAGGACTTTTGAGTCATGGACTTGTCTATTTAGGGTAGTTCTCTCTTTCGTCGAACACTCACTTTGTAATAAGTTCTCCGTACCTCAGCTATATCATCCACCTCACCTCACCATTTGTTTCAACTCAAGGGACGTGACGTATATCCGATATATTGTGATTATACAACTCTTTTCACCTATCGACTTCTCGCCTATGCAAGGTACCTAGGGATTCAAGCTCATCCTATGTTAATATGTGGTTTGTTTAGCTCTTCTCAACTACGGGACACTTTTGCCTCTTTTGCTCGACTCTAGGATTGTGTGTTGACCTTAATCAGGATACGGTTCCCTACTATTTGGGTAAGCTAACTTTCGCTTTACCTATACCTACATCAACATCGCCCATACCTTACCAACACCAACAACATTACCCTATCAACATCAAATTCTTATCAACCAACAAATTGCCTAACCATACCCAAATTGCCTGAATTCACCTCTCCCTGGTCCTAAGGGAGAACTACATCGGTCTGAGGCCCCTCCTTGCTTTGTGCAATGGGCTATGTAGGCAGCACTTTGGAGACATGGGGTCTCCCAAGGTTAGCTCGACCATCCCCTACCATAACTTATCATGTGTGGTAAATATAAATATTTTTGTGCATTTTTATTTAATCACATTTCTCTTTATCCTTTTTCGAAACACCGAAAATCAAAACACCAACAATCTTATTATTATCATAACTCAAATCAACATACATATTCAGTTTTATTTAGATGTTAAACAAATACATCTTCTCTATCATCGACACGCAGGTCGGCATCCTTATTTATTCTTATACCTTGCTAACATTTACTCAGACCCTCACGCCTCATCCCGAACTAGGTGATGATCGTGATCGCCGACCCTCTCGCCGGCCTCTCGTCCTCAAAGGTACCACGGCTATTGGTACCACCCACCGATCTCGCGCCAATCTCTCTCGTAACATATGAATACGCCCTCTCGCATGGAGGACTCCAGCCTCTAGTCTCCCCGCCCGTGACTCCGCAACCACTAACAATCCTCTTGTCTCATTCACCTGCGTTTGGAGCTGCTGAACCAAACGCTGCAGACGATCCCTCTCTGCTGTAATCACCGCTATGTCAGGGCGCTCACATACACCTCGCAGTTTCGCTACCCACCATAATCTATAGGCCTCTCGCTGTTTCCCGCATCCATTACCTCGCGATCGGCTGCTACCTCTTCAGGCCCTTCTGGAGGTGTTGGCCGGGGAGGTGAGAATGCTGCCTCGGCGTCGATCCTCATATATGGTCTATAAGCCAGGGGTATATCCTGCACAAATCCAAATTGTCGCCGCACGCGATCTATAGGAATCCTCTCATACTCACCCGGCCTGTGCCCTGCGATCCACCTCAATCGCTCTACACCCCTCAACTCCTCAGCTATGTTCTCTGTTACCATATAGTTTCCGTATGGCCTCCCAACAGATATATCCGCAACCGTCACTCTCTCCCATACTCGCTGTAATACTCAATATCACCGTCACGGCCTCGGGATCTCGGCCTCTTGTTCTGCTCGACGGACCCATCGTCTCAATCCCAACCTCGCACTCCGGTTTCTCCCGATCGATGGGTCGGCCTATTGTCGCACACAAACAATGTGCTCATAGGCCCAACAGTGTAATAAGTATGAACTATCCAGTGTCGTCCTGTGATTTCGCCTACAAGCCCATAAACCCCTGTATAGCTCCGCCAAATATGCAGGTGCCCATGCAAAAGTCACGTTCCTTTCTATCATCTCCCAAATAACACACATCAATGCCTTTGGAAATCTTCCCCCTTCCGCCCTCGGTAACGCATAATACCCTACCGCTATCATTAATATCACTGCTAACCTTGTCTCCTCAGGGTGTGCTGCATACATTACCCCATATGTAAAAGATAAACCTCGCTGTGTCAAATCTCGTGCGTATGGACCAAATACTGTTGTTATCGCTCCCCGTGCCGCGCTAGGTAGTGCCTGATATACTGGTTCTCCTGTAATAGGGAGTCTCAAAATCTGAAACACATCTTCCAATGTTACTGTCATCTCCCCTGTTGGCAGATAAAAGGTATTTGTCTCGGGATTCCATCTCTCAATCAATGCCTGCAACATAGCATGATTACGTGCGATTCGTGAATAATAGCGGATTCCACTTAACCCCAAACGATTTATCAATGTCCATTCAGTTGGTGTTACATCCGCCGGATTCGTGACAACAGCTACTGCACACTATCATTCATCCTCAATCCCGCCTCGCTCGCATACACCAAAACAACAAACAACCATTCAATCCGTCGGGGTTTTTTCAAACATTCTGGAAATTCCTCCAGTAACCGGTATCGGTTATACATAACCGATATCGGTTGAGTAACCGATACCGGTTCTCCCTAACCGCTAATGGCCATCGCCAATTACATACATCTTGCCTAAAACAACCACCTACGACAATAAATTGATCGTTTCTTCCTTTCTATATACACAGACATACCAACAACCCCGAATTACCTACCCCATAACACTCACCTCATCTATACCCCCGGCTATCATGTTGTCTTTCTCATATCTACTTCCTTATTCTTTTCCAGCTTATTCCCAAAAACATGCAGTAGTTAAATCACAAACAAAATGATACCTCTGGGTCAGCAGCACTGAGGTGGCCCTTGTCTTCCTCCCCGTCCTTGCGCTCGCGGATGCTTCTCCTCGTCTCGCCATGATCACCACCCTTTTCAACTTTGTCTTTTCTCGCCTTCAATCTCGGATCACATTCACTTTCCTTGTCTCTCTTTCTCCTTCTCACCCAAATCTCTCATGCAAATACCTGTCTCGGCCGTCAAAAGAGTCGCGTTCACGTATTTAACCTCTTGCATGGCTCTAAAATTAAAACTCAAGTTGCCACCCTAGCTTTTCTATTTTTAGAAAAGCTCATACCTAAATAACCGGTATCGGTCCTATAACCGATATCGGTCATATAACTACCGACATCGGTTACCTAACCGATACCGGTTACACACCTGCCTTTTTGAAACAGGTTTCTTTTCTTCATTCTTTCATAAATTTTTGTCGCGCCCGCCTCTTTTCCTGCATAACCACACCATTTACCACATTTGTTCATCCACCACACATCATATCATTACAATTTCATTAAACATCATTTATTTTATACAAATACACAACCATCAACTACGAATTTCAAGAAACTATCAATCTCTACATCATTTGGATCCAACTCATCAGTTACATATATCACAATGTCACAAAACCAACAATTCATCACATCACATGTCATTCATATATACGTACAAAAAAAAAAAAAAAAAAAAAAAACAAAACCATCAACATCATCCATCTATCAACATGCCCACTAAACTTATCATACATTATATATTACCAAACCATTAACAAAATATTTAAACACATTTTTGAACACTACATATGGATCAAAACATCATCTATATATATATATATATACCAGTTTTCAAAAATACAATGTGCCCTACATCGGGGCCTCTGTGATCTCATAATATACCAAAGCCGGCACGCAGGCCGCAATACCTACCAAAAATCTCGACTCGGCTCGCAGGCCGGTCTCTCATATCAAAAATATACTCGGCTCGCAGGCCGGTATCAAATGTACAACCCGTACTCGGCTCGCAGGCCGGTATATAATAAATAAATGAATCAATACAATGAATAAGTGTCGGCACGCAGGCCTCTATCAATACAACCGGTTCGCAGACCGGTGCCCGTGTCCCTATACAAAACCATGTCGGGGATCTATCAGCTCTCCCCACCGCCCTCGGCACCTCTCCCCGCTGGTCCCTGTGGTGCCTCTCGCCCCGCCTGTCACTTCACGGACACGCCACCTGTGGTGGCTGCCCCTCCCTGAGATCTCTGGCTGTGCGAGGTCTCGCCTATGCGCTGCATACGCCTGATACTCGACTCCGGTACTATCAAGAATATCCTGATAATATCGGGCCTCTGCTCTAACCTCCATATAGCGATCTCGCGCCACTGAAGGAGCTGGGGCTGGTCCCCTGGCACCTAACACCAATACCCCCGAGCTCGTGCACTCGCACTCGTGGCGCGGTGGTGCTGCGCTGTCGCTGCCTGCACTGCACTGCACTGTGGTCGTGGTGCTTGGTGGTGGTCTTGCTGCTGTGGCTACGCTCGTACTCGCACTGTGGTGGTGGCTGGTGGTGGTGGCCGCGTGCTCGTACTCGCACTCGCACTCCGTGGCTGTGGTGCTGGTGGTGGTGCTACTCGTGCTCGTGCTCGAGCTCAAGCAGCTGCACTTGTAAGGCCCCTATCTGTGCCTGCGCAGCAGCTAGCTGCCCCTGTAAGAGCTGCACCTGACCCCGAGCTGATCCCTCTCTCCTATAACTGCAGCCAAGTCTGGCTGCGCAGGCGGTACTATCTCGCGCTTGCTCTCGCCCAGCCCACCACACCCTGTATGCTCCCGTGCACCCGGCATCATCACACCCTCACCGCCTGGTCTCCGCTACCTGGGCCTGGATCCAAAGGCTGTGGGCGCTGGCAAGTGGGGCCTCTACATCATCCCTCCCGTATCGAGGGAAGGGAGGTGGCTCGCCCTGCCGTAGCCCCATCTCCTACGTACTTCTCTCTAGGGGTATCCGCCGTACTCTCCCGGCCTCCGCCCCGCTATCCGTAATGTATACTATGGATCGGCGCGCAGCTACGCGGCTCCTCGCCGGTGGTGACCTCTGTAGGGTCTCCATACAATGTCTACTGCTGTAAGGCCCTCTAGCAAGTGTCTATAATAGGCCACATCCCGACCTGCAACAACCGCCGTGGCCGCCCACGACCCCAACCACCTCTCGAAAGCCATATCGGTATACGACTGCGTGGCCCGGCCGCCGGGTAGCCCTATCGCCTTGATGCATACGATGTGCTCGTATGCCCAACAGTGCAACAAAAATGTAGAACAAATACCAAATCGCCTCCTCCGGCGATAGCCCCATAACTCCCTGTATAATTGCACCAGATACACTGGTGCCCATGCGAAACAGGTGTGCTCCTCCACCATCTCCAGCAGCACCCCCATCAATGCTCGTGGGAAGCGGCCTCCCTCTGAATCCGGGAGGGCGAAGCAGGTGATCCCTATCATCATCAACACGGCAAGCCGTGTCTCATGTCTGTGTGCGCGGTACATGTCACCATATCCAATGCTCGCGCTATGATACGTAAGAAGCGCGGCTGCATCCCCAAAACTCGCAGATGTCTGCCCATGGCAGCTCTCGATCTACTCGAAGATCGCTCCTCGATCGGTAGCCGCAGGATGCGATACACATCCTCTAATGTGACGGTCATCTCCCCGGTCGGAAGATGGAACACATTGGCCGCCGGATCCCATCTCTCGATGAGGGCGACCATCAGGCTGTGATCCCTCTCTATCGCTCTGTACTCTGGACCCCGCCGAGTCCCACCTCGCGCATGATGGCCCAATGCGCCGCAGATACGTGTGGCCTCATCCGACTCAATAGTGGAGGCATCCTATCACGCATCGTCAACTGCTGACGTGCCTGCAAAACCAACCCACATTCTTAGACCTACTCTTTATTATAACATCTACTTTACCATCTAAACCCCCTTTTGTATCCCCCCCGACCACACCCCGACTTTCTACCCCCCTAAACAACCACCAAAACCCACAACCCAACCCAAAACCCACACCTAACCCACTCACACGGCCAACCACACCCTAATACCCAACAAGCTTCCCAAACCCATCCTAAACCCTAAACACACTAACCCACCACAAACCACCCAAACCCATCCTAAACCCTAAACACACTAACCCACCACAAACCACCCAAACCCATCCTAAACCCTAAACACACTAACCCACCACAAACCACCCAACCCACCTAACCCACCACCAAACCCTCAACCCATCCCAACGCCACCGATACCGGCCGATACGCGACCGACGCCGGTCCCTCCCAATTCAACCAAACCCTGCAAATTTGCGACCGATGCCGGTCGCTTAGCGACCGACATCGGTCACTGTTTTCTTTCCGGAGCCGAACCCCCGCGCGGCCCCCAAAACCCATTTTTTCCTATTTCTACCCATTTACCCACCCAAACACCCTCCAATTTTACCCACCTAGCCGCATTACCCTATTTTACCTATCTACCCTCTCCGTTTTTCAAATTACCTCCATTTACTCATTATTTCCTACAAAATACAAATTCCTACCCAAACCCCCCCATTTAGCCTAATAACCATTTCAATGCATAAAATCACGAGTTTAGAACCTACCGGTACGACGACACGTCGTCGTGGTGGGATGGGTGGTGGCGGTCCAGCTGGTCCAGCCCCTCCAGCTCCTCCTGCCTGTGCCATGGCTCCAATCCTGATCTACTGGGTCCCTGGCCAATCACCTGCTGCCTCCTCCTCAATCGGGCCCACTATCAACTCTCTCCGCCAATCAAATAGCTCCACCTCACTCAATAACCCTCCAAATCCCAAGTCTCCACGCGTCGCACAAGTCGATTTGGATTGCAAATAACAAAAGTGACAAACAAGCCGTATTTTTTTTTTATAGGTTTTTCGGCTTTCACCGATATCGGTTTCATTTTGCCCTAAAGAACCAGTATCGGCCTACTTAACCGATATCGGTCATGCAGAATCGACATTGGTTCGTACCCAACTTTCACCCCATTCTTTTGCCCTTATTTACTCCTTGCCTTTTTCACCAATATCGCCTCTATCCACCTTTGCTGCACAACATTTGTTCACTTGTCCAGCCTGACCTAAGGCCTCAACCTACCATTCGCCCGACCCAAGGCCTCAACCTACCTATTCGGCCCGACCTAAGGCCTCAACCTACCAATTGGCCCGACCCAAGGCCTCAACCTACCATTCGGCCCGACCCAAGGCCTCAACCTACCTATTGGCCCGACCCAAGGCCTCAACCTACCTATTCGGCCCGACTCCACCCTCGACCCACCTATTGGCCCGACCCAAGGCCCGGCCCGACCCAAGGCCTCAACCTACCATTCGGCCCGACCCAAGGCCTCAACCTACCTATTCGGCCCGACCCAAGGCCTCAACCTACCTATTCGGCCCGACCCAAGGCCTCAACCTACCTATTCGGCCCGACCCAAGGCCTCAACCTACCCATTCGGCCCGACCCAAGGCCTCAACCCTACCCATTCGCCCGACCCAAGGCCTCGCCTAACCAGGCCTCGACCCAACCATTAGGCCCGACCCAAGGCCTCAACCTACCTATCCGGCCCGACCCAAGGCCTCAACCTACCCATCCGGCCCGACCCAAGGCCTCGCCCTAACAATTTGACCTGACCCAAGGCCTCACTCTACCCTTATGACTTGACCCAGGGCCACCGCCCAACCACTTGGCCTGACCCAAGGCCGTATCACTTCAATACCATACCCACAATCAACGTTTTATTTTATCCATCCATCATGTACCTTTTGTTCAATCGAGCTCACCTGTTCGTGTTTTAGCATGATTAGGGTCCTTGACTTGATCTGTCGACCAACTTTGCCTAGACCTAGACCGTGACGTTTATCTCAACCAAACCAACCATTTGGTACTGCCGAACATGCCTAAACATTCCTGTACCTTACCTGTTATATACCCTGGAGCTACTTCCTATGCCTTGGATACCAGGATTATATCACCCTTGTTTGGATAAACTATCGACCTTTGCCTATACATCGCTGGTTTGCTCGTCAAATCATGTACCCTAGTCGTACTATTGCATTTCAACATGCGTCTGCTTCCTTGGACCTACCCCACCACCTTACCATCCTCTCTACAACATATACCCTTTATCAACCCTATCCCTGATTTCCCGTTCACTCAATCTGTGATAGATTTGAGGGGGATTACCTATATCCTTAACATGAGAAACCACTTCATATTATTGTCTCGCAGCTTTACAGAACAAGCTACACGACAATAAGGGGCTAATGTAGACACCAAATTCGTGTCTTACGACCCCTTGTGACCCGCATCCCATTTCGCAACCTAACCTCATTACCTAAACTTTACACAATTATTTATTAATTACCTTGTAATTGATAAATCCACATCACCTTACCCGCCACCTCACTTTGCCACCTCATCATGACCTAGCCCTAACCCTAAACTAACCTAATTAAGACCCATGACTTGGTCTAGACTCACATCCATAACTAATGCCTCCTTACTCGCACCCAAAGCCGACCTTCTAGCCACTTGACCAAGCCCGCAACTGATCTCTCGGGAGAAAAGCAGGGAAGGTGGGCTATTTTACTAAAAATAGCCTACTTTTTCCTTACCGATGCCGGTTCCTACTCGACCGCCGGTTACGCAACCGCCATCGGTTCCCTGTAAATGGGCTCCCCAAACCAAAACAACGGATCGGAATTTCATTTTGGAGATCAGTCAAAGGATTTCTGGATCAACAGAGAGCATTGCGAGCGAGGAACAGAGTCCAGATCTTCACTTGACAGAGCAGAGACGAGTAAAGAAACCAGAAGTGTTTACAACCAAGGAGATCAACTTGCATCTTGGTCAAAACCTAGTAAGTCACATCTTGCATGTCCTTTGTTATAACATTTCTTATGCTTCTTGAATCTCGTCCTCTCTAAATCCGCTTTCAATCCACTACCCAACGTGCCATTGCATCTAACTGTCATTCTTTTGCTTCTAATCATCCCATTTCCTAATACCATCCAAAAACCAGCCATTACAAACACCATAGCTACCAAGAAGATCGTAGAACCCACCGGTATCGGTTATCAGTAACCGGCATCGGTCATCAGTGACCGCCATCGGTTATCAGTAACCGCCATCGGTTCCTCTGATCAAAAACCCGAAAACCAGCCTTTCCCCCTACCCAGTTTAACGAAATAATTTAATTGATATTTTGCAAGTCTCTTGTGTTAATTCATATTAGCAGGGGAACTGACCACCTTCGAAAGGAAGTTTTATATTTCCTGGGCCCAAGGCAGTTTCCTCATTTATTGTTTAATCAAAATCTTGTGGTCTTGTGTTCTTATTTGCAGGTAGTCCTTCCAAGACAAAAAGGAGTCTCTGCGAGTCGGCTGATCTTTCTCTAGTGCGCGCACACCATCTCGACATTCAACGGGTATTCCTCCTAACCCTAACCTCATCTGTTTCTAAAAGGAATGAAAGGATAGAAGCAACTCTATTCCCAAAAGTGAAACATTAGAGCGAAGCAGTCGATTCTACGTTATATTGTATTTTTCTCGTAGATTTGAGCTGCTTTATGGGGCACCTTATTCACCCAATCTATACCTCCCCTCATTTGGGGTGCATACAACATCGATATGAGTATACATCCTAAAAGAGGACCTAATGTTGATACTTGCAGGGGTGGGGAATGTGCATTGTAAAAACTAAGGCACATGCAAACAAAGTGGCTAAATACATGTTTTAGAAAAAAAGATAGAAAATATGTCATAGAAAAAGATCTAAGAAGCAATTATAAATATAAGATAGACCGCAAAAATTAGGTTTCAAACATGGGACACTACTCACATTGCCACAAGAAAATCAAGTTTGAAGTGGAAAAAATCATACAACCCAATGATCAAACAAGACACGGGGCATATCCCAAACAATAGCATACAAGTAGAAATAAATGACACGATGTGTATCAAATAACCATGGTGTAAAATATTCCTATAAGGAAAATGTTACACATGAAGCACATGTTAACATGTTAGAAAGATAATAAGTATGTCAAATCATGTACATACCAATGGAAATTAGCTTTCTAGGAAGTAGTAAATAATGAAATAATAACACCTATGATGTGTGTGAAAGTAGATTCCCCAGAGCCTCAATGAGAATAGTAAGAGTTATAGTTATCAATGAATCAAAATACCCTCTAGTTTGCACAAGCGTGTTTTCTTGAACTCACGGTGTGAGTGGGTAACATGGGTACTATCTCCAAGTTGTGCGAATCACTACGTGAGATAGACCTCCGAGAGAAGGTTGGTTCCTCTTCCTACCCCTAGTGTAAACTTACTCTAATAAAGGAAAACTACCGACTATTCCTAACATATCACTTCCAAGGACCCGGGAAAGAGAAAGAACATGAAAATAAATGAATCTACACTATAGAGGTGATGCATCAAAATAAGGTAATGAGAATAATTTTCCAATGTGTGAAAATGGGAATAAAATGCGGGTTAGAAGGGGTGATAATAGCTATCTATAATCTAATAGTAGCATTCACATAAACAATTCAAAATAAACACAATGATAATGATCCCTACAAGAGGATAAGATAGACATAATACACGAAATAAGATTGAAGAGGTAAGAAGAATGCAAATAAACTCGGAAGGGAAAATACACCAAAAAACTTGCATCTCGTGCTTCATTGATATACACAATTCAAAATTTTACAAATGAAAGGCATAAATCACCACATAAGGAGTCCACTATGAAATCATGCAGCACATTGGTTTCACAAAACAAAAATGACAGAGTTTTTCTACTCAAATTATCCTCCTCTATTTTTTGAGACAACACTTCAATTTATAGAAAATGAAGAGAGAGAAACGGGATGCAATTCTTGATATTATTGTTATCCAAATAGCTCTCCTAAGCGATTTTCATAACTTTCATACACATCTTGCTCCCCTTCGCATTCTTCTATCTCCTTCCATTTTCCCTTGCGCGCCTTCCTCTTGCGTGCTTTCTTTCTCTCCTATCCCATCGTGCGCTCCTTGTACACACCTCTGCAAAATTACCTTCCAATCAGCTAGGTCCCTGACATTCCTCTTGTGTGCTTACCTAGACTCAACTCTTTCACACATCCTCTTTTCTTTCTTCCTTCGCATGCCTTCCTTTAGTTGAATGCCCGCATCTTTTTCCATACTCACCTTCTGCAAGTATGCATTCCTCTCGCGTGTGCTCCTATATGCCTCCCCTTTGTTTTTGTTTCGTGCGCTTGCTCCTCGTCTCCCCGCATGCATAGCACTTGCCCCTCTTTTCCTCTTTTTTATTTCCTCCCGTGCATTCACCTTCTTTCCACGTGTTATCTTGGTGTACCTTCAAAGGCTAAATCCCAAGGCATAGATTCAACCTTGTGCCAGATCTCCACGTGGCCAAGGGTCAACAAAGCTCAAATCCAAAAGTGAGAATGGGCCCAAAATGGCTAAGTCATGAATGTAGGTGGAAGGTTCCAGGTGTCCAAACAATGTACATTCAAAAGTGGGAACCTGAACAGGTTGTCAAAAGAGCGCGGACCTTCCACGTGTCCCAGGGCCTGAAAAGGTGAGGGCGACCATTGAAAAGTCCAAAGGATCATGGGGGTCTCCATGTGTCGCATCCACACTACTCCAAAGGAAAATTATGGGGGTAGTTTCTAAACATGTGCAAAGTGTCCACGTGTCTTGGGTCGGATACAATGCCTCCACCCGCAGAAAAATACTCGGGAAGAATATAAAGGAAATAAGGAAACTTGCAGACGCTGCCACGTGTCACATGGGCACTATTTCAAGAACAAAGGAAGGAATCAAATCTCAAACAAGCACAAGGCCGCCACATGGACCTGGTACAGACATAAATCTTCCTCTTGCATGCCCAAATATTCAAATGAGAATATCTTTTGGCTCAGTGCTTGAAATTTGACAAATCTAGCACCGTTGGAAAGATATCGGCCTCATGTATGCCTTGGAGATCTGAAACTTTAATTTTAGAGAAGTTAGGCGGGGATAAAATGAAGAAATGTTTATAAAGCCATTAAAGTAGAATCAAATTTCCTCAACCACCATATCTGATTCGATTCGATCCATTGTTCCTCCTCCTTCGAGGCACCAAACAAGTAATTGATGCGAGACATGAAAAATTTGGGGTGGCATTGATGATGGTGGTTGAGCTTTGAATCTGTTTTCCCACTTCTCTCTCTCTCCTTCTTCCCTCTTTGATGAATCTATAAAGGGAGGGTTAGGGCTCATTGTAAATGTTGGACACTTTGGATCCTTATGCATGTTGCTAAGGACTCCATATTTTTAGTATTTTGAGTTGCAGACCTCCATGTTTGGCTCTTGCATGTGGATATCAACCTCCTTATCATTGTAACTATTTTGTGCATTCTAGGAAGTAATAGAAGCATTGTTTTGTGACTATTATCTTTCCTAACATGTTTAAATTCCTTCTTCTTGCCTCTTCTCTTTCATTGTGTATTTTTGTGCTACTTTAGGTCCCATGCAGTTCCATATTTGGTTGTGTTCCATGAGAATGATTTGGTGAACACATGTTTTGTTGTGTTACTCGTGCCTATCCTCCTTTCACGCATCCCCTATCATTCTCACTCAAAAAGGATAGTGTTCACCCCTCATTTCTGATGTTATCACCTTTTAGTGTAGTTTGCTTCATGTTTTCCTTCTTTCCCTGGTCCGTTGGAATTATTAGATTAGTTTCCCCTTTTCAAAGACTAGGAGTAAGTAGTGAGTAGAAATAGATAGAGGAACTGGCCTTCTTTGGAGATCCATCCCAAGCCTACAAGGTCCCACAACTTGGGGACGGTTCCATTTTGGTGTCAAACACCTTGGCCTTTTCATGATCTAAGACATGGGTACATGTTTGAGCAACCAACAGTTTCTAGCATGCCCGGTGGGACCAGCATTGAAAGCTCAAATTTCATATCTCTAAGTTATGGTGTGTGAACTTAGTGTTTCAGCCTTTAAAGCCTCATTTCAAACACATCTGGTGACTCCCAATATTTTAAGATCTCTATTTTGGCAGTCCTGAGCGTCATTTCATGAGAAGAGTGCACACAAGAAGAAGTGCAGTAGCTAAAGATTCTTTTGAATACCGCCAGCTATCCCTGAGAATATATTGTTCTAGAAATCCCACGTGTGCATATCTATCTCTAGTGCATCACGCTCATTCAACTCCTCCTCAAAACACACAACCTACACACCCTGTAATGGTGAATCAACAACCCCCTCCATTAATAAGATTTGCAAACTTTGATGGAGAGATTCCCTTACTCCTGGCCGTGCAACATGATATACCAAATGGCGTGCTCAAGATTATTCCTTACTTTCCTGGTGAGAATCAAGTCACCCCTCAAGAGCATATCCAGGATGTGGAAAATGTGTGTTCACTCTATCTAATCACACATAATGATGTAGCAGTTAGGCTACTTGCAACCTCTTTCAAAGGTAAAGCAATTCAATGGTATCGAGGCTTGAGACTTGGATCTATCACCACCTAGGATGAGCTGGGAATAACTCTATGTAGTTATTTTGAAGACAAATCAGATCACCTATCTTTGGTGGAGCAACTGACAAAAACAAGGAGGGTGCGCAATGAGCAGATGACTAATTTCAACCTTAGATTTAGAAGACTTGGGATAGAATTCCCCTTGTGGTAATACCTATAGCCCAACATTCTTTCCTTTATTATCTAAAGGCACTCAACAATGATATTTCAATTATGATCCAATCTATGGGAGGTAGGACCTTACCAATGGCTTATAGCATTGCAGTTAGGGAAGAAAATAGTCTTATTCAGATGAGGAAATTAGCTCCCAAACCTCCTATGCTCTTGTTCCCATAAATGTCACAAGTACCCTAACCTTCTACAGCCAATATTCCTACTCCTAAGCAAATCACGCAACCGGTTGCCTCAACATCCTATTCTCCATCACAACAAAAGGAAGATGAAGAATTGAAGGCCTTGATCATAAATTTATCAAACAAGGTCATATCATTGGAAAAGCAACAAGCGCAAGCATATAGAGGAAATTCCAATCAGGTGCATGGCCAAGGGAATCAGCCTTGGTGGAATTAATATGGAAATCAAAGATACGCACCCAACCAACAGAATGATAGGTGACATCCTAATGCAGGTCTGCCCTTGCAAGTTTTCCCTCCCGCACCTTCTCTCCTAGCACAAGTGCAATCTGAGCACTTGTTCCAGCTCAGAATAACTTGGCACAAGAGTCGGAATGGTGCTTCCCTTACAAAATGCCTCATATTTAGTACCATTGTGCTAATGTTGCACATGCCCAAGCCTTCATGATCTAGAATGCTTAATCCTATGATCCCGCATGATAAGTGCCCATGAAATAGATAATCTAGAAGGACCAAAAATTTCCCTAGAAACAAATTTGATGTTCTTTGGTGTAGAGGACGTGCAATCAACCAAGCTGCAGAAGATACAAACAGACTGCGCACCCAAGTTGCAGACAACACAAGATATAAGAAAAGAATATTAGGAGTAGGCGTGTAGGTCATAGTTTCAGCAATACAAGAAAATATTCAGAAGAAAAAAAAATCATACAAGACCTCTTGCAGAAAAAGCGTTCAAACCCCTATAAAGATGTCTTTGCTTAAAGCTCCTCCACCTGAAGCATGCGCCCATCCTTTAGTAAGCCAAGCCTCTTCTCCAGCTAAAATTCAGGATTCCATGCCTAAACAGTCAAGAAGGGATGTTGTTCCCCAAATGCACATGGTGGGGGGGCTTCCATTTAGCATTATTGACCAGATGAAGAAAAAAAACATAAACATAACAATGTGGTATGCCTTGACCATTCCATCTCAATGGGATCTATTGCATGAAGCTATGGCACAACTTCCGTGCGCTGACCCGGTTATACAAAAGCCACACACTTCTATCAAAATCTACCAAGAAGAGGATAAACAAGTAAGTAAAGTTTCCAAAACCCCACTCTTCTATATATCCTCGATTATAGGAAAACACCTAGTGCATAACTACTTGATTGACTCGGGCGTTAGTACTTACATTATGCCTAAGAAGATAGATGGTGTCTTAGGTATTAAAAATAGCCCTTTGTCTAAAGGAGTCCTACAAATTGATGGTCCAATCAGGCGCATGGCCAAGGGAATCAGCCTTGGTAGAATTAATACGGAAATCAAAGATACGTACCACCAAGTGAGAATGATAAGTGACATCCTAATGCAGGTTTGCCCTTGTAATTTTTCCCTCCCGCGCCTTCTCTCCTAGCACCAAGTGCAATCTGAGCACTTGTTCTATCTCAGAATAACTTGGCACAAGAGTCGGAATGGTGCTTCCCTTACAAAATGCCTCATATTTAGTACCATTGTGCTAATGTTGCACATGCCCAAGCCTTCATGATCTAGAATGCTTCATCCTGTGATCCCGCAACAAGTGCCCATGAAATAGATAATCTAGAAGGACCAAAAATTTCCCCATAAAAAAAATTGATGTTCTTTGGTGTAGAGGACTTACGTGCAATCAACCAAGAGATCATGGCACCCAAGAAGATACAACACAAGATATAAGAAAATATTAAGAGTAGGCGTGTAGGTCATAGTCCCAGCAATACAAGAAAATATTCAAAAGAAAAAAAATCATACAAGACCTCTTAGAAAAAGCGTTCAAACCCCTATAAAAGATGTACCGCTTAAAGCTCCTCCTGAAGCAGCATGCACCCATCCTTTAGTAAGCCAAGCCTCTTCTCCAGCTAAAATTCAGGATTCCATGCCTAAACAATCAAGAAGGGATGTTGTTCCCCAAATGCACATGGTGGGGGCTCCCATTTAGCATTATTGACCGAGATGAAGAAAAAAACATAAACATCACAATGTGGTATGCCTTGACCATTCCATCTCAATGGGATCATTGCATGAAGCTATGGCACAACTTTCGTGTGCTAACCCGGTTATACAAAAGCCACACACTTCTATCAAAATCTACCAAGAAGAAGATAAACAAGTAAGTAAAGTTTCCAAAACCCCACTCTTCTATATATCCTCGATTATAGGAAAACACCTAGTGCATATTTGCTTGATTGACTCAGGTTAGTACTTCATTATGCCTAAGAAGATAGATGGTGTCTTAGGTATGAAAAATAGCCCTTTGTCTAAAGGAGTCCTACAAATTGATGGTTCAATTGTAACCACCATAGAAGTCATCAATGATCTTGAGTTAACCCTCCATGCATGTCCAAGCCTGACAATTACTCAAGATGTGTCAATTATTGACCTGCCTCCTTTGTTTTCCCTATGTCTATAAAGAGAATTTACTACTAAAGTGGGTGGTTACTTGTCTTCTGATCGGTCTCATATGTTACTCAAGACAAGGTATGGTACCCAGTTTACCATACAAGTTGAGCCTATATTTTCTTATCAAGTAGACCAATATGTTCCATCCCCTCTCTAAGCCAATTGTCTTATCCAGGAAGAACAAGTTTCAGTTCTTGAAGAGAAGTCTCTTCCACCCTCTGTTCTAGACCTAGTACTTGATGAATGGGTAGAAAGGCGTCACAAATTTGATCCCTATGCAGAAGAACTAGAAGCCTATGAAATTGGTCTTGGTACTTATTGCATTCTAGAAGAAAACACTACGCTTCCGAGCATGCTCATAGGAGACAAAATTCAAACTGGTCTATGGAAGTTATACTTTGATGGATCCAGAATAAAAAATGGCACAGGACCAGGAGTGGTTCTCATTTCCCCTAAGGATGAGAAATTCTTCTTTTTGCATAGGTTGTAGTTTGCATGTTCTAATAATGTGGCAGAATATGAAGTGTTGGTACATGGCTTGCTTATTACTGAAAAGAAGAAAATTAAAGCACTGTAGATCTTTGGGGACACAAAATTGGTCATCCACCAGGTCACCAAAAAATGAAAGACAAAGAATAAGCTGCTTAAATCTTATAAACATAGAGTTTGGGACCTACTTGAGAGATTTGATGCCCTTAATTTGTAGGTAGTCCCGCATAAAATGAACAAAGAGGATGACCAAATGGCCGCGCTCAGTTCACAGTTTTCTCCTGCTGAGAACTTTTTCAAAGGAAATACTTAGCACATTAAGATGGTTATCAGACCATCCATTCCAAAAAATAAAACCAGCTAGCAAGTGTTCGACAGTGACACATAGATCATCTAGTTTATCCAAAATGAAGCTAAATTTTCATCAAGTATGCAAGTTGACTTGCATGACAGCTATGGTGACCAAGTAATATAGCTGAAGACAAATAAGTTGCCTAAAGGGCTGGTCACCTTAGAAAAAATGTTCAGCCCTGATGATGAGTTCAAGGGTGAAGAAAGATACATGCACGCCACGCAAGAGGATTGCTCCTCCATTACTATTATGTGGGGAAAGGAGTTGCTACTTAGCAGGACTTGTGCGCATGAAGAAGTAAAAAAAGGAATTCATCTCTCTCTATCAAAAATACAGTGACATTTTCTCATGGGAGTATGAAGACCTCAAAGGTATTGATCCAAGTTTTTCCCAACACTCCATTGACCTTGACCCTAGTATAAAGCCCATCAGATAGAAGCAATGGCCAGTCAATCCAAAAATAGAGCCCCTCATGAGAAAGGAGTTATCCAAACTCATTGAGGTAAAAAGTTATTTTTCCTATCAAATACTCTATCTGGGTTACAAATCTAGTTCCACTATGCAAGAAGAATGGTGAAAATAGACTTTGTGTTGATTTTAGATATTTGAATAAGGCATCTTTAAAAGATCATTATCCTTTTCCTTTAATGGAGCAGATTCTGTAGACTGTGGCTAGCATGCAAAGGTTCTCTATGCTAGATGGGTATTTGGCTTTTAGCAGATCCTGGTCAAGGAAGAGGATCAATTAAAAATGGCACTTACAACCAAGTGGGGAACATATGCATACCAAAAAATTCCCTTTGGTCTATCAAATGTGGGCACAACATTTCAAAGTGCACCATGGATATTGCCTTCAAAGGTTATATCAATGAGTTCATCTTGGTTTACCTTGATGATATAACTGTCTTCTAAAAGTAGAGCATGGATCACATGGCACACTTGGAAAAGGTCTTTAAGAGATGCAAATAATTTGGGGTATCTCTTAACCCTAAGAAGTGTAATTTTGTGGTGGCTCAGGGCACGCTCTTGGGCCATGTAGTTTCAAAGGATGGCATCATGATTGGTCGAGGTGCGTTTCAGCCATCCTAGCCCTTTCCCTACCGGTGCACAAAAAGGCCTTATAGTCCTTCCTTGGAAAGATTAACTTTGTTAGGCACTTTATCCCTAACTTTGTGGGACTAGTTCAGCCCATCACCCTTATGCTTAAGAAGGACATAGCCTTTAGATGGACAGTAGAAGGAAGAAAAATCTTCAACAAGATCAAGAAGGAGATTTCTGTGTGCCAACACTCATCAATCCAAATTACTCAAAGGATTTCATCCTTTATTCTTATGGTGTTAATGCAAGCATTGTTGTTGTCCTAACATAGGAAAATGAACAAGGGTTGGAAAATCCAGTGGCCTTCTTCAGCCAGATGTTGAAGGATTATGAATTGAAATACAATCACATGGAGAAGCAAGTCTTCGCTATCATGCACACACTCAATAAATTCAAGAGCATACTCACCACAAATCATATCAAGGTGTTAGTCTCCCTCTCATGTGTCAAAGACTTCATCATGGGAGCATAAACCAGTGAGAAGAGAACACGATGGGTGACAAATATCATGGAATATGATACGACTATTAAGGCCACAAATCTAGTAAGAGGTAGTGCACTCTATAAGTAGATTGTTGAGGATGCGCAGAGTGAACATGAGGCTTCATTATTTCTAGAAGAAGACCTCTCACGTGTAGAACATGAACAGAATATAGACCCCGGCACGTGTGACTGGATCAAGGACATGATCACATTCCTTTCTGAGGAACGTACCCTCCCAGTTTGAATAAAGAAAAGAGAAGGCATCTAAGGTTGCAATCCATCCCTTATGTTTTGATTTATGTATCAACGGCACGCAGACTGAGCAAGTGTTAGCAGAATTTCACGATGGATTCTTTGGTGGACACTTCTCTACCAAAACTACAGCAATGAAGATCATAATGGTAGGTATATTTTGGCCTACCCTGTTTGCAAATGCACATAGGTGGGTCACAAAATGCAAGGAGTGTACTTTATTTGTAGGAAAGAAAATATTGGTAGGCATCACTTCCCCTCCAACCAATCCAAGCATATCAGCCTTTTGTGCAATGGGGTCTTGACTTCATAGGCATGATCAATCCACTCAAGCACTAGACATAAATGGGTACTGACAACTACAGATTACTTCACTAGATGGACTGAAGCTTTTGCGCTTAAGGAATCGACTGAGGTAGTCATCCTTGACTTTCTCGAAGGTTTACTCACAAGGTTTTTCGTTCCTCAAACTATTATCTCTGATAATTCAAAGGCCTTCCTTGGTGCTAAAATCACTAATTGGGCTCTAAGTCTAGGAATTTACCTAAAAAATCTTCCAACTATTACCCTCAAGGAAACGGTTTGACAGAATCAACAAACAAGAACCTGATCAAAATCATGAAGGACATAATGAACATTAGCCAAAGATAGTGGCATAAAAAGGTCTTATGCATACTCTGGGCAGATAGAATCATAGTAAAAAAGGCAATAGGAACTTTGCCTTACAATCTTTTCTATGGTAAGGAGGCTGCCCTTCCTTTGCCAATAGAACTAAATTCATTAGTGCTTACCCAAAAGTTGGCATTTGAGGGTACATGGATCAAAGATAAATCGGGATGGTAGAGTTGGTTCATCTTAAAGATATCAAAAACTCTACCATCTAGAACAACATTAGCAAGCAACAAAGAAATGGTTCAACAGAAAGGCTAGGCCTCAAGCTTTCAAAAATGAGGACCTGGTTCGAAAATGGGATGCTGACAGAGCTAAACCAAGGTGTCATTCAAATTTTGATGCACTTTGGAGTGGCCCATACATCATCAAGTCCTGCAAAGAAGATAACTCTTTCGAGTTAACTCATATGGATGGAAGCGCACTGCGAATCCCAGTAAACGGGATCTATCTCAAACCCTTCCATTAGATTTGCTACATCATGTTATATATATTAAGTAGTTTCAATTCCTCCAAGTGTGCTCCACATGCATTGTTTATTTGTACATAGTTCTTTCCCCTCGCGTGCTTCCTACACGTGCTCTTTTGTTACTTCAGAATGCAGAGCTTCTCTCAGCAGTTGTGAGATTCAGAACAGAGTGTAGATATGATTTTCAAGTGATTACAGGGGCATTTTTATGATTGAACAAGCAGAATCCATGCCCAATGGATGCTTCAGGCTACTGATCTCTTTCATCTAGCAAACAGATGGCCCCAAAATTTTCCAAAACTATTATCCAAATAGATCTCCTAAGTAATTTGGATAACTTACATACACATCCTGCTCCCCTTCACATTATTCTATCTCCTTCCATTTTCCCTTGTGCGCCTTCCTCCTGTGCACTCACTTTCTCTCCTATCCTATCATGCACTCCTTGTGTGCACCTCTGCAGACTTACCTTCCAATCAGCTAAGTCCCTGGCATTCCTCTTGCATGCTTACCTAGACTCAGTTCTTTCACGTGTCCTCTTTTCTTTCTTCCTCTGTGTGCCTTCCTTTAGTTGAATGCCCACATCTTGTTTTCATACTTTCCTTCTACAAGTATTCCTTCCTCTCATGCATGCTCCTCTACACCTCCCCTCTATTTCCCTTTGCGTGCTTTCTCCTCATCTCCCTACGCGCATAACGTGCCCCTCTTCACCTCTTTCTATTTTCCTCTAATGCGTTCACCTTCTTTCCACATGTCATCTCGACGCACCTTTAAAGGCTAAATCCCAAGGTAGAGATTCAAACCTGCACCATCTCACCACGTGGCCAAGGGTCAACAAAGTTCAAATCCAAAAGCGATAACGGGCCCAAAACATCTAAGTCATGAATGCAGGTGGAAGGCGCTAGGTGTCCAAACAACACACATTCAAAAGCAGGACCCTGAACAGGTTGTCAAAAGAGTGTAGGCTTTCCACGTGTCCTAGGCCTCAAAATGGTGAGGGTGACCATTGAAAAGTCCAAAGGCCCATGGGGGTCTCCACGTGTCGTATTTTTGTTACTCCAAAGGAAAATTCTAGGTGTAGTTTCTAAACATGCGCAAAGCCTCCAAGTGTCTTGGGACGGATACAGTGCCTCCACCCACGGAAAAAGACTCAAGAAGAATACAAAGGAAATAGGGAAACTTACAGATGATGCCACATGTCACAAGGGTTTTATTTCAAGAACAAAGGAAGGATTCAAATCTTAAATAAGCACAAGGCCACCACTTGGACTGGTATAGACAGAACTCCTCCTCTTACACACCCAAATATTCAAATGAGCATATCTTTTGGCTCAAAGTGCTCAAAATCGACAAATCTAGCACCGCTGAAATATTTTGGCCTCATCTACACCTTGGAAATCTGAAACTTTAATTTGGGAGAAGATAGGTGGGGAGAAAATGAAGAAATGTCTTTCGAGCCATTAAAGTGGAATCATATTTCTTCAACCATCAGATCTAATTCAATTCAATCCGTTGTTCCTCCTCCTTCGAGGCACCAAACAAGTAATTGATGCAGACATGACATATTTGGGGCATCATTGACGATGGTGGTTAAGCTTCGAATCTATTTTCCTACTTCTCTCTCTCTCTCCTTCTTCCCTCTATGCTGAATCTATAAAGGGAGGGTTGGGGCTCATTGTAAATGTTGGACACTCTGGATCCTTATGCATGTTGCTAAGGACTCCATATTTACTATATTTTTAGTTGTATACCTCCATGTTTGGCTCTTGCATGTGGATATCGGGCTCCTTATCATTATAACAGTTTTGTGCATTCTTGGAAGTAATAGAAGCATAATTTTGTGACTATTCTCTATCCTAACGTGTTTGCATTCCTTCTTCTTTCCTCTTCTCTTGCATTGTATATTGTTGTGTTACTTTAGGTCCCTGCAGTTCCATATTTGGTTGTGTTCCATGAGAATGATTTGGTGAATGTTTTTTGCTGTGCTACTCGTGCCTAGCCTCCTTTCACACATCCCCTATCATTCTCATTTCGAAAGAATAGTGTTCACCCCTGTTTTCTAGTGCTATCACATTTTAGTGTAGTTTTCTTCATGTTATCCTTCTTTCCCTGGTCCCTTGGAATTATAAGCTTAGTTTCCCCTTCCACCACTAGGAGTAGCAGTAGCAGTAGAAATAGATAGAGGAATGGACCTTCTCCAGAGATCTGTCCCAAGCAAGCAAGGTCCCACAAGTTAGGGATGGTTCCATTGTGGTCTCAAACACCTCGGCCCTTCGAGATTCAAACGTGGGTACACGTTTGAGTAACCAACAATTCCCTTAAAACCAATTACAATTCATGATAAATGGGTTTAGTTTCGAATGATGAACTAAAAAAGAAATCTCAAGGTGTCCCATAACCCGCATCCGTGAAATAATGATTGCCCATGCCCATTGATTCCATTTCCAACCACTCTCCAACAACCAATTTGAACTGATCTTGTTTTCTAAAAAATTCACCCCTAAACCTTCATCAATTTCTATATTTCTTGACTACCATGCAAATATCTCGAGTTTTGATTCCAATGAGACCAATTTTCCATGATTACATTAAGGGATCTAAAATTTATGGATTCTCGAGTACATGTAGCTATTTTGATTTGCACAATTTTACTTCATTATTATGGGACGAAGAGTTAAATTTAAATAGGAAGATCATTTTAAAAATATTTCTCCTTCCTCCAATTTTATGCATATCTTTAAAATTATTTTTCATTTAAATTTTTGTGGGCCCATCATGATTTATATCACTTTTATATATGGGGAAGGGGGTTAATGTTTTAATGGTTGCCTTAAAGGCCATCTCAACACCGACTCACCAAGTGGCATCCATTGACACCGGTTCCTTCCTCGGCTCATACGCCGAGTCCCCTTGTATAGACCCATTTGACTACCTATATGTCATGACAACCCCTTATGGATCGCAAAGAGCTTTGACTTATTTACACATGCTCGAAGCCTTGGTGTTGGTGACTAATCTTTACCGCCAGCCGAGTCACTGTTCTTCCTTAGGATCAATGCCAATGCATTGTGGGTTAATGTGGTTCGTGATAAACCCCTTCCTTCATGTCCTGAGCCCTGTGTGCTGACTAGACCTGATCTACCCACATCACATTGGTGTTGAGTTCTTTGTTGCGGAGCTTGTCATGTTAATATGTCCCCAAGTTGCATGGGACATTCAGACCAATTTTATTCAAATCACCCACAATGATCTTGCTAACTCATTGGATTTGCAGGGCTCACCCATCCCATACTGATTAGGTATTCGGGGCCTTTAAGCCCCAAAATTTCCACACTCCTTTGTATATCGGTGAAGTCAGGATTTTCGGCCCCGAGCTGCACACTTTGCACTAGGGCCATCTGGGTCATTCCATCCCAACTTCCCCACATAATACAACACTTTGTCATCTTGATCGGTGATCTCGGCCTACGCTTGCACTAACAGCCCAAGGGATGCATGGGATCCTAAACCCCACCATTCTCTCACACAATGCATTGGGTGGGTCAAGAAATTTACACACCAAATTCCCAACTCCTTTCGGGCCATATTTTTCCTCTATCCCTGCAAAGACGTGTTCAACAACATGTTCAACTCATTTACCTGGGATATTCATTGCCACTAGGTTTGGGCTCACTAACTCCTTTGTGTGAACTCAATCAGGTTATTCTCTACTTTTCATGCCACAAATGATCAAACTTGAGCTTAACAACTCGGTTATTCTTGCACAAGCTTTGCACTCTACATTGAGCCGCTTCCTTCTTGAACCATTCTACTTTCAAATGAGCCCATCACACCATCTAACTCAATCAAATCGTGTAATGGAAGAGCTCATTCGATCGATGCAACTTGATATTGAATCGGTATGAGCTCAATAGAGATACCATATTAGCTCATTCTCGCCATCGCCGGGGTAGCTCGATACTCAAGACCCCGACCTCTGCATCTTCAAACAAAATCCATAATTTCTTGTTATTTGGCATTGTTTGAGCTTGATGGATATGATGATGGTTCATCTTAACTCAATTGACCTAAGAAACTTAATTTTAGAACTATAATATTAAGTGCATCATAATATTTATTTTATAGTTAAATAATATATAATAGATTATATTCTTATTATTTAAATATAAACTTTGTATTAGGTTTGTTAGTTATTAATTAACTAACTATTTATTAAATTGGGGTATGGACCATCACTTAATATGGTTATAACCCTTCAGGTTATTTAAATATGGCTTTAGGTCATATTCAAAATCACGTGAATCAATGGATTTCGGGTAAATACATGGAGTAGAAGTGAGGAGGGAGTTACTGGACTGGTGGATGTAAAATTTTTCATATAGTGGATTATTCTTCCATGGATTTTTACCCATTTACATGTTTTCCATGTTACATACTTTGTGTCCTTTGTGTATTTTGTGTTATCTTTTTATTTACATTTATTTATGTTGTGTATAGTTACATTTACATTTATTCATAATGTTTAACTTCACACTTAATTAAATTGGTTAATATACTTTCCACCCCTCATATTGATATGGTACAAAGTGGGATAAAGTATAAGTTAATTAATTTAATTAATTCTATAGTCATGTTAGTTGCAAATTTAATTGGTGGGAAACTATTTAACCCCCTCTTTCTATGTTAATGAATTAATTTTTTCGGGGATTGATGTTGGTTTTACCATGGAAAGTTATTTAGGATTTTCAACCTTCCCTAAAATCTCAAAGTGAAAGGAATTATGAGGAGCTAAAATCAAAGATTTAGGTAAATGTTGTTTGAAATATTTCATTAATCTTATATAGTTTCTAAAGTGTGTGCAGATGGAAGTAAATATATGGGGTTAAAAACTAGTAAAAACAAGACATGGGTCTCCTATAGGGAGACAATATTCCATAAATGTAGGAAAATAAATTTTCCTATTGGCTCTTGTGAAGACCCATGGAATGGGGCCAAATAAAATTCACTCTCAAATTTATCCACCTTGGGAAATATTGTGCAAAATTTATTCTCTTTGGCCCACTTCATACACAAGTAAGTTTTTTAATAGTTTGCAATATTTAAATATTTATTTCCTTATGGTTTAAATGTGCAGGAAAATAAATGTATTTGAGGGTAAAATGGAAGGTCTCCTCAAATGGAGACAACTCTCCACAAGAATAGCCATCTAATATTTCTTATTGGCTAGTAAAAAAATACATGGAAGGGAACCTTACCCATGTAGTAAATATTACTTTGCTTAACATATTAGCCTATGTCTAATAGAAAGACCCCTTCTTAATTGTAAGTTGGTATTTATTTATAAAACCTTATAATATAATTTTTTTCATAAACATAATTTTTTAAACTATACTTCATATTTAACTAACTAGTCATTTTAGTGCTCCATGTGAAGTATCAACTTACTAAGGGCTTGTAAAATATTTTTTCAAACAATTATCATAGATATATGTTTTACATATTACCTTGTATGTTATATATATGTTATATATATGCTATATATCTAGCCTATATATGTTTAAAATTAATTAGAACCTAAACTTTGAACTAATCTCACCCCCTCATTACAAATTGAACGGTCTTGAGGCCGTTTAAATATATAAACATGTTTTTAATATAAACTAATACAATGTTGTAGAATGGAGTAACTTCATTGTGAAAAGTGCAGGAACACATGTTATACTTGTGGCTGCAAAGTGGAGAGTGACTAGTGACCCAAAAAAAGTAAACAATGGATCTCATTCACGATTCATGGGAAATTTCTTAGAAAATGTCACGTGTCTTAACCATCGACCGATGTGGATGCCACAAATGTGGCCGAGTGATATAAAGCCTACCAATAAGGATACAACCCTTCTCCATTGGGTACACTCTACATAGACAGTATAAGTGTCTCTCTACGCTCCTTATTTGGTGCTACTTCCAATTAAATTCTTTGTAATTCAATGAAAATTCTCTTCTTGAACTCTCTCCCTTTATTAATCTATGTTGAATATTCTTTTCATCTGTGAAATTTTATTTGATCTCACATTTGCATGGATTAACCTAAGTTTCATTGAATTTACTTATAGATTTACAAATCATTAAAACTATGCTTTGTGAAATAAATATGGTAGCATATGTAAATGAGAGGTTTTAACCTAGAAGAGGTTGTTTTTAAAGGGCATAGACACCATGCTAAATTCTGTATATCTCAAAGTGGAGTTAACACATAATTTATTGGAATTGAGTATTTTAAAATCCTCGAATGAGAAGAAAACCTTTAAATTAAAGCCATTGTGCATAGAAGACAACGAAAAACATATATGTAGCGGAAGATGAATGTGCATATTTAGCATACACGTTTTTTGAACCACCAAGCCCGAAAAACAAAGCAAAGTGTAAGTAAAGACCTTGAATCCCACATTTTGAATGTGAGTACCATTAAAAGAAGTTTTAAACATTCATACCTCCTTCCATGAATGTGGTTTAATCCACGTGATGCTAGTGTTTTGTTGGTTCTCGAATATGACACAATGTTCAACTCAACTTTGACTCGTGAACTCGCCAAGGTGTGTGGTGCTCGATAGATATATAAAACTTTATTGGTTACTGAACTTGTCTAAGCCAGGTATATGACAAGTTGAATACTTATGAATGGGTTGTGGCGAGTTAATAAAAAGGAGCAAGTTTTTTTAATTTTTTTTTTTTTTTAAAATAACTCTAATATAATTTATCATAAAACTATTTTTTAAAGTTTAGTGTATTAAACTAAAAGAATAGTTAATTTAATTAGATAGGTTAATCTTGTTCAAAATGATAATTTTTTGTGACAAATAAATCGTTGTCTTCATTTATATAGAAATCTCAAAAAAATCACTCACATTTCGATTAAATATTATGGTCAAACTAATACATTTTTTTATGTGTAAGTATTTATTTGACAGGTCAAATTTCGACATGAGTAAAGGAAAAATTATCGAAATATGACCGACACATGCACTTGAACAAACAGGGGATTGTTTCTAAACTCTTTTGTAATGTTTTTCCTCCATAAAACCTAATTTATTATCAAAAAGTTGATCATAAAAATTGTCATAATAATCATGTTTTTTTATCACAAAGAGTTGATTTTTGTCAATTTCAAAGGAGGACTAAACTGTAAATTATGCTTGGCATCGAGGGATGTTGCCCCTCGAACCTTCCCTGTATCACCATAGGGATCATTTCGAGGTGTTTCCCCTAGACCCCGTGAGGGGCGTTTTCACTCGAACCCGTTGGGGGCTTCGCCCCCAAACCCCCTGCTCCTTGATCCTATGTTCGGTACCTTCTATGAACAAATCCTCACCTTTATGTACAAGAATTATCAGTGGATGATGTTTATTCTGGCATGATTTGTTCATTATTACATATATGTTATCTACATGTCTTATCATAAATAAGCTAAAGTAGATAATGAAGTTGTATATTTTGTTGATAAAACAATTCTAATTTAGTATGTGATTACTAAAATATTATTATATGCATATCAAATAACACTTGGGATGCCTTTGTGTTTGTATTGGAGACGTCTAATACGATTGCATCTAATATATATTTTACAAAATTAATGTGTTGAAATTTTTTGACATATTTTAACATGGTTAGTTATTAAGCATATTGTTATGTTAGTTATTATACAACTATTGTTTAACTTTTACAGATGGCTAAAAGTGAAATCAATAATGATTTAGATTTATATGCTAATTATGATGTATATATAGATATTATAGCTCTAACCATGATGATGTTGTGTTAGATATTAAATATACTAGATATGTATTCAAGTTTTTTGGTGTAGGAACCATTACCTAGAATAGCAAAAGCAACCAACAATCCCACTTTCTTCTGCTAAGGTAGAGAAGTACAATGGAAGAAGTAAAGAAGACATGTGGCTGAAGCGATTGTTGGAAGAGATACACATGGAAGCTGAAGGAAGTATTCCTCTCCTATGTGGTGGTCATAGTGGTATTACTCTTGATAAAGAATCCAGTTCAACATCATAGAATGAAGCATATTTAAATTCATATGCATGTTATTTGAAAGAAGGTTCTCAATGGTGATAGAGATCTCCAATTCTTCCAGACTAAAGATAATATGGAAGATATATTTACGAGCCATTGTGTGATATAAAATACTGTAAATGTACAATGTTTGGCCTTTCAAAGTTTCCATTAGGGGAGTGTGTATGCAATGTCACCTCTTAATGGTTAGCCGATTATTTACTCCTCTATACTTTTGATCTGGTATAAAGCATTATAAAATGATATTGTATGATCTATGTAAACTGATAGAGTTTAAAGTAAATTGATAGATTTTATGGAAAATACAATCCATTGTGCATCTATTTGTAAAGGAGGTCGTTGTCTTATAAAAGGCTCTTAAAGATGTGGTATAAGAATTTTCCACGAGAAATGGTGAGATGTTGTTTCACAAATCATGCTTAACCTAAATCATATGTTTGATTTATGGATTCCAAATCCTTTTGTACCAAAAGGTAAGTTGAGCATGATGAAGGTGTTATGATGCCTTCAAAAGTACATGTGCTAGCCTAAACCTTTAGGGATTATGGATTTGTAAATCTTGTTGTACAAACATGTAATGTTGGCATATGGATCCCACTTAATATTAAGGGGGAGTGTTAGAACTATAATATTAAGTCCATCATAATATTTAGTTTATAGTTAAATAATATAGAGCACTTTATATTCTTATTATTTAAATATAAAAATTTTATTAGGTTTGTTAGTTGTTAATTAACTAACTATTTATTAAATCATGGTGCACCCCATCACTTAATATAGTTATAACCCTTCGGGTTATTTAAATATGGCTTTAGGTCATATTCAAAATCACGTGAATCAATGGATTTTGGGTAAATACATAGAGTAGAATTGCGGAGGGAGTTATTAGACTAGTGGATGTAAATGGTTCTCATATCATGGATTATTCTTCTCGTGGGTTTTTACCCATTTACGGGTTTTCAAGTTACATATTGTGTCACTTTGTGTATTTTTTGTTATCTTTTTATTTACATTTATTTATGTTATATATAGTTAAATTTACATTTATTCGTAATGTTTAACCTCAAACTTAATTAAATTTCTTAATATACTTCCCACCCCTCATCTTGAAACTTAAGGGATAGCTCGTCGATCTATTTATCCATGACTCGATCTCTTTGCAATACAATTCGGTTTGACGTTGAAGTGGCTTGATTCTCACAACATGGAGGAAAATTTGTCCTTTGAATAGATATCTTGGGCATAAAACAATCTCATCCACACCCTTTCATCTCGGTTAAGAGTTCAATGCCTCACATTAACCAATCAACCCAACATTATCTCAAACAACTCGGTTATAGACTTGGCTAGCTTGATGAGTTGTCCCTAGAGATGAAAGATCCTCCTCAAAATATCCACCCTCTTAAAACATTTTATGAAACTTTTGGGCTTTCCAAGTTCATTAGAGCTCTATGGATATGTCAGGTGATTGGTCAGAAAAACTATCAGATTTTTCATCTCTCCTGTTAGTGAATCCCTATCAAGGTCATAATGCAAGATTTCCTATTATCTGATTTCATAAGGGGGTTGAAATGGGATAACAGGTACATTATCAAACATCAATGCAGTGTGTGAGGACCTGTAAGAGGTCTTATTTCACAACTAGCGAACAAGTGAATGTGCATATGTATATAGAAAATAAATTGACATACTAAGTATCAGTCTAGCATGGGACAAAAATAAACACGTAAGAATGAACAAACAAGAGTAAATTCAACCAAGATATGCAATATGCTAAGTATGAATTTAATGGAATGTTATGTAGTGTGAATGTAATAGGGGCAACATGTTATCTAGTGGGTGTGTAGGAAATGTATATGAGATGAGGTTAATTTATAAGAGACCCCTCAATAATCAAGAATGAACCATAGAAAAAGAGTGTGTCATCAGGAAATGGTTTGATAGTGTACACTAGATAGATAAATCATGAAGTATAGAGTGTAAAGAGTGAATGATGGTGAGGTTCATTTCATATTTAGACCCTCATCATTCGAGTATGAACCGTGAAACGAGATTTTTTCATAGGGTAATGAATGGTTTTATACATAATAACACTTGAGATGCACCACAATGAGTGGGTTTTTATGTGGTTTTCCAAGGAGAGTTGAAAGACGATAGACCCCACCCCCAATCTTATCAGTGATGACATATGGTCCAAGCCAATTAGGATTGAAATTCCCTTTAAGATGATCCACTTTGGTTGTAGTCTTCTGATTTTATTTTAATAAAAAATAAGCACTATTGAAATTATGTGGATGGATTTTTTTATTGTAGTCTTATGCAATGCGAGCTTGACATACTCAGAGATGTTTGAGAGATTGCACATGGAGAGAGTAAAGAATCTCAAGATCATGGAGCCGGTTTACATGATATGCATTTTCTTTGAGAATTCCTTTGAGGGATACTCGTAAGGAGGGTATTTCCATATCTAAAGGGGTTACTACTTCAATGTCGCAAACAAGCCAAAGTGCGTATCATTTGTGGGGGTGCTCACACTAGTACAACAATCCCAAAGAGTGTATGGAATCTAGTTATGCTAATCATCACCACTAGTATCAAAAGTCTTGCATAATATTCCGATAATTATCTTATTGATGGATTCTACTTGGCCATTTACCTATGGACAATAAGGAGAGGAAAACATTTTCTTTATCCATAATTTTACATAGAGGCACTTAACATCCTTATTTTTGAAAGGAGAGCCATTATCGGTGATAATGGCGGAGGGAATGCCAAAGCATGTAATAATGTGAGTGGTGATAAAATGACAGATATCAAGACCAATGGTAGTTTGCAAGGGTGCAACTTCAACCCATTTAGTAAAGTATTTTGTAGTAGTAATGATGAACTTATGACCATTAGCCGACTTGGGATTAGTTTTTCCAATGAGATCAAAACCCCATAAGGGAAAAGGGCCACGATGGAGAAATAAGCCAAAGGTCATATGCATGCGCATGATGGAGATGGTTATTTTTTACATTTATCACATTATCTAGCATATTATAAGAAATATTGTTCCATTATGGGTCAATAGTATCCCTAGCGTAGAATCTTGTGTGACATAACTTTTCCCGAGAAGTGACCACCACATAGACTATCATGAACTTGAGAGACATCCATGGGGATTTCATCAAGTCCTAAACATCACTGATAAACTCTTATCGAATGATCTATTAAATAATGAAGAACCAATGATCACATAACGTGTATCTTCTCATCATAGACGATGCACTTCATGGGGTTGAATACCATCAAGAATGGTTTTTTTGACAGATGAAGTTATAAATTAGAGTGAACCATTTAGGATGATCATGATTACATGTAACAACTAATGTTTCAAGAAGAATATTATCAATAGAAGGTTGGCGTAAGTTTCGAATGATGAAGGTGGCCTGCTCATCAGTGACATCTTAAGGAATGAGGGATTCCGCACTATCCATAACATCTACATGACAATTGTCTTTTCAAGGGATAACGATGAGAGAGTAGGAATTTAATTTGGATAATATTGATTTGATTAGGTTATGATATGGAATGAGACACTCCTCCTTGGTTTGATACATTTCATTAACTTAGTTAATAATGATTTGATAGTCACCATGTATTATCATATTTTAAATAAGAAGTTTACGAGTGACAGTGAGGCATGGAATGAGAGCTTCATACTAGGTGATGTTATTAGTACATGAGAATCCTAAGTGGTATGCAAAGGAAGATGGTCACCATGCGGATTAATAAACATGATCCTAGCCTCAACATCTAAGAGGAAACGATACCGTTAAATTACATATTCCAAGTGTTGGTGTCAATATTGTAAGCATTAAATTCATCTCGGAAAGTATCACAGACAGGTGATGTATCAGAAAGAGGGGCATCGGCTAGTTGATTGGTGATAACTTGGCCCTTTATGGATTTTTATGGGATGAATTTGAAATCAAACTTTGTGAGAAAAATGAACCATCATGCAAGATAGTCCGAAAGATGAGTGTGAGACAAAAGATAGTGTAGAGGATCTACTTTGGTAATTATGTGAACTTCATTATCGAGAAATTAGTGTCATAATTTTTCCATGATAAAGACAAGGCAGGGACATATATTTTTTATATGCTTTTAATTGCATATATAGGAAAGAAAAGTGCGACTAATGTAATAAACAACACTTCTATGTTGAGATTCATCATGTTGAGAAAGAAGGGCCCCTAATGCATGGAATGTAGCCAAAATATACATGAGTAAGGGCTGATCACCCGTAGGAGGTACCAAAATAAGGGGATTTAATAGATATTATTTAATAGCCTCAAATGCACACTAGAAATGGTCATCCCAAATGAACTTAGTGTCCTTTTTCATTAGACACATGAATGGTTGAGTTTTTTCGCAATTTGTATAGTGAAATTTCGGATGGCCTATTTTTTAACCTATAATGAGTGTAATTAACGTAAGTTGCAAGGTGGAGGCATGTCTACAATGGGATGGATATTATGGGGATCTATTTTAATGCCCCATTGGGAAATGATATAGCCAAGGGTCTTCCCGGTTATGACACCAAAATTAAAATTCTTTGGATTGAGGTAAACATTATATTGTCGTAAGTGTTTGAAGAGCTTTTGAAGATATTGAGTGCACAGGTAGAATGATGCCGTGATTTTTGAGTATGTCATCAACATATTAATAAATATTTTCTTTAATAAAGTAGTGGAAAATATACATCATTACATCTTTGGTAAGTGGCCTCGACATTTTAAAGTCTGAAGCACATAACATAAAGTGTAACAAAATGTACCCCATGGAGTAGTAAATGAAGTATTTTCTTCATCTACAGGATTTATTCTTATTTGATTATAACTAGAAAACCCATCCATGAAGGAGAGAATGTCATATCCAGTAGTGGAATCATTTATTCCATCAATGTCAAAGCAATGGTAAACTATATTTATGGAAAACCTTATTAAGATTACAAAAATCGGTACAAAAATAGGATTTTCCATCCAGTTTCATAACAAGCATAATATTAGACACGCATTTTGGGTAATCCACAACATGTATAAAATCAAAATCCAAGATTCATTGTATTTCTTCCTTTACTAATAGTGCAACTTTTGAATGCATTTTGTGGATTTGTTTTGGACATGTTTAACACCAAGATTGAGGATGATATTTTGCATGGTGATGGAAGGATCTATACCAAGCATATTACTATAATCCCATATAAATATGTTGAATATTTCATGGAGAAAATGTTTAATATCATTATGTTTTGTAGGCATAAGGGAAGTAGCTAGTAAAACCATGTGAGGGTTGTTAGCGATCTTGGGATTGTATTAAATAGTTTCTTCATTTAAAAGAGTGGACCGGTCCTCTATATATGAATCGATAGGAATGGTATCAGAATTATTTGTATTGATATTAGTTGAGTCAGAGTCACCAAAGTATTTAGTAGCAATAATAATAGATGAGAAGCAATTTTTTTATGAAAAAAGGCATATGATCGTAAATCCCCAAAAATTCTAAGAGATAATCATCGATAGTAAAAGTTTCCAAAACGTGCCAATCAATGGAAGTAGGATCACCAATGAGTTCTAGATGTAAGATAGGTAGTGTAGAAGAATGTGAAATAACATAAAGCTCATGAGAGTCTACGAATGGAAGATGATAACCAAGACCAAAAAATTTAGATTGAGTGGGAATAAACAATGGTTCTATAACTCTTTGGCCATGCTAGCCTAAACTAGTACAATAAAATCCATAACAAAGTAGATACTAATATCTAAGACCATATTGAGATAAATGAGAATTAGATGTGGATGAAATATAAGTATCAAGTAATGGTCGATAGTATTACAAAAGGAAAATGGAAAATGATATGTCAAGACCTCATAGAAAACACCTTGATATAGAAATTTTAGTCGTGCATGAAGAGTAGAAGGGACTACATGCATGGCATGGATCTAAGGTTGCCCAAGAATAATGTTATAATTAAGATTATTGGGCATCACATGAATGGGATAGGTAGAGTACATGGCCCAATAGTGATGGGAAGTGTAATAGTACCTAAGACACATTTAGGAATGTTATCAAAGCCACAGATAGAAATAGATGAAGGAACTAAAGAGTCCTCGAGATAATTCGATTTGATGAAGGAATGCTAGATTACAAATATTAAGCCCATCCATTATCTACTAAATCATGTTTAACCCCAACATTATTAATACAAACATGAATATAGAGGGGGGATCATTATCTAAATAGTTTGAGAAGGAATCTTAGTAGATGTAAAAGTAATATGTTCTTCATTAAGAGATAAAGCAGTGGTAAACTTATGATAGACATATTTAGGAGAAGTATGAGGATGAATATGAATATTATCTAAAAATGATTAGATTTTATGCGAACAATAAGGATTATCCTTCAATAAGTATGAGATGGAGACACTCATGGTGAGAGGATCCTAAAGGTATTAATGTGAGACAAAAAGAGAAAATATAAGAGTGTTTGAATGTGGGTTCACCGAACGATTTAATAAAAATAAAATTTTGTAAAACCCTAATTGCGAGAAATAATGAATGTAACTATGGTTTAAAACTACTAAGTATAATATGATGTAAGAAAATAAGAAAGTTTAAAACCTGAAGAAAAAGATATAAACAAAATGAATTATTTGATTAAAAATTGATCTGGATGTGCTCTAAATCTGGGAAAAATGCTAAACATGAAGTGAACAATGTCATAAATGCTTAAGATAAATTCGAGGATTGTAGGAATAAGGCCAGACATGGGTGCTCATGGTTGGAAAGGGGAACCTAGGTGCTAATGACTCTCTTAGGCAAGTGTGTGTGAAAATGGTCGAACACGATCCTTACTATGTCACAAATTTTTTTGTTGAACTTCTATGTCTCTCTTTGATCTCCGAGGGTACCTCTAACCTGTAAAATAAATATCACCTACAAAATTCCACAAACCACATCAAATCCATAAAAATAAATATGTGGAATGGGGCGCAGATGACCCCGGTGGTCACCCTGAGAGTGAACTTAAGACGTAGTGTTGCATTACATTTCGGACTCTATGTAGTTATGTTGAGTGTGTGTAAGATTAGTGCCCTAGGATGCCCTTTTGCAAGTTCACTTGATAGAAGGCTATAACTACATGTAGAAATGTAAATAGAATGTGTGGATGGAAAAATTAACTTTCCCTTCCTATGTTGTGTATGTAGAAAATGAATGCATTAGTCCCTTGAGTGGATGCTAGATGGATGCCTTGAAGTGATTTAGGTGTCTTTGGATGCAATATTAAGTGATGATAGTATATTCTTAGTTCTTGGTCCTTGATTTTGGTCACATAAATATGTATTTATATGATTCCCTTATTTGAATTTCATAATTGAAAACTGGAATGTCATCCCATAAGTGGAAAAGGTTCCCAAAAGATAAAATATACCTAAAATAAGTGAGTAAGGTGGAAAAGGGTCAGGGTGTCTAGAGGGAATAGGAGTGCCTAGGTGCTCCTATCCTTATTGGGCACCGGTGTCTAAAGCCATAAAATATAAATAATTAAAATACCGACTAATTTGTAGGGTGTTTAAGACCAAATAGAAAATAAGAAACACAGAAAAGAGGTCAAAGACAGTGGTCAATTACTAGTTTTATTGCTTAGGAATCATGTGAATTCTAGTATGTGTTTATGGACCTACAAATGTATCCAATTACGTGATTTTGTATCTACACCATTACATCATATTTCCCTTTTCCACAACTACCTCCACTTATTACTATGTCAAGATGTTTACATGACGATGTAGGATTGCATAAAATCTACTTCATATTTAAGGTATTCTACCCAAAAACATTTTTCATCTTGTGAAAATTTCTACTAGACTTAAGTTAATCCTTGTTTACCTAAGTCATAATTGTTAAATATTACTTAAGACTTCTTAAAGGAAAAGTGCATGGAGATGGGGGACAAAAAAGTGGCCAAATTTTCTATTTGAAGAAAAACGCGAGCTTGTTTTGGAAATTGCAACCGCATTATGATTTAATAGGATTGGTAATTACGAAGCATTAAAAGTAAGCACATTATAACATGCTCATGTTCCTATTTGTAATGTTGTATATGTGCTTTTGGGAGGGATATATTTACTAACTATTTCATTTATTAATCTTTATACTTTATTATTTCTTATAATTTAAATTGGTTTTAGTAAATATAAGAAATTAGGGTCATTTTGCACCTTATGGAACAAGTCTCACAGACCATCAATGATGGTTTATAAGATAGTTTTTGATATTCCAATCTTGTCAATACTTAGGTATTTTTAGGATTTCAGCATTCATTCTAAATATTTTAGGGTTTAAATTATACAATCGATATATGTTTTGTGAAATAATATAGTCATTGTTTAGGTTTTGGGGTCTTCTTGATTGGTTATTGACATTTGTAGGAGTTTTAGATGTGTGATAACTATAGTTTATAAACCTCACCACTCTAAAAGGTAGCAAAAATTTCTCAAATATACGAACTCATGTAATTCCTTATAAAATGTAATAAATCAAAACACATATGTAAGTTTTTATCGATTCAAATAATTAAGGGAATGGTCATCATGAGGTATATGAAGGATCTAAAACATCATGAGGACAAAAGGTGAAATAGGAAAAATCATAAGGTCTATGAAGGATTTGAAACATCAAGAACTTCAAACAGGTTCAAATCATCAAGGGAATGGTCATTAAGAGCATGATAAGATAATCTCACTATGAGTGATGGTGGCAATCATATCAGGCTAAAAAACAATGCATACTTTATGTGAGTGTTTCTAAACACTTAATATATGCTTGGTAATTAAATCACATCTTACAAGTCATGAAGGTGGAATTTGTAGTGTTTCAATACATTCTGGAGGTAAAGAACATGGAATTCATTCTTGAACATTCCTCTAAGTTTGATTCATGGATCAATCCTTCTATAGGATGAGGATATCTATCTCCATGATGAGTAATTTTGAAAGAGGGTGTCCAAACATAATAATCATGTTTGCACTCAAGTGACATCTTGGGGAGGGAGGTGAATTGTGAGATTAAGAAGAAATCATCACGTTCAAAGGTGGAATGTGAGGCTCAAGGAGTGAATTTATGATCATCATATCTTTAATCTATTATTATATTCAAATCACTTTGAGAAAAAAATAAAAATGGGCTAGTCGGAGTTACCGAGGCATTTGGAACCATGTGTAAGGGATCAAGAAGTCACCTATTCTCATGAGAGGAATATGAGAAAGAAGTGTATGAGCATGCTAAATATGATTCCATTCAAGGAGGATTTTGAATCTATGAATGGTAAGAGGATGATTTTCATATGGAGATGTTGATGGAGATCAACCCTAATGAGAAATAGACACGAGGCTCGCCGTGCATGCCCCTATATTTTAACTCTAGAGGGTGAGGTTCTTTATAGTAAAGTAGAGAAGGACACATCTGATCTATGTTCTATCCCTCCATTTCAAGGAGACCCTCCCTTTCAGGAGGTAAAAATTTAACACGGAAAGAGACAAACATTCTGGGATCATGTGAATTTACTAACCTAAAAATGCAAAACTTAAACCATGAAAACCAAACCACAATGTGAAATCTTGTTCCCAAATCTTCTTGAATCCGTCTCCAAGCCAACCTGCCTCCTGTGTCATGATCACCTTTTCCTTGAAGGTAGTCCTAATGTATTGGGTGGAAATGTATAATTTTGTAAAAAGGTGTAATAAGGTCCATTATTCCATTCATTGAAGTGCAGTAAAAGACTAATTCTTTGGCAAGCCTAGACAATAGAATTTTTACCATTTCAGAGCCTGTGTGCATCCTCCAGGAGGGTTATGAAAAGGTATTAAGTATCCAAAGGTGGTATTTGAAATCCTTTAAGGTGTTGGAAGAATTTTAGGAAGATTTAGGAAATTTTTATCATTCAAGGATAGTCTATTCAATAACAAAGTTTTCAGGTGCAAGGAATGAGCAGTCAAATTGTGAACCTTGAATTCTCCGGATGAATTTGGGAGCTCCATAAGAAGTTAGGAGGAAACAAGTAGGCACTAGAAATATTTAATAATCCTTTACAATATGGGAGCATCTATTTTTATCCAAGGCAACTGAAGGTGATGCTATTAATCATCTCATACTCTCAAGTAATGCATACCTCCCAGGAGTGTTTCTAAGAACTTGATTAGTGCATAATAATGAGATAAATACATTGTGGAGGTTGGGAACATGTGATTCAACTTCAAGTTCTAATTCCATGAGGATATAATTTATCAAAATGGTTTTCTCCACAATGGTATCAGAGTATTCTCTATAATGGTGTGACTCAAGAAGACTCCTAAGTTTATAACCCAATTCTAGGTAGATTTATCTTCTAATCCTTATCAGCTGAGATATTAATATTTTCTTATTGAAACCCCAAAATAGGGTTTTAGATAACCTGATAGGGAGAAATTTATATTTCTTATCATACACACCCTTTTTGACTCATTTACCTATTGAATAAGCTTTAGGAGGATTAAATTCAAGTTTATTATTTTATAACCTAGATCTGTGGATGCCTGATATGCTCCCAAAATTAAGCTTTAGGTGATAAAACCGTGAGAATTTAACAAAACACGGTCAAGTTTGGAAGTAAATTCTATATTTCATGAACTACCAATGTATGTTTGTAATGAAATTACTTAGATAGATCTGAATATCAGTAGAAATATAAAACCAAGACCACCGAATGTAGATAAACGATCACAATATGAAATAATAAGTTATAGGACTAAGGGCATAGCAATATCCAATCCCTTTCTTCTTTATATACATAAATATATGCATCCTTTGTTGTCACTATGCTTCCTTCCTCTAACCAGAATGCCTTCAGTTCAACATTCACCTTGGCTTAGAGGAAATTCCAAACAAGGTTTTAAAGTATTTTTTATTATTCAAAGATGATTACCCAAGGTGATACATTAATTCAGTAAGTTTGAGTGAAAGATAAATTCCTTCAAAGGCCCAAAAGTCCATTTTGGCCATTTTGGAGCAGTAAACAAACTTTGTAATGTTCACGGAAATTCTAAAGCAACTGAGGGTGATTTTGGAGAGAATTGAAGGTGTCTGAAGTAATTTAGGAAAGAAAACATTATTTAGGATCCATTTGTTCAACATTAGGTATTGAGGGTGTAGGGAATGAGAGATTCAACAGTGAATTTTTTCTTCTATGGAATATTCCGGGAGTTCCCCAATGAGTTAAGAGGGAAAACATATGCATAAAAATATGTAATAGATAATCACTTAGACAATGGGTGCAATCAGGAGATCATGAGGTCTGTGAAGGACCTGAAATGTCAAGAACCTCATTGAAAATTGAAATCATCAAGGGAATGATCATCATGAGCATGATGAGAAAGGATCACCATGAGTGGAAAAGGTAGTCATATTGAGCTCATAAATAGTGCATATCTCTTGAGACTATTTCTAAACACTTAATAAATACTTGGCAATGTTCTCACATATTCTAATTCAGGGAGTGGATTTCACGGTGCGTTAATGCGGTTGGAATTCAAGGAGATGGAGATCACCCTAATACATTCCTTAAAGTCTCATTTAGGGATAAATCCTTCCATATAGAGAAGGAAACCTATTTCCATGGGGAGAAAAGAGAAAATATGTGTCTTGATACTATAAGCATGTTTCCACTCATGTAAAATCTTGGTCGGGAAGTTAATTGTTAAGTAAAAAGGGTGTCATTGTGTTCAAAGGTGAAATGGGAAGGTCATGGAGTAATTTAAAGATCATCATATCTTGACTTTGTTATCATGTTCAAACCTCTTAAAGGAACAAGATATGATGATCTAGTCAAGCTATCGAGTCATTCAACACCATCATGTGTTAAGGATTAAGAAATCATCTATCTCCATGAGAGGCATATGAGAAAAGAGGTGCATGAGTATAATTAAGTTGATTTCATCCTAGGACAATTATGAAACTAGGAGGGGTAAGAGGATGATCTTAATATAGAGTACCATGTATATAAGAATGAAATTTTTTCTAAGTTTCAATTGATGTCACTCACTTGGTAGTGTTCTTAAACACTCATTCAAACCTTATAGTGTGATCACACTTCAAAGGAGGAAGGACATTGCAACCACCTCATTTCAGTCCGATAGGTGGCCACATTAAAATAATATCATTAAATGATAAATCCTTCCATATACATGGTGAATACCTATTTAAGTAAGTGATAGATAATAAAAAAATGGTTTGAGAATTATGGAGTTGATTTGTGATCACTAGGGTTAATTGTGGAGGCCTTGAAAAGTAAGAGAGTGATCCTCGCTCTTTCCTTATAATTAGAAGAGAGAATCCTATTCCCATCACAATGCAGATATCATAATATTGTTTCTAAACACTTATGTAATCGCTTGAGGTTTTATAAACATGTGTTTAACTCATGGTAACTCATGTTTTGCCACTTTTTCATGTTAGAAGTTTCGTCACTCAAAAACACAACATGGGGTGTTAGGAATGTGTTTTAAACTCAAAACAAATTTCCCCATCCTCATGAGATCCTTACCCATGATATAAAAATAGTATATTTATGAAAGTACCAATTCTAAGAGGTAATAATCAACATTTAAAAATATTTAACTATCATTATGTGGTGACCATATCTCTAGAGATTCCACATTTAGGGCCATTTTTTGTCTGGAACTGAAAGGGGTAGGTGCACTATTTTTAAATTATTCATGAAACCTTCAAGTATTAGATAAAAATTATTATTACCAACATGCATAGGATTCATATATATTTCTAGTTCCTATTTTTTCCCTCATAAATACTTACAGAGCTCCCAAAATCATCCATAAAAGTTATATTTCACCATTAGAGTGTTTGTTCCTTACACCTAGAAAACTCGTTGTTGAGTAGATTGTCCTTGAATGAGAAAACCTTTCCTAAATATTCCTAAATTTCCTCCAAAACTTCCAAGATTCCCCAACATCACCTCCAAATTCTTAATATATTTCTTGAACTCTCCCAGAGGGTGTTTGATTAGATAAGAATGGCCATTTTAGGCCTCCAGAGGAAGTTATCTTCCATCAAGTCACACTAAAATAATCAATCATCGCATTATATAATCCATGCAAATTGAAACAAACTTATAAACCATGTTAAGAATTTATTATGAGCCAGGTTGAGACTAGGATTGGGGAAATTTGGTCAAAGGAAGGACACACCACTATCTGGGAAGTGAAAGATTGAACTGTGGGCTTAGTTGTCATGCTCAAAGTTTCAATTTTCATGCCATACATTTTTTATGACAACACACTCTTACCACTTTTTCCAACTTCATTGTTTTACAATGGAAGAAAATATTTAGACACAAAATCACACGGTTGGGTACATTTATAGCTCAAAAAAACATACTATTGTATATATGATTCCTAAGAAAGAAAACTAGTGGATGACAACTATCTTTGGCCTCTTTTCTTTGTTTTTTGATTTCTATTTTATCTTACACACCCTACATACCTAATGGAGCTTGACCGATTTATCCTTTATGGCCTCAAACACTAGTTCCAAGTTAGGACGCCAATTCCTAGGTGCTTCTATCTATATTGGGTACTCTTGACCCTTTCTTACCTTTACTCGCTCCTTTTGGGTCTCTTTTATATTTTGGGAATATTTTTCACTTATGGGTCATCCTTCCAATTTTAAATTATTTACTTCTCAAAAATCAGGACCAAACGTGCTAAACATTACTATTACAACCAAAGCTTGCATCCAAAGGCATCAAATGACTTCAAAGGCATCCATCTAACATCCATACAAGGTAAAAGTGTTGCATCACTTATGCGTAAACTTCATAAGAGGGGAATTATTTTATTTTACATCCACACATACTATACATTTCTACATTCTATATCTAGCACACTATCACTTTGAAACTTGCACAAGGGAATCCCAGGAATCATTTATACACACATACAAACACATAAGAACTACATGAGGTATGAGATGTAGTACAATGCTCTTTCGACTCCACATTATTCTGAGATGAGTTATGGTATGAGATGTAGCTACTATGGTTATTCTGACTTCACATTCTACCTCTATTTTTATTAGATTTGATGTGGTTTGTAGACACGTGTAGGTAGTCATTCTGTTTGTAAGTTACAAGTACCCTTGGCAATCATTGTTGGTCACTATGTGTTACTATTGTCATTGATGTCAATTCCATTGATGAAAAAGGGTGGCATGGTATTGTATGAGATTTTATGTGGTGTTATTTAGTGGTTAAACATGAAGGTTGATTGGTAATGTCAAGTTTGGTGAAGGTCTATGGTGTTCTAAAGACTATTTTTTTGTGTATGGTCACAATGTTGTTTGCATGTTGTGTTATAAGTGTTGTCATTGATGTAAAAGGACATTAGTGAAAAAAAGGATGATGGACTAGATTCAAATAATTATGAGTAGGATGATAATATGGAGATTAAGGTGTGTTCTTAGTTACATGAGTTGATTCGGTGAGATTGGCTTGGTGTAACAAGCCCAATCAGTGACGTAACTATCTTAGGTGATGGTGCATGATGGTTATATCCTCTTGATAGCTTGAGTATCATGTTTATAGCATGGATAACGTGTTTGGATGGTGTCTAAAAACTCACATGACTTTTAAGATGTTGATACGGAGTTGAAGACCGGTGTATGGCTGCTTGGAGGTATGAGGTTGCATTTTGAAGCCATGTGAGCTCATGGATGCATGTAGGTAGGTGTTTCATGATGTAATAAGGATTTTAGGACCTTTTGGAGAGTTTCTATGATGAGTTATAATTTCATTTAAGTTAACTCTAGCCTAGACTATGTAAAATCTTAAGGTCTAGTCATGGAAATGAGATGGGCGGGAAAGATGGAGATTTATTTGAGATATGAAGCATACATGTATCCTAGAGGTGTGATAAAAATTTTGAGTCATTATGTGTTGTCGCCCATTCTAGAATGGAGTAATTTTTCAAAAAATTTAAAAATCTTTAGGTTAGATGCATGTGTTGTAGATATTTCAGAGACCCACCCCTTCGGAAAAATGGAAAAATCAAGAACATTTCTCTGGAAACACCTCCAATAAATTTTTTTGTAATAGGTTAGAGGCATGATTGAAAATGGGTAAAATTTGTTAGAGCCCTTGGTCAGTGACACGAGCCTTTGTTGAGCTCGTTCTTGGGCAAAATGAGCTAACAGGAAGTTCTTGACCGAGAAAGTGCAAATGTGAAAAGCCAAACCCTGTGCAAGTTACATCTAATGAACCAAGCCCGTTCAGCTCATAACTGAGATTTTTAGTAGTGATGGAGCTCATGCAGTAATCGAGTCATTTGAATGAAAGAACTAGGCTAAAAAAATATCAAGGTGAGCTATTTGTTGATAATTTGGTCCACATATGTGAACAATTCGACAGTGAAAGGAGTCGGGATGATAGATGCGGGAGAGACGGTTTTCAAAGGATGTTGAGTTCATGCCAAGGTAGTTTGTACAAACTTGCGGAGGTAAGAAAACTCAAAACATGAAACCAAGTTCATGTACCATGAAAAGACTGAACTAGCCACATCATGCATTGAGATATGTACATACAACTAAGCTTTATATGGCAAGAACCCCTGGTGAGAAATATTGTGAATGACATCCATTAGGCCATTTCTGAGCTTCTCAGATTAAATCAAAGCCAACAACAAGAAACTAGAAACGGTGGAGAAGACGTTGAAGGGATGAGATATTCAAAGCTCACAACAATGATCAAGTCACTAAAATTCTATAGAGAATCCAAATTCTTAATGCCAAAACATGAAACTGTCGAGATCTTCATCATAGATGCCAAGCTATTTTGTTGTGTGAAAGATCAATTTTGAGTGTGGGTTCAATGAGTTGATTTGATGAAAGGAGGCTCACAAAATGCTCTATCCAAGTTTGAGCTACTTTGAGAAGGTCATGTTCACATAATTGATAGTTGAATCAGTTGCAAAGTGTGTCAAGATCATTTGAATCTAGCTCATGTGGACTGAACTATAAACATCGAGAAAGTTTATATATGCAATACGACATGGTCGAGCAAGATTCTACTCAGGTGTAATGGTTAGCAATGACTCATTTAGAGTTGAAAAATGAGTCAAAATCATTGTGGAGGCCTGAAGGTGAGCTATGGAGGCATAAAATCTAAGTCATATTTGTGCAGTAGATCATTGATCCCATGTAGTATTTGAGGTGGCTCCATGGTAAACAATCCAACCTTTCATAAATAAAGGGAGCTCTGTATGCTTCCCACAACTCATTGATTGGAAAATTATGTTGAGTGAGGAACTCAGGTGGGTTTTATGTTTAATGGAGGATGAGATGAGTTAGATGTTTCCACGTTGGGCTAAAACTATGCAAGTTGATCAAGTTTTCCCAACCACGGTGAGCTATATTTTGAAGAAGACGAGTTGGTTGCAAAGAATCAATTGAACCCACAAGGAGCAAGCTATTGGTTCATGATATGAAATAAGCTATACATTGAAGAGACCAAGCCCATTCCTAATAGGAACCAAGCTACGAAGCTCATCTAGTTATAAACTAATCATGTTATGTGAGCCTCATAAAATTCATATATTAGAAATCGAGTGATGTTGAGCTTATCAAGTTGTCGGGGCTCCTGGTAAGTTATTTTGAGGATAAAAGATGGTGGGTGAAGTTTTGCTTGATGATTAACTTCTCGACCCTATGCATATGATAGAGATCTTATGCAATGACCAAGCTAAGAAAATTGAATCAAGCGGAACATTTTGGATTAAGATTGAGCTCATAATACTGAAGATCAAGCTACGTGATTGAGCCCTTCCATGACGTGAGAAAACTATGCTATGAGAAGCCCTCACATGCGAGCTATGGTAGGTGCACCAAGAAAACCAAGCCTGGAATAGTCAAAGCATACATGACAGGACCAATTTGTAAAGGCCAAGCTAAGCTTGACTCGGTGAACTTAGTGAAAACCATGTCAAATCGGAGTTTGAGCCAAGAATGTGGCTAATACTGAGTTACGAGGCCCGAATGTACCACAGGACATTTATACATAGAATCATAAAAGTTTCCACAAAGGAATATTGAAGGGATAAAAGATAAACTTGGCCCAAGATGAACACAAGACATTTGAGCCCCAAGAACCTAACTTTGCCGATGAAATGGAATGTGGGTGAGCAGTAAGTCAATAGCCCTCTTGCGGGTCAAACAAGAGGCATGTGAACCAATGCGGGCCTGATGGGGTATGTTATCCCAATGCATAATATGAATGGATCAATGGATTTTTCTATGTTTTTGAGGTGGTATGAAACAATCCAGCAGTGATGTCGAGTTGGCTATTAAAAGGCTCAACATAAAGCTTGCCCTCCTCCCCTTTTCAAATGCAAATAATGATATCAAATGGGCCCACCATGATTTAAATGCCTCCAAGATATTTAAAATATTAGAAAACATTACAAAAGGAGTAGAATATTTTACAATGATCTCTCAGCTCCTCGAAATTACAACTCATGCCCGTGAAGATCAGGTAAACATGTTAATCCAAAACGGAGCTGCGATTACTCAAATGGCCATATCTCGAGAAATTCTCAAAACAATTGTGCAAATGAATACTTGTTAGAACCATATCTCTATGACCTATGCACATAATCCAAGAGATTATATAATTGATGAAGATTTATAGGATAATTTTATAGAAAATGAACTCAGTACCGAATGGAAGCTTAATGGGCATTATTTTCTCCAATTGTAGGTTGTTGGACAACATGAAGCAGGAGGGTAGTTTTCATCTGAGCATTCCCTAAGTACAAGATAATTCATTTTTAAATATATTTGATTAATTTTGCTATCAAATTAATTAAATATGATGAATTTGTGAATTGTAATGTAATTTATAACCTAAGTTGAGTCAACTTGAGATTTAAGATAGATTAGAGCTTGGTTAGGCTTAAAGCGGTTTCATAACTACTTCTTGAAGCATAGTGATTATAAAAGGCTATGATGTAATTGTAAAGGGTTATCCCTCTCTCATTCTTTATCATTCCAAAACTCTTTTGAGGATTTCTTCTATTTTATCAGATGATTTTGGATAGGCTGCTACAACTTTGTGTGCTCAGACATTTTCCTCAAGAATAAAATATATTTTCTACTATTGTGTCAATGGTTTGAATTACAAAATATGTTAATCTACTTGTGATTAAATTATTGATATTGTTATTCCTTCATAGTATGTTTGATGCTTGGATGATCAGAGTTTGTGTTGGATGTTAGAGTATGTGGACTTTGTGCCATATCAATATGTTATGAAGGAGATGAAGAATTTGTGCTTCTGAGATTTCACACTCCTTATATTCCTTTCCATTAGATAGAGAAGTTATCCTTTTTTTGAATCTCTTTGTTTACAATCTGCACTTATTTTTCCACATTCATTCTTCCTTTCTCATCATATTTTATACTTCTCGATTTTGTTTCCCTTTTGTGCTTTCTGGTTAAAAACACCAAAAATACAAAAATAACATCATACGAGGGAACTACCCTCTCACAAAGAAGAGGAAATTTCACCTTGTGCAAAGGTGAATTTCCCTAACTATTATTGATTTTCCATACTTCCATTGGGCATATTCAGTGGAAAAAATCCAACCAACATTTTTGGCGACTCGTTGGGGATCAAACTTCTATTACGTTCATTCCCTCAACCCAGGAACCTTCTCAAGAATGAAGGAAAGATGGAAACACCTATTGGTCCACACCAATGAGTGATAGTGAAAATGATAAGGATGAAGATGGAGATATCCCTATTCAAAATTTTCAAGCTCCAGTCGAGTCAAAATAGGCTCTGTTTTTGCAGAACTTCTACGGAGGTATGAATCCAAGATTGATTTTACAAATACCATTGCAACCTGTTTAAGACAAGAAAGTAAGAAAAATATTTCCAAAATATGCCAATGTTTCATATGCAAAAATAAATCCACTATTGCATCTTTACCGTCTTAAAAAAATTAACAATGCAAGAAAGGAAGGATAGATTAAAAGAAATTGTTGCGTGTGATGACCCAGTGATCAAATATTTGTGGATTAAGTATCAAGAAAGTCCTAAAAAAGGTAAGAAGATGAAAATATCAATTGCAGATGATAATAATTCTATACAATTGATGATAGAAGTGTAAAGACAATATAGGAAGCTACAGGCACATGAGGAGGCAAAACAAATTGAAGAACAATCAGTCAATGAATATGAGACACTTTGTAACAAAGAGGAGAACATTCAAACTCCAAAATTTGTTCATGACGATTATCCACATGACAAGGTATTTATTCCTCAATGTTATCTCAATTCCACTAATGAATGTCTTCTTATTGCTCCACCTAGTGCATGCAAATTTTATATTCCCTCAAATGATGAAGAAGACAAACAACTTGAGGCTCTATTTTAACCTGATTTTGATTTTTCAAAAGATATGTCATGCACCAAGGTTGAATGTCCTTGTTTTGAAAGAAGTGATCCTATGCTAGTGGAAGTGGATGTTCATCATAACAAAATGGACAAGACTTCTCTCTCTCCTATGATTGAATAATTTCAATGCACTAAAATGATGGTCATTGTTGAAAATTCTCTTGTTGTTTTGAGTTCTTTCAATAACAAAAAGTGTATGTACCCGAAGAAAAAGAGATCAATGAACTCACTAGTCCTTTTGTCATATTTACTAATAAGATGAGCACACATGAGCCTTTTTGCAGTCCTTCAAAATAAATATAAAATGGAAATCCATTCCTAGAATCTTTTCTTCACAATTATGTTAGTCCTATTTCAATGAATTATTTAGAATGCACGGAAAGAGGAAGAGGATGATTTCATTGATCAGTTTTTACCTAATATAACAACCTTTAAGTTCCATGTTAACCATGAAGATAAATCAGTAATACAACTTGTGCCTAAAACTCAAAATCTTCTAGAACCAGAAAGAAAGGGTGTTGAGTTCGCAAAAGCAGTAGATGTTATCAACAGTTCATTGAAACATGAAGTTAGTGCTATAAGGTTTTAATTTTCTCAGGAGTCCAGTATTCCAAGTTCAGTGGTGTACAAAAATTAGTATAGAAGTAACCTAGAGTCGTATAGTATTTTGTATGATACTATTCCTCCACCTTATCACTATTAGAAGAAGAGAATTTTCAGGAAAACATTCAAATTTTCATAGGAACTGAATAATTTGAGCATGGAGTATCACTATGTGGATGGTATTCTTGCTTCGTGTTCCTTTTCAAGCCACAAAACGTTCCTATGATATTTTTGTATACTTAACTGATCATTTTTAGTTCCTGGGTGCCTCATACTTTTAGTATGTTGTTTCATAAAGGTACCTATTTTTCTCAGCATGTATCTAGAATTGTGTAAGATTTTGTGCATTCTTTCTTCTTCCTCCTGTAAATATCATCTGTATTCTTTGTACATAATTTCCTTGTTTTGGCTTGTTTCCCTTCCAGTTCCTTTTTGTGTGTCTGTGTGTGTTGGTACAATTGTGTATTGAGAGAAAGTATCCATGTATTAAAACCTTAGTTTAACGGATAAGGTATTGGTCTATTTCAAATCATGAGATTCTGGAGTTTGAGCTATGTCTTGTTTTTCATGGTGCTCAATCCAAGCCATGTCCCCAGAAAGAGCTAGTTGTTGTCACCCATTCCAAGAATGGAGCAATTTTTCAAAATTTTTAAAAATATTTGGGTTAGATGCCTTTGTTGCAGATATTTTAGAGACCCACCTTTAGGAAAAATGGAAAAATCAAGAACATTTCTCTAGAAACACCTCCAAGCACTCTAGTTGTAATAGGTTAAAGGCATGATTGAAAAGGGGTAAAATTTGTTAGAGCCCACAGGTCGTGACCCGGGCCTTTGTTGAGTTCATTCTTGAGAAAAATGAGCTAAAGAGAAGATCTTGGTGAGCAATTGTAAATGTACAAAGCCAAACCCTGTGTGAGTTACTTCTAATGAATTGAGCCCATTGAGCTCATAACCTAGCTATTTATTAGTGATTGAGCTCATGTCAGAACCAAGTCATTTGAATGAAAGAGCAAGGCTCACAAAAGATCAAGGTGAGCTATTTGTTGATAATTCAGTCAACATATGTGAACAATTCAATGGTGAAAGGAGTCAGGATGATAGGAGAGCTAGTTTTCAAAGGCTACAAAGTTCATGCCATAGTAGTTTCTACATACTTATGGAGGTAAGAAAACTTAAAACATGAAACCGAGTTCATGTACCATGAAAATACTAAACTAGACACATCATGCACTAAGTTATGTACACATGCAACCAAGCTCTATATGGCAGGGACCCCTAGCGAGAAATCTTGTGAATGACATCCATTAGGCCATTGTCGATATTATTAGATTAACTCGAAGCCAACAATGATAAATCGACAACGATGGAGAAGACATCGAAGGGATGAGCTCTTCGAAGCTCACAATAATGATCAAGTCACTAAAATTCTGCGGAGAACCCAAATTCCTAATGCCAAAACTTGAAACTGCATTGAGTTATTCATCACAAATTCCGAGCTTTTTGTTGTGTGTAAGATCAAGTTTGGGTGTGGGCTCAGCAAGTTGATTTGACGAAAGGAGGCTCACCAAATGCTCTCTTCAGGATTGAGCTACTTTGAGAAGGCCAAGTTCACATAATTAAAAGTCAAATCATTTGCATACATCATTATGCTCATTCGAATCTAGCTCATGTGGAATAAACTATAAAACCCAAGTAAGTTTATATATGCAATACAACATGGTTGGGCCGGATTCTAATCTAGCATAATGGTTAGCAATGGCTCAATTAAAGTTGACAAATGAGTCAAAATCAACATGGAGGCCCGAAGGAAAGATATGGAGGTATAAAAGCTCAGTCATATTTGTTCGGCAAATCGTTGAGCCCTTGTAGTATTCAGGGTGGCTTGATGGTGGACAATCCAGAAATTTGTAGACAAAGGGAGCTCTATACGCTTTCCAAAAATCATCGATTGGAAAAATATGTTGAGTGAGGAAATCGGGTTGGTTTGATGTTTCATGGAGGAGGAGACGAGTCGGATTTTTCCATGTCGAGCTAAAAATATGTAAGGCGATCGAGTTTTCCCAACCAAAATTGAGCTATATTTTGAAGAAGACGAGTTGGTTGCTAAGAATCCACCAAACCCACAAGGATGGAGCTATTGGTTCATGATATGTAATAAGTTGTACATTAAAGAGACCAAGCCCATTCCTAATAGGAACCGAGCTACGAGCTCAACTAGTTATAAGCCGATCATGTTATGTGAGGCTCATCAAATTTATATATTGCAAATTGAGCTAAAGTTGAGCATATCAAGTTGTTGGGGCTCTTGGTAATTTGTTTCAAGGATAAAAGATGGTAGGAAAATTTGTGCTTAATGATGAACTTTTATGACCTATGTATATGACAGATATATTGTGCAAAGACTGAGCTAAGAAAAATGAATCAAGCAGAACATTTTTGATGGAGATCAAGCTCATAATATTGAAGATCAAGCTAGGTGACCGAGCCCTTGCAAAACATGAGAAAAATATGATATGAGAATCCCTCACGGGTGAGCTATGGAAGGTGCACCTAGAAAAACAATCCTGGAACAGTCGAAACATGCATGGAAGTATCGATTTGTAAAGGCCAAGTTAAGCTTGACTCGGTGAACTTAGCAAAAACCATGGAAAATCTGATTTTGAGCCAAGAATGCAACCAATACAAGTTTAAAGGGCCCGAATGTCCCACGGGACATTTGTGCATAGAATCACCAAACTTTCCGCAAATTTATAGTGTAGGGATGGTGGATAAATTTGGCCCAAGTTGCACATGGGACATTTTAGCGCCAAGAACCTAAATTTTTGATGAAATGGAATGCGGTGAGCAAAGCAAGTCAATAGCCCTCTTGCGGGTCAAACAAGAGGCATGTGAACCAATTTGGGCTGGTGGGGTATGCTAGCCTAATGCATAAAATGAATGGATCAATGGAGTTGTCTATGTTTCCGAGGTGGTATGATACGAGCCACTTTGGTGATGTTGAATTGGTTATTAAAAGGCTCAACATAAAGCATACCTTCATCCCCTTTTTGAATGCAAATAATGATATCAAATGGGCCGACCATGATTTGAATGCCTCCAAGATATTTAAAACATGAGAAAACATTTTAAAAGGAGTAGAATATTTTAAAATGATCTTTCAGCTACTCATAAATTAATACTTAGGCCAGGAAGATCATGTAAACTGTTAATCCAAAAAGCGGCTAAAGTTACTCAGATGGCCATATCTTGAGAAATTGTCAATGAAATTACACAAATGAATACTCGTTAGAACTATAGCTTTGATACCTACAAACAGAATAAAAGAGATTACACAATTGATGAAGATTTGCTAGAGAATTTTATAGAAAATGAACTTAGTACAAAATGATAGCTTAATGGGCATTATTTTATTCAACCGCATGTTGTTGGACAACACGAGGTAGGAGTGCAGTTTTCATCAAAGCATTCGCTAAGTACAAGATAATTTAAGTTGAAAAATATTTGATTAATTTTATTATCAAATTAATTAAATATGATGCATTTGTGAATTGTAATGCAATTTACAACCCAAGTTGAGTCAACTTAAGGTTTAAGATAGATTAGATCTTGGTTAGGCTTAAAGTAGTTTCATAACTACTTCTTGAAGCATAGTGATTATAAAAGGCTATGATGTAATTGTAAAGGGGTGTCCCTTCTCATTCTTTCTCATTCCAAAAATCTTTTGAGGATTTCTTCTATCTTATTGGATGATTTTGGATAGGTTAATGCAACTTTGTGTGCTCAGACATTTTCCTCAATAATACAATGCATTTTCTACTTTGTGTCAATGGTTTAAATTGCAAAATATGTTAATTTACTTGTGATTAAATTATTGATATTTATGTGCCCTCATAGTATGTTTGATACTAAAATGATCAGACTTTTTGTTAGATGTCGAGTATGTGGACCTTGTGTCATATCAAGTATGTTCAAGGAGATGAAGAATTTTTTCTTCTCAGATTTTATGCTCATTGTATTCCTTTCCATATGATAGAGAATTTCTCCTTTTGTGCAGCTCTCTATTTACAATCTGCACTTCTTTTTCCATATTCATTCTTCCTTTCTTTTCATATTTTCTATTTCTCAATTTTGTTTCCCTTTTTCCCTTTCCGGTCAAAAGCACCAAAAATACAAAAATAACATCATATGAGGGAACTACCCCTCCCAAAAAGCAAAGGAAATTTCACCCTATCCAAAGATAAATTTCCCTAACTGTTGCTGATTTTTTCATACTTCCATTAGTCATATTCATTGGAAAAAAATGCAACCAACATTATGAAAAGGATTTTACAAGACAAGTTAGTTTTAGTGAAACAGGGTCCAAGAAAGGGTTTTTTCTATCTCACATTGCACATTTTGATGCTCATGCTGAATTGTGTGATTTACATGGGACCTTGTGGATTTTAGGGATGTTTATACATTTATTCTATAACGTTTCATAAAAATAATGAGGTCATTTAATCCTCACATTATTATGAACGAATGTTAATAAGGTAAACATATTTTTGTGTGTTTGAAACCATAGCTCAAAAGTGGTAGGAGAGATAGTTATCATAAGTTTCCATAATTTATTGAATGTTCTATTATGATGATTTTAAGATGTAGAGGACTCCTCTATGTTTCCAAAAAGGTATGGTAGAGATTTTGGTGATTAGTAGACTCAATAAAAAAGAAATGTTTCTGAAGAAGTCCAGTTTAGGAGAAGGTTGGCCAAAGGAATTGAAAATAAATGGAAATTGTTTTTATTATATGATTTTTTATTTATTTCCATTGTGGTTTTAGGTCATGGTGATGCTTCTAAATGGAAAAGTGTGCCCTATTTGTGAAGATTAGTCAAAGGGAAGTTTGCATAGATGAGCTTGGTTGAAGGCCTTCCACTTGGAGTTGGAAGGAGTTCCAATATGTTCTGGAAATAATATTAATAGTTATTTCCATTGGTATAAATATTTTCTCATGATGATGATATTTTTTTGTTTTCCACGTCAGTTTGTGGAGATGAAGGTTTCTTGATTTTCAAGAAAGGACTACTTAAATTGAAAGAATGAATTGATTGAAGCATGAGATGGATTAGTTGAAGATTTATATCACCTGGAGAGTGAAGAGGGATGAATTCTATTCCTTTTGAAGGAATTTTTAGGTCTTGAAAGTGACTAAAAGGGTGCAAACTAGTTGAGTTTGCAAAAATGGTTTCTAAGAAGTATGATTTGGATAAGAGGAAAGTAGACGTGGTTTGAACACATGTATGTTTCAAGAGATATAACATACATGGATGAGATTTATATGTCCTTATGATTCCATATAGTGGCTACATGGCATATTTGAGTAGTTTTGGAGTGTTCTTGATGACTAAAGGTGAAGACAGGGTGCTGGAAATAAATGTTTAATGAAGGATATTGACCTTCCGGACCATGTTATGAATTATTTGATTGGTAAAAGTAAAATTATGAATATGGATGATGTTTAAATTTCATATTACACATGTGTGATGATTTTTAGAGATTTATTAATCATGATTTTTGTGTTAGTGGATTTTACTCATCCTAGTGATGGGGTTTTGAGCATTTTTGTTCAAGATGGATGGTTTTGGGAATCACAGAACTACATGGGTCATATGTGAATGTTTTAATGATATAATTGGGATTTTTTATGTTTCCTTGGTCTAACAAAAATAAGGTAAAATGACTTGGTGTGTATTCAAGAGTTGAATAGGGCATAAAGTGCATGTTTGAATTCAAATTTTCTCTAGTTGAGAAAGAGAATGAAAGTGTGACCTATGAGAGAGTGATTTACAAGTAATAAGGAATCTATTGGTATCTGAAAGAGTGCATGAAAATTTTAAGAATATTTTCAAGAGTGTGTGTAATGGTTTTAAGAAAAGTGAAGTGAAGGAAGTGAGAGATATAGTAATTTTGAGAAACTAGGTTTTGAACAAGGGTTTAAAGGTGAGCGAGATGAATAAGTGATCTCCATTAGATGTGGAAAAAAACATCATATATCTTCATCAAAAGGTGGTTAAGTGGGTACTTGATCATCTTAGGGGTTTTATTCTCCTTGTGGAGTTGTTTCTTCACAAAATTAGGGGTTTATTCTCATTGTAGGGTTAGTGCTATGCTAAATTAGGGGTTCACACTCCTTGTGAAGGTAATTATTCACTACCAACTTTTTATTTGAATAATATAATAATAATTTTATGGGTATTTTCTTCCCCTTTAAGGTTTCCCACTTATATCTTGTGTTTTGGTGTTTCTTCTCTTATTCATGTTTTTTTATTAGATAAGGTAAAAACAGGGATTGGCTCCCAAGGGCCATTACAAGAAAAGGAACTAAAACCCACAAACAAGAAGGAAACACAAAAGTCCAAGAAAGGATTTAAACATGCTTAACTCTTACAATGAAGAACTGGAATCTGTGCCAAAGTGAGAAAACCAGAGAGAAAGAGAAATAGACTCCAAAGTTCTATTATTCATGGTTTCCTGTATGCATGTTATATGATTTTATGCACATATTGATGGATGCTTAACTGGTTAATGGTATAAGTAAACAATCTGAAATTGAACTAAGTTTGTAAGTAATAATTCACCCCCTCAATTCATTGTTCTTCCAACAATTGGTATCAGATCAGGTCCTTTTGGATAATTTTTTTCACTTGAAAAGATATCCTTTGAAACACAATAATGACAAGTCAGTAGATTGGTTTCTGTACCAGCAAGGAACCTTTGTTTTATGGTGTAAATTATAATTTTTGGAGTTTTAGGATGAAGACTCACATTATGTCCCTATTTTTAATAGTTAGTAAGCTATGAAATATGGTTATAATGTTCCTTTCACTAAACCAACTACTTTGCTGCATAAAAGAAGGCAAGTAATGAAAAATGAAAGGCTATTAATGATATCATGTATGGCCTAGAAGAATATAATATGGAAAATATGATGCATTGTAAATAAGCTAAGGATATGTGGGAGAATATTTAAGTCTTATATGAAGGAGACTCTAAGGTAATAATTGTAAAACTCCAAACCTTCAGAAATCAGTTTGAGAGCCTTAAGATGAGTGATGATGAGTCCATTGTAGCATTTTTTCTTAGGGTTGACAAGGTTGTTAACACCATGAGAGGTCTAGGTGAAGATGTGAAGGAAGAGGTAGTTGTTCAAAAGGTTTTGAGATCTCTAACTCCTAAGTTTGACTCCAAAGTGTCTACCATTGAAGAATCCAAGGATTTGACTACCTTGAAGATGGGTGAACTACATGATACTTTAAGCGCATATGATATGAGGGTGGTTGACTCCAAACCAGCCAAGAAAGAGATAGCCTTCAAGGTTGAGAAGATGATAAAGGAAAAGAAGCCTAAAGTTGATAATGATGATCCTGAAATTGATGATGAAGAACTCTTTGCAATGGTGGCTAGAAGATTGAATGTTGGATCTGGTAAGTACAGAGGTAAACTTCCATTTAAGTTTTTCAATTGTGGTGAAGTAGGTCATTTTTCTGCTAAGTTTCCTCATATGCATGAAAATTTAGGAAATAAAAATCATGATGATGATCATAATATGAAGTTTCACAAGTTCAACAATGGTGATAAATTTTTAAGATATTTGACAACAACAAGAAGGGAAAAATAAACTTTTATTCAAAGGAAGATGATTTCTTATTTGATGTTAGTAGTGATGTATCAAATTCTGAGTCTGAATCTGAGTATGAAGATGTTGGTAATGAGGTATTGTTCATGACTAAGGATGTAATGTAGTATTCTAGTGATGGTTCTTATATATTAGATGATTTCATATCAGGTTACTGTAGTTACTTTGATGAGGATAAAGAGGATATTAAATGTGATCTTTAGTGCATCCAAAGTGAGTTAAGGCATGCTGAAAATAAGAACATGAAGTTGTATTTTCAGGTCAAATAATATGAAAAAAAGATTCATGTTCTAGAATAAAAACATAGGTTTGAAACAAGAAAGCTCAATGATTCAATCAGATTACTATAAGAAAAGGTAAAATTTCTTATCTAAATTTTTAAAGATAAGGAGAACATATGCATCAATTTTGAAGAAGATATAGAGTTCCTAAGGGTATAACTATTAGGTATTATCAGGAAAACTATCTCCTTTCAAAAATTTGAGAAAAGTTCCAAAGATCTTGATGATCTTCTTAGCAGTCATAAGTTGTCAGGTGATAGAGTTGGTTTAGGTTTTAAAGAATACTCCAAAGGAAAGAAAATCAATCAAGAAGATATTATTTCAAGTAGGGAAGTAGGTGAACCAAGAATCAAGTAAGGAAATATGGAGTATCTCATGAAATACAATGTGAATACAAAACAAATTAGGTAGCCTAATACCTCAAGGTATAAAATAAATTTTAATGGTTATTGTTTTACATAAAATGGATTTGGTCATTGGGAAAAAGTGTGTACAAGTTCTACTAGAGATGATCATACATGGAGGGATAGTAGAAGTAATCATTCCAAGATTTTGGTATGTTACAACTACAATTAGAAAGGTCACGTTGTTATATTTTGTTTGAATGATCCACATAGACAAGTTGAGGGCTAAAAAAGGAAGAATTCAATGGTGTGCTTCAGCTACAATAAGGTTAGTCATGTTGCTAGAGAGTGTTTCTATGTTTTCTCAAGGAAATATCAAATTTTTAAGGTCCTAAGGTAAATGAAAGGAGATTTCAAAGGTCTAGGATGTATGATACTTGTTAAGGAAGGATTTGGGATCCTAAAAGGGATAATGGTGTCCCATCAAAAGAAAATGTTGATACAAGACAAGGCATGATTGAGTGATTAGATTAGAAAAAAATGATGAAGGTTATTTCTAGGTGTCTAATAAGGTTTGTAACCTATTCAAGTATTTCTTCTAGATTCTTCATGGTTCCATATGCCTCTACTAGGATTCTTAGATGTATATCAGTTCATATGAAGCATTTGAGTGAGGGGGAGTTTTTAGTCTATGTAAATATCCTCCAAGGTGTCAAGGTATGTTTTCTTATGATCCTAATCATGTTTTGTGGGCTTACTTTGTTGTTTAAAGAATTAAAATTCCCATGTCTTAAGTCTTTTGGTATTTGTGTGTGCATAATTGTGTCCTCAAGTCTGTATATGTCTAATCATGGTGTGTTGTTGGTTTATAATGAATTATGTAAGGATATTGTTATCATCTTAGGGGGTGTCTATTGAGTCATGAAATTTAAGTATGGTCTTCCCTTGATATGAGTTAGTGATTACAGTTGATGGCGTGTACAAAGTTATGAGTTACCTCATAAAGGTGGTTCTGATTATTTTTTAGTCAAGTCAAGAAGTCTATGCTATGTTAAATGTTTCAAAATTGACTCCTTCATGACATACAATGTAGACTAAGTCTGTGTGATTTAATAAATGTGGTCTTGAATATAAAATATGTTGATTCATATACGTGAGTCTTGTCAAAAAATAATGGTGTCTAGGCTTATGAGTCAAAAGAGTTGTTCCACTATAAACAATTGAATTAGGTGTCATTGTGTCATGTTTTAAATGGACCAAAGGATTTTCCAACATCATAAAATAAATATAAAAAGGAATGAGTCATAAAATATGTTGACTTGATCATATCATTATCTCAATAAGGTTTATGGTAGTGTTCTTGATGGTTGATGAGTACAAATTAAGGAAGATTTAAGCAAGTAATTGATGTTTATGGTTTTTCTCAAAGTAAGAGTACTGAGGATAGTAGATGTTAATTCAGTTTTTATGGAAAAATTAGAGACCTTGAATCCAAATTTTGTGCAATTTGAGAGGCTTTTATCCAAAAATGGGTCCTAATAGTTCATGTACCAAGGGTGTAAATGATCAAGTTGAAATCCTAAATTTGGAAAAATTCATCCCAATAAGGTTTGTTTAAAAATTAAAGTGGTTTTAGTCTAAGAGGGTATCATTATTCATGGGAATTTGTGACAATTATGAATAAGTGTTAGAGACCTAATTGACTAAGTGTAGTGATAAGATGGGAAAATATCCTACAAAGTGTCATGCTTCACTTTGTTAATGGAGGTAACTAAGTGGCCAAACGGGTGCTCAAAAATAGCAAGATTTCTCCAAAAGAGTGAATACATTAAAATTTAGGTGTGTTTCTCTCATTTTGAAGAGCTAGTAATTTGTGTACATAGTATGAAGAAGTGGAAATGGAATAAGGGTTACCATGATGGTGTAACAAGTTTTTCAAGCATGAATAAGGTCAAAAATCTATACAAAGGTATAAAGAAACAATATAATGTAAAAATGTCTTAGTGGTTTACTTTTATGCATTTTTGAAGCATCAATGAACAATTTTGAATGTGAATGACTAGTCATAGGCCTGTTGGTCATCATTTAGTGAGCTCGAATATGGTAGAACTTCTATAGGTATGGGGTATCTACCAGGGTTATAGACACCTTGAAGTTTGTGAAGGTAGGTAAAATAATGATTTGTGTAAGAAATCATCAAATTCATGAGCTTATTGATTGAATTTATTCTTGTTATTAGATTTTAGGTGCTCTATCTCAATAGGTAAATGAAGGACTAATGATAATCTATTGTTACTCATGATTGAATGGTCTCCATATTGAGAGGATAGTGTTAAATGAGTAACGGATCCCTTAGTATGGTTGCTAAGAGACGTGGGTTTAAGCGTGTTATAGCTATAAATGATTATCTTGCCTCATGATTGCATCCTAAATGCCTAGAAATGACGTTCAAGTAAGGAGAAGTCATTCTTGGAGGTTAGCAAGTAAACTTGTTGCTATTAAAGCTGTATAAGATAGTGTAACATTGAGGGTGTATTTGTCTAAGCCTATCGGTCCATAATAGGGTCTATGTAATATGATAAAGCTACAGTAGCTCTAAGAACGAAGATTTGTGAAGCTACAGGTCATTAAAGTAGCTTCATTAAAGTATCTTCATGACAAGGGGGCATGGGTTATCCTTCTATAAGATGTCCTAATATGGTGTAAGAGTCTAGTGAGATAAAATGAAGTCAAATTACAAGATTGATAACTTGATAAGCTAGTTGTTTTCTCAAAAAGTGCTCGCTAGCTCAAATTATGGTTGAAAACACTGAGATAATGCTTTAGGGCTAGGTCAAAGAGTTTGAGTTTCCTGCATGACTTGCAAGCAAGGTAAGTAGTCAAATTTTATGTTTCTCTACTAGAGTTGGATGGCACAAGTCTAGGGAGATATTTGATATGCATTGTCATGGTGTGTATAGTATTATATAAACTATCAAAGTTGGTTATAATTGCATTGAGGAGTTAGAACATGGATTTCAGTCCTTGAGAATCTTGACATCAAAATTTGTAAAAACAAGCATAGTTTGATCCTTGACAAATCAAGAAAAGACAAGTAATGTGGTGATTTGATGTTATTTCCTTGAATTCCTCATTGGTGGCATGATTACCTATGTTGTGTGCATCATTTATAAGATTGCTACAATATTCTCAGAGGTTGAAAGAGGTCAGAAACATGGTATGTGATGAAGAAAACAAGTTCTTGTGTCCAAATGAGGATCTTATGAGTTGAGATAGCCCAAGAATGAAGGTATGCTTAGTAACTTTGGTCCTTACACATTATTTTTTGCATGATTCTGAATGTTTTACACCAATCTTAGGTCTGCTACAATCGTTTATTGGTGAAGTATGAAGGAAAAAAATATTTTAAGTGTGAAATGACAAGTTTTTGCATGCTTGTATGGTGGTTGATAATGATATTAATGAAAGAAAAGGTAAAATTATGTTCCTTTCAGTATTATTTGTGTATATGGGTTTTTTGTATGCTCTTGCCAAGGGATATTACAGTCATGAATGCTTTGAAAATGGTCAAAAAATCATATTTTTGTGAGATATCATTAGTTTGTGAGCTAGAATGAAGTCTTTTGTTGATGTTTCCAACCAAATGATGATCATATGAAGATGAGAAAGGTGAAGATAAATTGGTACAATAATGCACTTTTTCATTAATTTAAAAAGGGGGAGAAGTTTGGGAGGTTTTCCATCAATGATAAAGTAGGAGATTGTTGGCATGTTGTCTTCTAAGTGTTATCATTGATGTAAAATGTAATTAAAGAAAAAGAGGATGATGGAGTGGATTCATATCATGGTGGCATGGAGATTCATGTGTGTTATTTTTGCATTAGCTGATTAAGTGAGTTTGGCTTTGTGTAGTAAGCCCAATCAGGTGAGCTAGTTAGCTTAGGTGATGGTGCATGATGGTTAAATCCTCTTGATAACTTAAGGACAATGTTGATAGCTTGGAGAAAATGTTTAGAGAGTGTATAGGTACTCACATGAGTTTCAAGATGCAAATAAAGGTTGAATACCAAGTTTCATGTTCTCATTTAGACAAAGTATTGGTGCTTGAAAGAATGAGGATGAGTTGTGAAGTCATGTGATATCATGGATGTTATAGGTAGGTGCTTCATGATGTACCAAGGTTGTTAGGTATTTTTGGATAGTTTCTATGATGAGTTACAATGTCATTTCAGTTGACCCTAGCCTAGATTATGTAAAACCCTAAGGGCTGGTAATACAAATGAGATAGGATTGAAATGTGTAGAGTTATTTGAGATATGATGATGATTGGAGGTGATGCAAATAGGTATCCTAGAGGTTGTAGAGAATTTTGGAGTCATTCTGAAAAGTATTTTGCAAGATAAGTTAGTTTTAGTGAAACAAGGTCCAAGAAAGGGTGTTTTCTATCTCGAATTGCACCTTCATATGCTCACCTTGAATTGTGTGATTTTCATGGGACATTTGTATTTCAGGTGTTTTTATACATTGAGTCTTTAATGTTCAAAAATATAATGAGGTCATTTCATTGTCACATTTTTATAAACGAATGTTAAGAAGGCAAACAATTGTTTGTGTGTTTAAAACCTTAGCTCAAAAGTGGCAGGAGATATAATGATCATAAGTGTCTAGAATATATTGATAGTGATAGTATAATTATTTTATGATGTAGAGGAATCATCTAGGTTTCTAGAAAGGTATGGTAAAGCTTGTGGTGATGATTGGACCCCACTCAAACATGTATGTTTCTGAAGAAGTCCAGATTGGGACACAATTGTCCAAAGAAGTTCCAAAATAAATGGATAGCCATGGTGGTTTAAGGTCATGGTGATTATTATAAATAGAAAAGTGTTCCCTATTTGTGAAGACTAGTCAAAGGGAAATTTTGGGGCAATTTTAGGAAGTTTACGGAGATGAGCTTTGTTTTAAGGCCTTCCAATGGAGTTGGAAGGAGTTAAAATATGTTATGGAAATAGGATTCATAGGGATTTACATTGGTATAATTTTTTTCTCATGATGATGATATTTGATGGGTCATCCATGTCAATTTGTGGAGATGAAGGTTTCTTGATTTTCAGGACAAGACTGCTCAGGCTGAAAGAATGAAGTAATTGAATCATGCGATGGATTATTTGAAGATTTATATCACCTAGAGAGTGAATATAGATTAATTTTTTTCCTTTTATATGAATTTTTAGTTCTTTAAAGTGACAAAATGGTGCAAACTAGTTGAGGTTGCAAAAGCTGGTTTTTGAGTAGCATGATTTGAAGAAGAGAAAATTAGTTGTGGTTTGAACACATGGATGTTTTAGGATATATAACATGTATATATGATATTTAAAATTCTTGAGGATTCCATATATTTTATACATTCCATAATTTAGTTGTTTTAGAGTGTGCTTTTAGCCCATGTTATGAATTATTTGATTGGTCCAAGTAAAAGTAAAAACAATGGATGATGTTTATATTTCATATTACATGTGTTTGATTATTTTAAAATCTTGAATAATCATGTTTTTGGTGTTAGTGGATTTTACTCATCCTAGTGATGGGGTTTTGAGCATTTTTGGTGCAAGATGGATGGTTTTGGGCATGGCTGACCTACATGGGTCATATGTGAATGTTTTAATGATTTAATTCATATTTTTTAAAATTACTTGTTCAAACCAAAGGACGGAGTCTTAATTTTTGTGTGTTTGAGAGTTGAGTACGGTATAAAGTGCATGTTTGAATTCAAATTTGTACTAGTTAGTTGAAAGAGAGAGAAAGTGTGACCTATGAGAAAGTGATTTGCAGATACTAAGGCATGTATTGAGATATAAAAGAGTGCATGAAATATTTAAGAATGTTTTCAAGATTGTGTACAAGGTTTTGTGTCAAATTGAAGTGAATAAATTCAAATATATAGCAATTTTGAGAAGCTAGGGTTTGAACAAGGGTTTGAAGGTGAGTGAGTTGAATAAGTGATCTCCATCAATTGTGGAAGCAACAAAGACATTAGATATATTCATAAAAATTGGTTGAGTGGGTTCTTGATCATCTAAGGGGGTTATAGACTCCTTTTGCATTTGGTGCTTCACAAAATTAGGGGTTGGTGCACCTTCAAAGGTTTTTCTCTACTAAATTAGGGGTCGGTGCTCCTTTTGAAGTTATTAATTCATTAAACACTTTTGATTTTAACAATATAATCAGAAGTTTCATTTTTTTAATTCCCCTTGATGGTTTCCCACTTATATATTGTATTTTGGTTTTTCTTCTCTTGGTCATGGTTGATTTTATGTATGTTATATGATGTTTTGCAGATGTTGATTGATGCTTAATTGATTAATGGTTGAAGTAAACCATCTGAAATTGAAATTAATTTTGTAAGGAATTATTCACCCCCCCCTCATTCCATTATTCTCCCAACAAGTGTGAGTTCTCCAAAGTTGAGTGAAGGTTTTCATACGGTCAAACATGGTCCTAAAGGTGTTTTAGAGGTGTCTAAGAGTGTGCATGAGTTCAACTTGACCAGTTCATGAGGTGTCATGATTGAGTACGATCATTCTAAGCCTATGCCTAGCTTTGGAGCATGAATAATGGTATGGAGGTATGATTTTTGTATTTTATCAGGCCTAAAAAATCATAGTACTAGTATGGCGATAGTGTACATGAGGTTTATGGTGAGTTTCATGTTAGTACTCAACTTGGTACAATGCATGTATGAGGTCCTTGGGAAGCAAGAAGGTGAGAACAAGCAAGATATCATCGGTAAATGATATTGCCTAGATATTTTCAGACCCATTTTTTTATGTAGTGAGTATGTATAGTTATATCAGGGTGTCATGATGCTTAATGTCAAGTTTTAGGTCTTACTAAAGAATATTTTTGTAGATATATCATTATTGGTGAAACTAGGTATTCTAGAATGTGTTTTAAAAACACAATTTGACTTTCAGATGCTCATTGTGAGATGTGTGATTTTCATGGGGACCTAAGATATTTAGAATATATTTTTAGGTCAATAATTAAATTTTCAAAATAAATAAGAGGTGGTTTTATTGTCTAGTTTTTATGAACGATCGTTAAGAAGATAAGTTTCTTTGAAACCCTAGCTACACCTTAGGTAAAAGAAACTTGGAGAAAAATTATTGATTGATTTTTCCAAAATAGTGATTTCAGGTGGTAGAGGTCTCCTCAATTTTTCCATAAAGGTGTATTAGAGTATGTGAGAGTATGTGGGCCCCATCTAAAAATGCAAGATTATGAAGAAGTTTAGTTTGTGAAGGAGTTTCCCAAAGAAGGTGAGAAATAAATTGGAATTTTTTCATCCCTAGATTTTTCTAGGTTTCCATGATACTTTCAGACCATGGTTGAATAGAAAAATGGAAAAACATGCCCTATTTATGAAGAGTGGTTTTTGGGCGGTTTGGAGAAATTTGTAGTAAAAGTGGAGTTCCAAGACCTACATGTGGAGTTAAAACTTGATTCAAGTTTTGTTGTGATTTTTTTCAGCAAAATTTACAATGACATATCAAAATTGTGTTTTTGATAAGGGATGAATAATTTATGACCAAGTATCTTTGAAGGTTAAATCATGAGGATGGCTAGTTAAGAAGGGTGTTAAGTAGCTTCATGAGGTAAGATGATTTTTTTGATTTCTTCATGATTATTGAAGGTTTATGAGTTATTATAAATAATTTATAAGGGTGTTATATTCTTTTGTTATGTGTGGAAGTGAGTTATGAGGTGATGGAACAAGATGAAGTGAAGCTTAGTTTTGAGTCCTAAAAGGCTAAAATAGCGGTTTGAGAGATGGACTTGGTTGGAGGAATTCCACTTCGATTTGGAAGAAAAAGTAAGTTGAAATGGTAATATGATTCATATGTATTTAAAATTATGTATGATTTTTGTCTTGATAATGAGGTTTGATAGGTCATCCATCTAATTTTGTGAAGAAGAATGTTTCTTGTTTTCAGGATAGATTTTCTCAGGCTTAAAGATTGAGGTCGATGAGACATGTTTTTATTGGTTGATGGTTTGTATCAGTTTGAGATTAAATATAGATGAATTTTTTTACTATTTAGTGTCTTTGGAGGTCTTTAAAGAGACATTAAGGGTGAAAACCAGTTGATTTTGTAAACCTTATTTCTGGGAAGCTTAATTTACAGAAGAGGAAAGTTATTGTGGTTTACACATATGTATGTTTCATGATCTCTATCATGTATTTATGATATATAAAAGTTAAGGGGATTCCAATGAGTCATTACATGCCATATTTTATATGTTCTTGGGGTGTCTTGACACCCAAAGGTTAAAATAGGGTCTTGGAAACAATTGTTTTAAGAAGGATATCAACTTTCTTGAGTAAGTTATTAATTATTTTATTAGTGAAAGATTATATATGACCATGGATTATTTTTTTATGTCATATTTGACATGTATGATTAATTTGGAAGCTTGTTAAATCATGTTGATTGTGTTTGTGGGTTTTGGACATCTATGTGATGGGGTTTTGAGTTAGTTCTATGCTTGTTTGGTGCATTTGGGAATGATCAAACTACATGGGTCTAGTATGAATGTTTTTATGAATGTATAAGTGTTTTTGTAAGAGTTATTTGTTGAAAAAAATTTAGGACCAATCCCCTTTTTGTTTATGAGATGAGAAGCATATAAAAGTAAAATTTGAGTTCAAATTTGAACTAGTTCTTTGAGAGGGTAAATTACGACATGCTTGAGAATGTGAGGGAAATTATAATACATGAATGCAAAGATGAGGACATTGGAAAAAATATGAGGAAGGATAGAGAACATATGTGCAAGAGATAGAATACAAATCAATGCATGAAAATTCATTTTTGAGAGAGTTAAAGGAATCATGGTTTGAATATCTATGTGTGAGTTGAATTGTAATAACCAGTAGTTTTGGCAGAAAAAAATCAAATATATTCATCTTCAAATGTTTTAGTTGGTGCTTTATCATCTTAGGGGTTTTAGCCTCCTTATAGAGTGGGTGCTTCACTAAATTAGGGATTGGTGGTCCTTGTAGGGTTGGTGGTCTACAAAACTAGGGGTTGATGCTCCTTGTGGCTTCACTAAATTTATTTTCTTTGTGTAATATAACCATATTTTTAGTGGGTTTTCTTCCTATGATTTTTTCCCACTTACATCTTGTGTTTATGTGTTCTCTCTCATGTGTCATGGTTATTTGAATGTATTTTGCGCACCTAATAAGCTCTCATTGAATGCATATGAATGAAAGAATTTTAATGGATAATGAAATAAATGGTAAAATGAAATAAGAAATTTGTAGGATTTATTCACTCCCCATTCCATTGTTTTTCTAACAATTAGTATCAGAGAAGGTCCTTAAGAAGAAAGTTTGAACACTTAAAGGACATCTTTGAAGCACAAGCAATGGGTAAATCCTTAGATGTTGGAGCTTCCCTAAGGAATAAGTATGAGATAGATGAGTCTATAATCCACAAGTTATAATATCAAATTAGTTGTATGTATTATGATCATGGATAAGCCATTAAAAGTCTAGAATCTCAAATTGAAATCATGTCCAAATCTCTAAAGGACAAAGAAGATACTTGTCTCAGGTATGGAGATAAGTTGAAAGCTTTGGAATTTAATTTAGAAGATGCTTCTAGTAGGTTGAAAATTTATGAGAGCTATTAAATAATTCTTAAGTCCTTGGTGGAATTTTAGTGGTGCAAAAATATGTTAGTGACAAAACAGGTCTATGATTCACAGGTGAACACGTGAAGAAAGATTATATAGTTGGTCCAAGATCTCAAAAAAATGAAAGTGTTAAAGAAGGTTGATCCAGAAGGTATAACGTTGTTAGAAAATATAATGTTATGAGGTATGGTTCATCATTTAATTTTTATTTCTTATTTTGTAATGGTTTTATTCATAGAGCTAGGGATTGCAAGAAGAATCTCTCTAGGTATGAGCACTCATGGAATGGTGGTAACTATTTTAAGGGTCAATGTTATTCATGTTGTGATTATGGCCATAAGGTATTTGATTGTGGTTGGAATATCAGTATATATGATCCTAGAAGATGGAAGAGTTTTGTGTACTACAAGTGTCACAAATAAGGACATGTTGCTAGATCTTGTAAACAAAGTGAATCTCCAAGAGCTTACAAGCATGTTTCAAGCTCCTAATGGAAAAAATGGAAGAATTTTCAAAAGTAAAAACAATCATATGGATGATTCTAAGGTCATGAAGGATGTATCGAGATTTAGGAAAATAAAGAAAGAATAAGGATCAAATTGTTGTGATGGATAAGTTAGATTCATCTATCAGTCTAGGTGGAGTGTTTCCTAAGGATGAAAGGGATGTAAAGGAAAAAAAAATGACATCTAAGGGAAAATCAAGCTCTTTCAGGGTACCAAGTTATGTTTATATGATCAAGAAGGAAGCAATCAATTTTTTAAAACCTAGTTCAAACCATGAAAAATTGTTATCTCTAAATGAGAAAGGGAAACTAAATGAACAAATTAATATGTATTAAACTGTTCTCCAATCAGAATATGAATTATTTTCAAATGAAATTACTATCCCAAAGGGATCATCAAAGATCAAAAAGGAACAAAGGGAGAATATGGAATCCTTGAGGCCATCTAATGCCTATATAATTTTTAGTGACCTAATGTGGTTTGGGTGTCTTCTCTAGAATTCTAGGAGACATTATTCACTTAGAGGAAGCTTTAGTAAGTCATGACAGTAAATCATCATATGTTGCTACTATTTTAGGATGCAAATAAGTTTATTATCAAAGGTATGCATGTCTTACCCATAAGGGTTATTTCATGGAAATTATTTTAGTTTATGTCAAAATGTGTTTAAGGTTATTAGGTTGTGAAGAGTAGTGTCAAAAGTCATGTAAGTATGTATGTTAAATTTATGAAAAGGTCCTTAAGGTCAAACACCAATATTCTTATCAAAGGTATGCTTCTCGTCTGATTTTAGTATCAATCATCAAAGGGAGTGATTCTCAGTTTGTAGGAAAAAGTCATTATAGTAATCTATGTATTGAATTTTATGTCTCTTATATGTGAGTCTTTACTATTGAGTAGTATTCTAACTCAAGATAGTCTTAAGTTAGTATTATCTTTTGTATTTCATCAAATCTAGGTCATGTGCCCTCTTTAGGTATGTTACACCATGTCAAAGGGGTGTGCAGCTCTGTGTAAGTGAATTCATGATGATATTTTGTATTGAATAAGATTGTAAAAGTATTGTGAGTCATGGTCTATGTAATAATCTTACAAATATTAGCCAAGTCTATGAACTAAGGGTCTACATTATGAGCAAAAATCCTTTTGGCCCTGAAGTATGTATTGTGACATCATCAAATGTGTATGGAGTGGAAGGAATTCATCTCATGGGAAACTAGAATATATCTTTAATCACAAAGTACTCATTATGGTCTTGTAGATATTTTAGTAGTTTGGAGTTGACTCAAGTACTAAAAATAGGTTTGTCATGAGAAAGCCTAAGTAAATAACATAGGAATGCTAGAGTATTGATATTCTACAACTTAGAAATCAGATGAAAAATATTATTAGACCCGCAACAACATGTACAGGTCTCAAAGAGGATATAGAGTTCCAAGAAAGACACAAAGTGATCTGGTATCCATATGATTTTAGGCTGAAATATATTCATGAAGGCTATTCATGCTTGGTATTTGCAAGGAATATGAAGGTACTCTGAGTTAATGCATCAATAAGTGAAGGTATTCTTAATTTTGTCACTATATTTTAAATTGAAGAATATTGTTTGGTAAAATTAGTGCGGGTTGTATATGATTGATCTAAGGAGGATGGAAGTGTTTTGAGACAATTTTTATCTTGAGTTTGAAATCCAATATATATGAAACATGTGCAAGGTGCTTTAAAGCCTTAATTCTACAGGTATTAGTGGTCAAGAGACTTGGATTACTCCAAAATTGTCAATGCAGACACATGGCACTATGACCATTTCAAGCCTAAAAGGATGATAAAAATTGTATGCAAAATGCAACTATGCCCATAATGATGAAAATTCATGAATATATGAAGGTATAAGTTTACATCTAAATGACAAGTGACAAGGGGTGAAATTCTATGTTCTAATTCTAACATCTGTGATAGTGAAAATAAGGCTGTGTGGTTGAATAATAGAGTGTTATAAGTCTACATGGACCTATATCATTAAGGAAATATATTCTTGAACGCAAAGAAAGAGTTTGATCAAATTTAAGATATGAGAAAAAAGTGATGTTTGAATGAGAAGACACAAAACTTATGAAGATTCTTCAACCTAGGTAAGGCAATATCTTGAATCCATGAAGATTTTATCACACCAAAATAATGTGTTGGAGCATAAAAGAGGTAATATATGAACCCTAAGCCTATTATTTTAAGTAATTTTATGTTACATCTCAAAGAATGAATTTCTTAGTTGAAGGATGATGTATAGGGTCTTAAGAAAATGAGAAAGTGATTGCAAGTTCTTCTTGACCCAAGATGGAGACTTGAAACTTGTTAAAAGGACTAGAAGATGGTACAATTTCTATCATCAGAGCACCGCAAAAGTAAGCTACAGGTCCATAATGGATGATTTAAACAGGTGGAATTATTTTTAGTCTTTTACCATGAGTCCTAGATTCCATGAAGGAAATGCAAGTAGGGTTAATAGTGATATGTGCAAGGAAATTGACAAATTTCATGCAAAACATGGTGTGATCATATGTATTAAAGATTCTATAATAAGATAGGGATATTGACTACATATGGATATGGTAATTCTCTATTAAGGAGTATAATTTCTCTCCATATAAGGGAGAAAGTGATATATGGTTTGAGAATGTTCTTATAGACACCTAAAATTGGTATCTACTCCTTTATTCACTCGCGTCCCCATATTTATCTTATTATTTAATTAAATTCCTATCTAACTCCCATTAATTAGTTAACTCCCATTAATTAATTAATTAATCACTTATATCCTCATGGCGTGAATAAACCTTCTAACTAGGATGATTTTATCCTACCCATAGATCCCTATGCTTTTTCTACCCAATCCTATCTTCTAACTTCCTTGGATTTATCCCAAGCAACCCAATCCCACTCACATGCTTTAAAGTACTCATCCAAGCCTTAAAAGAAGACCAAAATCTCTACTTAAATAAATAATCATGCCCATTGGGGAAACTTTCCCCATAGTCGGTGGCGACCTAGCCTAGTCATCATCAACCCTATAAGACTAGGTGCTTTCTTTCTATAAGCATCAATAATCACATCATCAACAATCACAACAATCACAATCATAGCATGGAAGTTTGAAATCAAAGCCTGAGACTTCAATATTTCTTGTGATCATAGAAACATTCTCCATGCTTGAATGTTTGACATACATCCTAGACATCCCTCATGTGTGCTTACATCAATCACGGTCACCATTCATAAGATATTTCATCATTTTTATCTCGTTTTCCATATTATTGTTCATATTTATATTTTATGGTGTATCTGTAACATATTATAGGTACATAGAAGTCTCGTAAAACACTCAAGAACCTTCCCCATAGTTTTTTTGCTTGCAAGTTCCCATTTTCATTTGTTTATCCTCACTCGTAGTTTCTTGATACGGTCGCCATCGAACCATCCCAATCGTAGTCGACCAGAACTTGTCTATCCAACACTATATCCGAATCCCCCTCTTCTTCTCTTTGTCATACTCCTCCACCTCTAGTTGTCTCCTGTAGATCCTCTTATAATAGCTACATCTCCCCTTCAGCCTTCAGATTTCTCCCAGACCCCACAGGTCTGCCTATTTCATCAGTAGTTTCAGATCCACCCTCCCAAGCTTCCATTAACCTACCTATGCACAATCGGGATTGTCGCCAACCTAGACCAGCTAATTTTTATTTTGCATTTATTGTCATCTAAATAGCTTTAGACCCATTTATGCCATTTTTTAGATTCGTTGATAGATCTATTTCTACATGCTTTTGCTTTTAAATTATTTTATCTAACAAATGGGGGTTGACATCCACCGAGGAAGTTAAGGCTTCTCGGGTCCTCTTTTTTGGGAAACCCCAGCCCCTATCTATCTAATGAGGTCTTGTTCTCATTTTATCTTATTCACATATTTGGAAGCAACAACAATCCATCATTCAATGCCCGTATCATAAATCACATCTAAGGTAACATACATCCTCTTTTATTTATGAGTTAAATTTATTTAGTAGCTAGTGCATTCATTTGATAACGAACAATTAATTTGGACAACATTCCCTGCATGCTCAATGGGACTACCCTTTGGGTGATCCCTTTCTTTTCTATATCCTATTTTTTCCTGTTCCACACTAACACTGTAGTGTGAGTCCTTTGTTATTGCTTGTTCGGTTCAGGGCTTAGATCGCTCATCACTCGAGAAGTGCAGACAAATAGGGAAAATGCTATACAGGTATTCTTCTTTTCCTTATTTTTTTCTTTTACATCATACCTTCCCTTGTTTTTCTCGTGAACTCATCGAACATCAAACCTCGTTTTGTGATTAAAAATAACCTTTCCTTTTGCATCCTTCTTGGTCACATAGTTTAAGTAGGGGTTTCAATCTTCTACATCACACATGTTATCACACACAACCTAAAACTTCACAAATCAATTAACACATCAAAACATTCCTTTCACCTAGTTCACTAATTGGGATTTGATCACCCAATAGGAGACCATTTCAGACATTTCCTAGCCACAACTTACCTGAGACCAAACATAGTTTTCCATCTCCTAGGTCCTTTCACATCCATCCTCTTCACACTTTATTAATCAAAACATAAAAAGTATGTGTTTATTTGTTTTCCGTTTAAAAATGGAACCAAACCTTTCCTTTAAAGCAGTCCTTTATGACCCCATCCAAACCATCATTTGCTTCTAGAGATTCCTCTAGCCCTATCTATGACTATCTTTAGTTTATACCTCCAATCCCTAGACCATATCGATCCGTATACCATGCTTCACCATCATTTCCTTATACATCATCCCCTTTATCACCATCACCTTACACCTCATTTCCTTATATCTCATCACCTTTATCCCCATCATCTTTAACCTCATCCCCATACACCATTCATGCTTCTACCCCATCATATTTAACCTCATTACCTCGTGCCCTTCTTGTGTCACCCAACATCACCATACCCACTTCTCTTATGGATATTCCTCACGAGAACCCCATCCGTGACTTCCTTCTTTGTAGGTATCATCAAGAAATCCTACTCCATCTTATTACATCTCTCCTCCTGTCTCACCAAGGGATACCTCCTATGATTTTGTTGTATTAGATCTCCCCATTTTTTCCCCATCTCCATCATCTCATTAAGACCTCACTTAGCACCATGCTCCTTCATCCCCTAAGCAATCCAATCCTCATCACATGACATCTTTAGAAAACCATTTCCTAATCATCTACCAACCATTTCATCTTCACCTTCTACATCACACCTATTTAACCCATTCTCAATCAATACCATACATCAGACACCTCTTTCCACATTAATTTCACCCATTTCCTCATCTACTTCCATCCTAAGTATTTGGCCCTTCTAACATTATTCCTACATCTATCACATCTACAATCACCTTACATACCTCCCTTACTTCTACCGCTTCTCTTACAACCACATCCAATCCTACTCTCACTACATCTACATCATCCTTTCATCGCATCTATCTCTTCATCTGCAATCATCATTGAATTTACATCCTTATTACACATTTCATTTCCCATGCCCGCATCCTCTGATACTATATCTACCCCGACATCTCTACCACCTATCTCATCACTTACAACCACCCCACTTACCTCGTCTTCCACACCCACATCTGTTACCACACCTGTCACACCTCCCCAATCCACTTATGTGACTTTTGAAACTCATACCTCTTCCACCCCTATCCTAGCTCATCCACCATCTTCCCCATATCACATAGATATCATTAACCACATCATCTATATGCCTCTCATCATTTCCCCACCCACACCTCTTACGGATCCCATACCTACATCTTCCTTATCTACTTCAGTCGATTTTGGACCTCCTCTACATATACTCGTAAAGATATTATTCCTCTATACACATCTATTCCACCCTTACCTATCCTACCTTCTGTAGATTCAGTATTGGTCCCTCTTTTTATACTTCTACCTACACCTACCGCATCGACCATTGTCACCATATCCCCATTATCTCCCTCTTCCTCCACACCACCTTCGTCATTTGAACAATATTGGAGGGCACTTCAACTTACATTGGTTATAGGTTACCCTCTTGTCTCATCCACACAAGTGGGCATCCCCACATCTAGCCAATATTTACCCTCCCTACAATTTTTCACGCAGAATCTACTTCCACCATCAACCACCACACCATCACTAGATCACCTAGTAGAGATTATTTTCATCCCCGCCAAGGGTACTCCTCAAAAATCCAAATCTAAAGACCTTGGCATCCTTCCACAATGGTCCCTTGAGCATCCCCATAAGAAGGTCAACATTCCTCTTATCAAGACCAAATCCACATACATCCATGTTAGCCCCCCCCTTCATCATGATCCAAACCATCCAATTATCTCATAGGACCAGTTCCTTCCTCTATATCACCTTCATGTACAAAGTCATCCAAGCCTAAATTATCCACCACCGCTTCTTCTTCCAAACCACCTAGACCCCAAAACAATCCACCTTCATCCTCATCTTCTGTATCATCCCGCAAGACCCCTCTTTTTGTATACATTGAATCTAATATTGAGGTCCTCTAACATTTACTTCAGACTTTCATTATTACGCTTCATCTCATCAAACCCTTTGATCCATGCCAATTGAAGCCATTATGGTTCACTTCTCATCACATCTACACCTTTCATCTCACTCCAGGTAATGACACAAAGCATTGTAGGGCCCTTCAAGCTATCGTTATGTATCTCAATAAGTAGGAGGACCTCTTCGACGAGTCTTCTTCTCTATCTACTACTTCATTAGTAGCTCACCTGAGTTCTTTTTCCTCCTCTCCATCCGTTAAACTTCCTAGGTCATATTAGTTGTCCACACCACCTCCTAATGAGGGTCCTCCCTTATTCATCGATACTATTCTCCTCGCTACGTCACCTCTATGATCCATTTCTATTGATATCCTACCCATCCATCATTAGGGGAACACCTTCCACTCCTTGTTGATCTTGTTTATCCCTCTTCTAGTCCTCATCGATTTGTCTTTCTATGCTATAGGAAATTAATTCTAGGATCTATATGTTTCCATATTAGTTCCTCTTTGTGGTTGACATCGTATTATCTCATCCACCCCGCATCATTTGATCATGCCCGTAATCCTTTCCTCCTATGACCACTTTTCAGTCATATTAGTGCCTCCCTTTGGAAGCACCATGGCTTTCATTTAAGAACTCACTATCGTGACTAATATTTTATGATTTGTATTTAACTTATCTTGTCTAGTCTCGATACATCTTGATCTTCATTTCAATCCATCATGTAATAGTATTTGTCTCTCTCTGGGAGACCATTCACTCGGCTTAGATGCATACCTTTCACTTCCTTGAGGGGAAACATATTTTATTACTTTCGCTTGTTTATCTCATCCCATATTCTAAAGCATGACGCTAATTTATTAACTTTATCATAATGTCACTACTCTAGAAAAGAGAAAACATGGAAATTTTTCCTCTAATTGGATCGGACCATAAGGAAAATTGGAAGTGGAACTTTTTAATGCACTGCACTTGAGACCATTCTATTATTTGTAGATTTACCAATGTACCCTTAGTCTCATTTTTGGATTATTCCTCCATCTTAGCCCCTTCCATTTTTCATCATGATGATTTGGAACTATGTGGTCTTCTGTCACTTCCTAGATAGGACCTTTAATATGGGCACCATAGATCTACCCATAGAATTTTCCTTATGGATAGGTTATCCCTTTTGTGATAACTCCACAATCATCACATCCATCTCCCTCTTATTCACCTATTGGAACCATGCAAAGGGTCCAGGGGTGTCTCTTGTACATTCTTTATCCCCTCCTAAGTGGTCTACTTAGCTAGTCCTAGCTCTCCCCATGTAGAATAAAAAACCATGGATGCTTAAATCAAAGTCAAAGTTATCAAAAATAGATTAATCATGGGAAGGACAGTTGTTCGTGAATTTTTTTTGATCAAAATCATGAAATCAAAATAATAATTAAATAGGCCGATCCATCGACGGATGACCATCATTTATTCTTGCCATCTATATATTGTAAAAGTAGACCATACCCTCGAAGGATGGCTACTCCTTATGGAATTTGAAGGCTTCCCACATTGATCAAACTTCCATTTTATCATCATCCTAAGAAATATTCCCACATTTATCATCTTTCTTCCTGCAAACTTCCCACATTGATAAGTTTGCACTTTCCCCTTCCCAGAGTTGGGGAATAGTTTTAGGGAACACCAATTTTGGATAACCCTCTTCCTTTGTAAAAGTTACAACTCAAACCGATTTTGTCATGTCAAAATTAGGTCGATGAGATAATTTCATCCATTTCCCTTCATGATATTTAAATTTACTAACCATCATTGGTTATTTTCTAACATCTACTTTAGTCATACGTGCCTTGTGTTACCTAGGATACGTGTTTACCTCCAATGTGGTTGGGGGCATATTTTCCTCATATGATCTTTGATATGATGTAATATCATTCATACCCATATGTTTCCTTCATTTTGTCTTTTCCTACCCTTCACCCTATTGCATCTCTCTTTCATCCCTCCTTCATTTTGTTACAAAGCATATTTTTCCTTATCCCAACCACCCATCGATCATCCATTTTTCCTAAATCATATCTACTCGAATTGTTCTCAATCACATCACATTATTCCATACACATTATAATGCATCTATTATCATAATCAAATTCAAATCCAAAATATAATTTCCAACACATTTATATCATCATACATATAGACATCCAAATTAATCATCTAATCATACATCTATTCACATCAAACATAAAATAAACAAACGTGTACCACATCATCATATAAAATTTAAATCATCACATATTAAACACATGATCAAATACAATACTATCCAAAATATATATATATATATATATATATATATATATATGTCAAAATAGAGTATCATTACATCATCATGGCCCTCTAGCTAGAATCTCTCAATATAGAAATGCCATCAAAACTAGTAAATTACATATTTGATACTCTCAAATATTCTCCTCCATGGGTAGGTATAACAACTGATCCTTATGCATCCCATTCTCATATGTGGCCTCCTGCTTTCATTGTGGCTAAGCCACACTCGTTATGCTCCTAAACGGCCTATATCCACCTTCCACCTACCTCTAGAGATGCTCCCAATTTCCCAATGTCCAAGGCAACCTGTGGATCACTATATCCTCATAGTATTTGTCCTTTTCAGATAATGCTAAGTACTTGTCCATCCCAATCATGCTAGGCTTGGGTCACTTCCTAGATACCATCGGTTGACTCACCACTACAATAATAGCCATATCTCCAAAATGAGCCCTCTAGACCTATGTCTACCTTCGGTAGTGGTCCCTCTCCTAAATAACTCCATCTCTCTCGTAAGTCACAAAATCCCACATTTGTTGTAGAGCAATGTCTCGCTCTACACATTCCTAGTCTCTCTCCACCCTCATCTCGATCGAGATCTTCATCCAGTCGTGCCATCCCTGCATACTATCCTACCCCACCATCTTGACCTTCTTCAGGATATTCCTCAACATCTACTTCCATCTCCTCTTCCTCATCCTCTCCTCCCTCCTCTATCACCAAAGCTGCCCATGCCGTAATGTTCCATTAGGATTATCCTACTCCCACTCCTACATCTTCATCATCATCCCAAGACATGACCTCCTCCTCTAATGGATTAGCCATGGTAGGGCTAGGCAGCTTCCTATCTAGCTCCTCTATCCTATATAAAATAGGAGCATATGGAACTATCTTTATGACCCCAAAGTATCATCTCACTCAGTCAAACTTAACAACCTATAACATCTCGTGCCATCTCCCTAAACTCACATCATCATCCTTTTACCCACCAACTCTGCATCTACACCAAGCCATGTGATAAACTCCAGTATAGCCTCCATACAATATGATCCACCTCTAAATCAACGATTCGATCTACGTACCACTCCACTCTCCTATCATTCCTATCTCCGAAGGCCCGATCGGTGCTCCATCTCAAAAATCCAACCATCAACTGAATATGGTCTCATATGACCCATGGAAGCCCTGGTGGCCTAATCACTGTTATGTGCTCATATGACCAGTAGTGCAACAAGAAACCCACATCCAATCCTAACCTCCTACTTGCTCTATACATAGATAGCTCATGGTGCACCTGAGCTACCAAGGAGTCCTAAAAGAAAATATTGTCGGTGGTCGACAATATTGACCACTACACTAGCCAATGTCTATAGAAATAAATCTCCTCCTAAGTTTGGTAACGCATATAGCAAGACACTTCCATAATCACCATGCAAATCAACCTCCTCCATGGTACCCTGTGCTCATACATAGATAGCTCATGGTGCACCTGAGCTACCAAGGAGGTCCTAAAAGAAAATATTGTCTGGTGGTCGACAATATTGACCACTACACTAGCCAATGTCTACAGAGATAAATTTCCTCCTAAGTTTGGTAACGCATAGCAAGACACTTCCATAATCACCATGCAAATCAACCTCCTCCATGGTACCGTGTGCTCATATCTCATCTCATATGAAAAATTCCCTAATGAAAATATGATATGGGTTGCATCGGCTCCAACTAGCCATTTCATGATTGCCAATCTGGTATCACCTGTAATGGGAACTATTTGTTCCCCCTATATCAGTAATTTTAGGATCCAACACAAATCCTCTAGGGTTATTGTCATCTTCCCTATCCCGAACAAAAATGTAATAGTCTATCGGTCCCATCTCTCCACCAGAGCTATAATAAGCCCCACATCTTGTGGGGTCCTATGATAATATCTCGAAACCACCAGTCTTAATGTGGCTAAGTGATACCAATCATAATCTCCTCTAATATTCTCGTAAAGAGCATGCACTCAATCTCTGAGATATAAGGTCTCTTGGGCCTGCAACCACAAATAAGCATAATAACATTAGATCTAATCCACCCAAAACTGCATTAAACTCAATCCAAATCTAATTCAATACTCAATTTGTCCAATCCTAACCCAATAGACATCTCCTTGGTCAGGTCGACACATATATGGTCAAGTCTATGTGCCTTAGGGCCCGGTTGATGTCAACCCATCTAGGTCACCACCGACTACCCCTGGTAACATCCACTTTTTTGTAAAAAATGCATAAAAATAAATAAAACATTAAATTCATTTAAAACTAGTACGGGTTTTGTTACTCACCTTCCTCTGCACCCTCTGACATTTCCTCACTCCTCCTGTGGCTTCTATTTTTCACTCATCACTCTTAACAATTTTCTCTCTCTCGTCAATTTCATGCATAAAAATAGCATCGTCGGTTGACCCCGGGCTTATATAGCTCACCAACCTTGATTATCCATCAACTCCCTTGGGTCGCCGTTAATTAGCCTCAGTCTTCGTCGATTGGCCTTGGAAATCCTTATTTTGGGCTTCCTTCCCCATATTTGCATCCTTCTTTTTGGGTATTCTTCACAAAGTCCAGATTGTTCCGGATGTGATTATTTCCTTCTCGGGCATTCTTCATCTAATTGCAAATTCCATCCTTATGGCCATATTTATCCTACGGGCATATACACTTTTCTAAAGTCCCACTGGGCCATGTTTATCCCTCTCTTGGGCATATTTTCATTTCAAAGTCCACTTTCATGGCAATATTTGTCTTTTCATTTGGGAATTCTTATCATATGTATCCCATAAGTCCACCTTTTATGACATACTTATCCATCCTTTGGGAATTTCAATCTTATTCAATCTGTGCACAAAGTCCTCCTTTGCGGCCATATTCTTTTTCCCCTTATGGCATTGCATCCATCATATCAAGTCCACCATTGTGGCTGCAATCTTCCCATCTTGGGACATACGTTTTCCAATTTATTGCCTTTGCATCCATATCTTTTCCCATCTTGAGACATACTTTTTTTTTTTTCCTTCGTGGCCATACTTTCCCCTCTTGGGGCATATTATCTCATCATCCATCTTTTTCATACTCTTCCTTCTTGGCCTTTTCATGTCCCATTGGGCACCATACCTTTTATTATTATTCATGGTGAACACATAACCTTTTTGTTCGATTCCTCGTGTATGAAGGATTTTGCATACTTTTTGCATATAGTTGCGCATATTTTGATGACTTACCCATGACCCATTGGTCATCCCGACTTGCATCCATACTGCAGTGGTTTCCACCCACTCATGGGCCCATAGAACATTGTTGTCCATCTCCGTTGAGACCAAAATTGTCCCCTACCGATGTAATATTGGAGTCTCCACCATAGTTTTCCTTCCTTATTACGATCCTTTTTTCCTGGGGAATATTTCCTTGGTTGTGATTTCTACCCATCCTTTACCCACCCATCCTTTTTCACCTATCTCTTTTCAAACGCATCATCAATTCCTCATGGTGTCATCGATTCCCCTGTTTGAGGGGGGGCTTACCATCAATCCTTTATCCTCATCCAACCCTTTTTTTGTCTCATGGTTTGATCTTGTAAACCACTCAACAAAAAGGGGAAAAATGTAGACAACTAAAATCGGTACTCCTTCATTCACTCGCGTGCGCATATTTATCTTCTTATTTAATTAAATGCCCATCCAAATCCTATTTATTAATTAACACCTAAATTAATTAATCATTTAGATCCTCATGGCCCTAATCAACCTTCTAATTAGGATGCTTTTATCCTACCCATAGATCCCTATGCTTTTTCTACCCAATCCTATCTTCTAACTACCTTAGATTTATCCCCAAGTAATCTAATCCCACTCACATGATTTAAAGAACTCGACCAAGCCTTAAAAGTAGACCAAAATACCTCCTTAAAACAAAAATCATTCCCATTATGGAAAATTTCCCGTAGTAGTAATGACAACCCATTTATCATCGTTGACCCTATAAGACTAGGTGCTTTCTTTCCATAAGCATCAATAATCGCATCATCAAAAATCATGAAAATGACAATCATAGCATGGGAGCTCTAAATCGAGCATGTAACTTTAATATTTATTACGACTAGAGCATTCTTCTTTTTGCTTAAACATTCTACTGGACATCCTAGCCATCCCTCCCGTGTGTTTTCATCAATCACGGTCACCATTCATGAGATCTCTCATCCTTATGATCTCTTTTTCCATATTATTGATCATATATATCTTGCATGTTGTGTCTATAACATCTTGTAGGTACAGAGAAGTCTCAGAAACACTCAACAACCTTCCCTCATAGTTTTGTTTGCTTGCAGGTTCCCATTTTCATTTTTATCCTCATCTCTACATTTTCCGATACGATCGTCACCAACCCATCCCAATTGCCATCAACCAAGCCTTGTCTATCTAATACTCTATTTTAATCCCCCTCTTCTACTCTTTATCATACTCCTCTACCTCTAGTTCTCTCTTGTAGATCCTCTTATAATAGTTACAACTCCCCTTTAGCCTTTGGATTACTCCCAAACCCCACAGTCTACATATTTCATCAGCAGTTATAGATCCACCCTCTCGAGGTCATCATAGACCTACCTATGTATAGTCTAGGTCACCCTTGATCTAGACCAGGTAATTTTTATTTTACAATTATTGTCACCTAAATAACTCTAGACAAATTTATTCCAATTTTCAAATTCAAAGTGATAGCTCTATTTATGCTTGATTTATCTTTTACATCCTTTTATCTAACAAACGGGGTTTGAAATCCATCGTGGAATTTAATGCTTCTCATGTCCACTTTTTCAGAAAACCCCGCCCTATCTATCTATTTAGATATAGTTTTTAGTTTATCTTATTTGATTTGGCAGCAACAAAATCCATAATTCAAAGCACCCGCATCAAACATCACATCCGAGGTAATGAAACTCTCTTTCATTTTTGAGTTGTTAATTTCTTATGTAGCTAGTGCATTCATTTGATAACAAATGAGAAATTTGGACAACATTCTATTGAGGACTATGATGGTTCTTCTCAGATCGCAAAGTTGTGAAGACCTAGAAGGTGGTAAGGGCAGAGTTAATGTGGTTTGCAAGCATAATTGATTGAGAAATCCATCCCATCTATAGTAAATGATCTATGAAGGACTGCAATAAAGTGTCACTAGCCTGTAGGTGGCTTTTAGAGCAAATGGAGATGGTTTTGACTCCCAAACAGAGATGAAAGGTGACCAAGTGGTCTAAAAGGATTGTGTTACAAAGGAGATGGTGTTTGGAGGTTTAATATCTTAGAGGATAAAATTGTTGACTCAAATTATATGGTTAACATGAAAGGAGAATGAAAACATTGAGAAAGAGCTTCAAGAATTGTGGTAAGTGACTTGAGCATCTATAATCCAACCAAATCAAGGTAAGAGTTAAAATTATTTTATTTTTAGTAAGATATGGATGGAATAGCTCCAAGGGGAGATATAAGGTAATATTTCATAGTGTTGTTGGGATTCTAGAGCATGGATTATTTGGTTTAAAATGCATTCAAATTCTGATTTAGGTCCAATGGTCACAAAAGGTGTAAAGGTAGTATTGAAGAAATATTTGATAGTATCAAGTATGATAGAGGTCTAGATGGAGTGGTAGATCATGGATGAAGGATAAAATTGAGGCCATCAGTCAGGGGGAGATTATTTCATTACCAAATCAGGTCCATGGATCCATATATGTTGTTAATGAAGTAAAAAAAGAGAGGTTTCAGTCCCAGGAGGAGCTATTTGAGTCAAGTACATTGTTTTTAACATTTGTTGTCATTATGTGTTTTCATTTTCCATATCTAGTCATCATTGTATCATTTTTCATAAATTTCAAAGGGGGAGAGAAGCATCAGAAACATGGAAATGATTTCGTGTGGTTGTATTTTTGTATGGTTTCCTTCAATGTTTCTAAAGGTAGTTGCCATCAATGACAAAAAGGGGGATTTTTGGTATTTATGTGTTAGTTTTTTCATTGATGTAAAGTTTTTTAATGTAAAAGGGTGTCATGGTATTGTATGAGTATTTATGTGGTGTTCTTAGTGATCAAACATTAAGGTTGATTGGTAGTGTCAAGTTTGGTGAAGATATATGGTGTTTTGGAGCCTATTTCAAAGTGTGTATGGTCACGGTGTGAGTCCTACCAATTTGAGTGAAGGTTTTCATAAGCTCAAGTATGGTTATAGAGGTTTGCTTCAGGTTTTTAAGAGTCTACATGAGGTCATATTTATCATTTCATGAGGTTTCATTGTTGAATCATGTCATTCTAGGCCTATTCCTAGCCCTGGACCATGCAGAATGGTATGCAAGTATGCATATTAGATCTAATAAATCCAAAATAATAATTTTAATATTATTATGATAGTGTACATGAGGTTTATGGTGATTTTAAGGTTAGTACTCAGTGGTACAGTGCATGTATGAGGTCCTTGGGAAGCAAGAAGATGAGAATATGAAAGATAACATGGGTAAATGATATTGGTTGGAGAGTTTTAGACCTATTTTGGATATTTGGTGAGTATGGATAGTTGGATATAGGTGTTATGATACTTCTTATAAATTTTTAGGTCAAACTAAAGAATAGTTTTGAAGATATGTCATGTTTGGTGAAACGGAAATTCTAGAATGTGTTTTTGAAGCAACAATTGACTTTCAGATGCTTGTTGCAAGTTGTGTGATTTTCATGGGGACTTGAGCTCTTTGGAATATGTTTTTAGGTCAATTATTAAGGTTTAAAAAAATAATGAGGTGGTTTTATCATCTATTTTTTATGAACAATCATTAAGAAGATAAGTTTCTTTGAAACCCTTGCTAAACAAGAGCTCAAAGTGACTTGAGAAAAAGAAGTATTCTGAGCCAATCTTCATTGATTTTTCCAAATTGATGCTTGGAGGTTGTATAGTACTCATTATTTATAGAAATGTGTATTAACACATGTGATACTACGTGGGTCCCACCTAAAAATGTAAGTTTCAAATAAGTTCATTTTGTGAAGAAGTTTCCCAAATAAGGTGAGAAATAAATTGACATTGTTTTTAGCCCCGGAGTTGTTATAGATGTACATTATAGTTATAGAAAATGGTTGAAGTGAAAAGGGGAAAAGCATGCCCTATTTATGAAGAATATTTTTGGGGTACTTTGGTGTAGCTTGTAATAAGAGTGGAATTGAAGGAGTTATAAGTGGAGTAAGAACTTGATTCAAGTTGTGTTGTGATTCTAGTTTAGAGAGATTTCTAATGACATATAAAAAAACTTAATTGGGAATGAAGAAGTTATGACCTGATATTTGAAGGTAAAATTTGGAGAATGGCTATTTAAGTAGGGTGTTAAGTAGCTTCATGAGGTGAGATGCTTGTTATGAGTTCTACATGCTTGTTAAAGGTTGTTGAGTTCTTAGAAATAATTAATAAATATGTTACATGCCTTGGTTAGCGTGCTACTAAAAATGCTCAAGATGATTCCTCTCACCATCTCAGGGGTTCCTCCTTGGCTATCATGGCCTCTACCTTAACATTCCTATTTCTATTCCTACCACTACCCCTCCCCTCATTACTCCTAATACTTCCAAAACAAAACTTGGTTCCACTTCAGGAACTCATGACCTTGCTTCTTTATAACGTGATCTAAAAATTCAAATCCGTCAACTATAGCAAGCTACTTCATGTTACTCTCCATCTCTTGATTCCTAATTTCTCCTTCACACACCTTTTGCACCCGCTATATGTACTTATCCCATCCCTATCAACTTCATTACACATAAGCTTCCAACCTTCAATGGACATGGTGACCCTCAAGAGCATATTTGATCTTTCCACGTGGCATGTATTGACTATGGGGATGATCATACATTACTAGCTAAGATATTTCCTATAAGTTTGCAATATTATGCCATGTGTTGGTTCTATGAGCTACATGTTCGTTCAGTAACTTCTTTTACACACTTAGTTGATGCTTTCCTTTCTCACTTTTCCATGAATATCGGCACTAAGATCTCTTATTCAAAAAATTCTCAAATCAAACAAGGATCTAATGAACATCTAGCTGACTATGTGTTGTGTCATACTAATAACTTAGATAAGATGTATAATGTACTAGCTTCTTCTAAATTGCAAGATATTTTCATTAAAGTCTCTTACCTCCACTTCAAGAGAGTGTTATCTTTGAGACCTCTCTTTATTTTTATCAATCATGTGATACGGTCAAAATGCCGAAGGAAAAATTTTATCTATGGGAAAATTGAAATACTATGAAAATGCTTCATCCTCATCCTCTAATCAGTTTTAAGCTAAATATACTTTCAAACCATCTCCTAAGCCCACCGAAGAAGAGGCTACTATCAATGTTGTTTCTACACTTAAAAATCTGCAATTCCAATCTATAAATCATAATTTTACCAAATTACCCTATACACCTTTGTTTCTATTGCCTCAACTTATCAAAATAAATCTTATTACTCTTCCATCGCCGCTCAATATCGATCCCTCTCACCCCCGTGGCCGAAACTGTGATGAAAATACATGATGTAACTACCAACAATTAATTTGGAAATCTATTGATCGTGGTTTTAAACTCAATCATATTATTCAAGATCTCATTGACGAAAATTCTATCGAGCTCCCTGAGCCATCTTCTTCTAGGCTGGTCAATGATATTAAAAAGCTAAAAATCTTTAATGACCCTTTTCTCAAGCATGATAAGCAAGCTACCGATTCTTATGCCAACCGTACATATCACGTTGTGCCTCCTCCTTCATCGGGGCCTCTTGATTTTTTTTTTTTTCTACTATTTATACATCACCAAAATTGATTGTATTTTAAGATCATGATTATCACACTACATTTACTTTTGATTCCTTGCACATCAATTCTTCTATTGGTTCCTATACCATCAATAATACTATGATCTATATATTGGCTCCTACTAATGTATTCTCCATGCACTCCTCCTGGTCATCAAATTTCCATTGTCTTTTGTTAAATTTCAATTCACTCATTATTTTTGTTATGTCAAGCTTCTTGTTATGGTTAGGCCCCTTACCATGTTTGTATCATTCATCATTGCATCTTCAATCAAAAATTATGACATGCTCTTAGGTCTCTCTTCGCTCTGCACCACCCAAGCCCTCCCTTTCATGAATCATTTGTGTCTCAAGTTTGTCCACAAAAACAACTTGTTACTATCAAAGACATTTCACCATGCACACCATTACCTCAACCTACTTTTTTTTGATGCAACAATCATGACATATAGGCTTCATATGCCTCTCAAATCTAAAGCAATGTATGCACATATCTCTCCTATTCGCACACAACCTACACCAAGACCTTTTCATCCTCATTAGTATATTAGACCACTTTGTTAGCCTAATACCCCTACTCAGGTAGCCCCTTCACATAGGTTTTCACCTCCTCCTTCACCACATAGGTCTCATTCACATGCATATCCTTACTCTCCTACACCATTGAACTTAGAGTATCGTCTCATGAATTTCTCTCCTCGAATATCGGGTAGAGGTCCATTTCCCTTCAGTATCATTGGATAGTCTCCTCTCCATCACACTTGGGGGAATCATGCTTCATTTCCCCCTTCCGTTATTATTATTCGACTCTATTTCCTACAACTACACTTCATGCTCCACGCATCATGGTTAAAATTTGTAATTACTTCCATCCCCTTAGATACACACCTTATATATTCATTACCCTATGACACACTATTGTTCCATGATTTTATAATCAATCGCTAAGGGTCTAAAATTAACCTCACATCATCTACATTTTATGCTCTATGCTTCACGGTACAAATTTTTAGCATTTATTCATGTAACACACACATTACCCGATGACACACTCTTATTATGTGGTTTATTCTTGACTATTGAGGATTATTATAAATGAACATCATCTCATACACATCCAGTGAGGGGCACGCTTCTCCTATCACCTTCACATATTGCATACCATACCATCACACTCATATAGCATTTGCATATCTTGGCTATATTAACTATTGCTAGCTTATTCTATTTACATGTTACACTTTTTTTTCCATGTTAGACATATTATTAATATGTCATTATCTTTATATATATACACATGCACGTTCACTTGGTATTTTGAGGTGAATTCTAATCTCTTACATTTTTTTACACTATAATTATTATTGGTAGTGTACCTTTTACCAATCCCACCGAGGTTCCTGGGGCATCTACTTTCACTATTCCAACATTCTACACACTTCAGGTTCTATTGCTACAATATTCACTACTTCTCATTACAAGTTACCTTACTTTTTGATTATTTATACAGATTTCACATACTATTCATCTTTTCTAACATGCTAATGGGTGATTCATGTGTAGTATTTTCTTTACAAGACTATATGCCATAACAGTTATTTGATCTATTTTTCTTGATCTTGTTTGTTGTTGTATGATATTGTTTGTAGGATATTCCTCCGGCTTGAGTGATCATTGTATATTTTTGGAACTTTGGCTCTGATTGTATTGTGACATTGTGAGCGATGTTCCATGTTCAAAATCTACTTTTCATGGTCTATCTTATCTGTGCACTTTCTTGTTACATCGTTCCTTTTTGCATTCTAGCTAATTTTACTACTAACACATGTTACTAACCTCCCTTGATTTCATGTGCCTTGGTTTCTACCATACACATCCCCTACCCCCTTCAGGTATCCACTTCAAATCAACATCAAGTCCTCTCTTTTGGGCCATATTCTCCTACTATTATCACATGAACCCAAAATGAGGGGGTCATACATTGGGTGAAAAAAACACCCCTACAACAACTTAGAGCTATAGTTCATATCAGTATAGTATACAAACAACATAGGCATACAGTCACAAAGAAGTATAGAATCAGACTTAGAATTCACACTCAATACAGAAACTAGTGATCAGACGCAGACACTAGCACCTAAGTGCTCCTCTACTCTCCTAGGCACTATTGTGCTGGGGGAAAAGACAACCATTTTTTAGTGCAACATTTTCTATAATAATTTATAGAGTAGTCCTACAGTAATAGGCATTGGCCTTCAGTCACATAATATAGTCTATCTCCTACATTCAGTACGGTCAGAACAATTCAAAACTAATCAGAACAAATGAAACGTGTCAGGACATACCATCTACAATGGTGCTTATTGGGAAAAGTCATGAAAGGAGAGTAAAACTAGAACTCTCTCCCCAACACTTTCTCTTTGGCATGAGATCACCCAAAAAAATTCACTTGGAATGATATCATCCAAAAAACTTACCTTCAACATTCAAATCAGCAACTCCAAGAAACATGACACTTTTATATCTTTTACTCTCTTACATATTAAGTGCACACTTACCTTTTTACACACTATTACACTATTTACATACTTATACACATGTTTCTATGATCTATCATATACATAAATTTGACTAATTTCTTTCTCTTATTTTATAGGTTTGTCTTTACAAGAATCAGTAAGCACAAACTACAATAACACACTACAATGCATACACTTCACCACTAGGGTCAACTTCCTTTTCCTAGTCTCCATTCTTCACTTTACAATCACTTCACATGTCACATTTTCACTCAGTACGCTATCACCAACACTCTTTTCTACATGATCATAAGGTACGCATCTTCTATCTACTTTATGTTATCATTTATTCACCGAAGAACCTAAATGGGGGTAAATATAAACATTAAATAACGCGCTTGCATAAATTTATAGGTCCAAAAAAGCATACTAATGTATATATGATTCCTAAGAAAGAAAACTAGTGGTTGACAACTATATTTGGAATCTTTTCTTTGTTTCTTGTTTTCTCTTTTGTCTTACACACCCTATAGCCCTAACTGAGCTTGACTTATTTATCCTTTATGGCCTCATACATTGGTGCCCAGTTAGGAAACCAACACTCAAGATCTTTTGTCCATACTGGGAACTCCCCACCCTTTCTTACCTTTACTCACTCTTTTTTGGTATCTTGTATCTTTTAGGAATATTTTTCACTTATGGGTTGGCCTTCTAGTTTTCCGTTACGAAATTCAAATAAAAGAATCATATGTATAATTAGTTACTTCTCAAAAATCAGGACCAAGTACTAAGGATTACTATTACCACCTAAGGTTGCATTCAAAGGTATAAAAGCACTTTAAAGGAATCCATATAACATCCATACAATGGATAAGGGTTGCATTACTTCTTCATACACTTCATAAGAGGGAATGTCTATTCTATTCCATCCAAACATACTATACATTGCTACATTCTAGATCTAGCCCACTATCACCTTGTGAAAATTGTAGAAGGGAATCATAGGTCATCATTTCTACACACCGACATAAGAGTTACATGGGGTCTAAGATCTAGTGCAAGAATCGGAAATAATTTTACTCTTCGGGTGACCGCTAGGGTCAATCCAACTCCACATTTTGCATCTTTTTTTATTATATTTTATTCATTTTATGGACATGTGCAAGTAGTCATTATGTTTTCAGGTTATAGGTACCCTCATAAATCATAGTGTGGATATCAATCCACATACAAGAGCTAACAGAGAAACCACGGTGATAAAAAAATCATTTCTTGATCATCTACATGGCCACCAAGACCCAAATATAATTTTCAGTGCCTAGGTGGCTCTTCCTCCCATGGGCACCCCTTTCATGTTATGTTCCTGAATTTCAATTTACAAGGAGCATTAATTACATTGTCTACTATTTGTTCAACACTTCTACCTGCCCAAATCACCTCTAGTCTTCTTGAAAATTAGCCAAGTATTCCTATATATCCTTCTTGTTGAGGGTTTTACATTGTATATGATTTTTTTCTTATGTCATTACTATAGTTTAGTATTCATACATTATTTATTACAATAGTTACTCTGCAATAATATTGATTTTTATTTTTATCAAATCACTTATAAAAACACAAAAGGATATCTAAAAGCATTTCTCTTATTGCTGATATAGATTTGAGTGCTTATGAATTATGTGGCACTTGAATCAACCTTCTACTTCTACACTAGGGTGATAATATAACTAATTTACTTATCATAAATTTTGATGAAAGTTCCAAATTTATTTATCCATAGAAATTAAATGAATGTGTGGAATATTTTACACATTTTCACATACTCCTACCCTAAAAAAATTGAGTGTTAAAAACATATCGATGTGATGTACTCTTTTATTTTCTAACTCTTCAAGTTACATCTTATTATTCTAGTGAACAAGTGAAAATATTATGTGGTCATTAGATAGATCATCCTCTTGCCCACACCTTACTTTTGTTAATCTATATTATAAGGATCGGAGGATTATATACATGCCAACATGATAACCAATGTCAATCCCTTACATTGTTGATTGTGAGGATTGTTGGAGTGCTCCTCTTAAAGATGCATGCCCTAAAATTGTAAAGTAGATACTCATCCATAGCATGATTCTACCATATTCTAATATGAAATTAGGGATTCAACTCCATGCTCATGGGAAAATTCATGAGTCCATATATTCGATCAATTGTCACTACCTTTAGGATTTGTGAGGTTTGTAAATTCTAATTTTAACACATCTAACACTCCTAAAAATGTTAATAAACAATCCAAAAGGCACCAAAACCTAAACAATGACTATATTATTTCCAAAAATAGACATCGATTATAGAATTTAAACCCTAAAATCTTTAAGTTGAATGTTGAAATCCTTAACAAATACCTATGAACTACCCTGATTAGATTATAAAAATATCTCATAAACTTTGACTCAAGGAGCTGTGAGACTAGTTCCATAAGGTGCAAAGTGACCATAATTTCTTATATTTACTAAAATTAATTTTATAAATGGTGTAAGAAATAATAAATTATAAAGAACACTTACTTTAGTAAATATATCCCTCTTAAATGCACATATGCAACATTGTATAAAGGACCGCGAGTGCATTTCATCTTCTTTGGGTTTTAAATTCCCAATCCATAGGCTTGGATTTTCCTTGGATATCCAAACCTAAGGTTTAGATTGTGTAATCAATGAATAAATCTGTGTTTTACAAAAAATATCAAAATCTCATGTGCTATAACGTAATATTTCAAAAAATAATTATACTATGACATCAAGCTCATTTTTACCTTGGTGATGATATCCTTCTCTCTAAAATTTGATTAGTTTTAGGATTTCATCCTTAATTTCTTTTAGTAGTTCCTTATTTTCTTGCCAAAATGTATGCATATGTTTTTGTACACAATTTATGATTTTTTCATCCTAATTTTCGAAAAAAAAAACTCATTTTTTCTAAAATCCATTCTACATGCATTAAAAAAACAAAAAATTGACTATTTTTCTCAAAGTTACGGGGTGTACACATAAATATTTCATTTTTGGATGTGTGCAATTTGAAAATTACTAAAAAATTATATATTCATCTAAAAATTATGAAACATTAGTGGGACCTTGGACATGGTCTTAGCTATCTTTCTTCTAAAGGGATTTGAAAAATAATTTATAGAACTAAAAACTAGGGGTGTTCACAAACAATAGGTTGTTATATTTTTGAAAAAAATAGACATAGTTTGTTTGCACACTATATGTTACCTTCTTAATCTCCACCATTTTCAAAAACAATTATTAGTTCATAAACTTGATTTGAGCACTACGGTACTTATTCTTATCACGTTGTCAAATTTTGAGCATATGCATGCCAAATTATTAGATAAAGTCTAGGATTCATTGATTTCGGGAAAACGTGTCCACTTTTGACACCCTTTTTCTCCCCCATTTCCATGAACTTACCATAAAGTCATTTGATTGAGTTTTCAAAAGAATTTATAAATTATTCAAGCTATGGAGTAAAGTGTTACTCACCCTCTTGTAAGGTCTTCTTGTTGTAGCTATAGGTTGCCTAAGTGAAATCTTTGGTTTATTTTACTAATCGTTGTCTATATAATATATATGATAATATCATTTACTATGATGGTTACCTTAATAACGATTATGAGTAATCATTTTGCATTAACCATGCCCATTTTTATTCTCAAATAGGATTTTATTAACCACACTCATTATTATCATATCTTATTATTATGAAGTATAGATTACATCGTTATTATTCATGGTAAATATAAATTTTACTTGACAAACTCATTAATGATCATTACTATTATTTCCATGATGAAAATCGTGTTCAAAAACTTTCTTTCTATTGCTCTAATTTAATCATAGGACTAGTTAAGTAAAGGATTTAGATTAAGTAATGACTTAATAATATATCTAAATGTCTTTGACCACTTATTTAATTAATACATTAGCAATAGTTTTTACAAATACACAACCATTAAAATAGGTACGTAGATAATATCTACTCATATATATACCATGTCGATTAAATAGGCCATACATTTCTTTATCAACACAAAATCACACGAAGTTGCGAAACCAATTATTATTATTATTATAAAGTAAACCAAATATGTAATTAGGATTATACATCGGGGTTATATGACCATCCTTTCAATTAGGATTTATTATTGAAATTATTTAATACAAACAATATACTTATTAAAATGATCATTTTTACATATGAATTCAAGGTTGTAACCAATAAAAAAGTATTAAATCACTCTAGGTATTTGCTTCATATCTTTTCCTATTTACTTGTACATCGGTTCGTAGACATAAATATACATGGGTCTATTTAAGAGAATAGGCATAAGTCAACTCACACATTATCTATATCATAATCATTATATAATGATAATAACATTCAAGTTTGATTTGCACGTACTAAATCAAATCAACTTACAAATTTAAATCAACCAATTTATATCAACAAGAATACCATCATCGAAACAACAATTGACACTTCCTTCTATAGCTTGTCGCCCATGCGTTCTCATGATCTGGATGGGTTTGTAGCTCAACAAAAACTGAAACAAATGATGGTTTTACAGGAAAACCAACAACCTAAAACAAAGGATGGTTTTATAGGACAACCAACAACCTAAAACAAAGGATGGTTTTACAGGACAACCAATAACCCAAATATCATGTTGCTGCTTTTCCTTTGTGCTTTCATCTGTCCACTATGTCTTTCCTTCAGGGAATCATGTAGGAACCACTGCTTACTAAATACAAACTGAATAGAGGGAAAATTGAACATTGAGACCATGTTCCAGTTCCCCCTCAATGTGAACATTTCACTTATTCAAACAAGAACTCTAAAATCATACTACAAATCTGAAATAAAAGAAAACACACATACACACACTTTGTCATCACATCTTCATGTGGCCCTGTCGTTGGTGACTGATGAGAGGTATATGATTGACCTCTAGCCTCTATTGCCTCAGTCATCCATGTAGATGCTACTTACTTAGAAAAAATTTATCTGAGGCTCAATAACATATCGATTACAAATTAGATGTTGGTTACCACAAAAATACGTCCGTAAGGAAAAAAAATTAAATCATTTTTATAACTTTTTACAATGACACAATATTTTGATGACAACTCAAAAATTTGAAAATGACACTTTTAACTCAAAAAAGAGGACTCGACTAGAAATGACTTTTTAAATGAAATTGAATTCATGAAATTTTACACTAAGACAAATTTTGATGATATAATACTACAAATTTCACTATGACATAATAAATTTGACTTACACCGACATTATAACATGATTTTTCACAATACTATTATGACCATAAAGACACAATATTAATAAATGACCCTTGATTTTTTACTAAGATAATAATATTAACTAGAGAGAACAATTTAAACACATGAAACACAAATTTGTTACTAAAATAATAACACTTAAATTTTGATTCATACTCTAGATTTTAGATTTTTATCTAAACGTAAGAATCAAATTAACTTTGAACGTTGATCTAAACATTAAAACTTGACTCTATTGACTTGAATGAAACAAAGGAAAAATAAACTTATGGTGACACTGCTAATGAATCAAATACCCATTCTATAAAAAACAATTTTTAAACAAGACTCACATGATTACAACCAAATAACGAAATATAATTCATATGACCTAGATTTGCGTTGTCTCCTTATATATAGCTATGAATGATTCCAAGACTCAGTCAAGTTATAGACAAATGTCAAAAAGAGTCTAGTTATGCATGCACACATTAATGGAATATCACACATTCATCTAACCATGTATTTAGTTGGATCTGATAAAGTGGATTCTGTTGAGAAATTCCTCTTGTTGTTTCAATGATCTAACTTTCCATCGAATAGAGAGATGTTTAGAAAATAATCGGTGGGTAGGACCAATGTTTTGAGTAAAGTAACCATAGATCTGACCGATTTCATCAGCACATTCAAGACGAAGCCAAGTGTATCTAAAATATCTGAATGGAATGAAAATTCATCCAACTTGATTCCAAAATAATTTGAATGTACATAACACCATTCGAGGGATGAGAATTTACATGCAGATGGTGTGGTCGATCATAGGAATCTGGTAGTATTGTAATTCAAAACCATGATCAATGTAAATCCTCCAAGGGAGCGCCAAATGCAAAGACAAGATACATCCATGAAAATAATCAAAACATCATATTGATCGTTGTCTTATAGATTTGGTTTTTATTTCCAACCGATTCTGTGTAAGGGCTTGGTATGTGACTTATATTCAATTGCAGGCATGTGCAGCTAGAAGTGGACTCATGAGGGAATAGAAACTCCACCAATCATGCAACGGATATACAAATACATGTCCAGCTTGATTTACACAAATGAAATTAAGAATATGCAGATACCCCTCCACTTTACACCAGTGTTAACTCTAAACATACACCTTCTTCACAAATCAGTGCCTCTTCCTTGTTCCCGACATTTCAGTATACGAATCTACACAGAATAAAATCTTGGCCACTTCAAGATAGATGAAAGTCAATGTAGTATCCAATTAGATCTGTGCACAAACAATACCAAGCAAAACCACTCTGATCTCGCACAAATCCTCCAAATGAAATGTTAAACTGTAGATCTTACAAGGCACTTTACACATTCTCAATACAATGGAGAATTCATTTACATTGAATGCTTTGTAAACATTAGAAAATCTATAGATATTAATCCAAAAATATGTTATGACTACAAATTAGATAAGAAATCAAAGATAAAATTCTCCAATTTAAATTTAACAAAGATATCTTTGTTTTCCATAGTTGAAGGTATGTAGGTTTTTAGATGCAGATGCACAAAAATCAACTATGATAATACTTCCTACACAATTCTCTCTAAATAGATTTATGCCTCACAAAGAAAATATCATATACCAGGGCAACAAATATCAGCCACCCTTTCACCATTTTAAAAATTCATAGCCTTCATGCAACCACTCTTCGATACCACCGATAAAATCTACACAATAAAACACCAAATATTATAATTTAGAAACTGAATTCATTCAGGATATCAATTACATTGATAGTGTTTACATTTATAATGTTTGATTTCCTATAATGGTGGAGTCAACCTTCATCTTCAATCCCTCATATCGCTCTCCATGAATCTCTCAGTATTATCTCCTAATATCTCTCAAACATCCCTAGGATTAGTCACACTACAAAATAACTACGTGAATTGTTCTCACAACTCACTCAAATAATTAAACTATTACAACTATATTATTAATATGAGTTCTATAAACTCATTAATAATAATATTACAATTTATTTAATAATGTCACACAATATTTTGGTAACAAATATGATATGAATGTTTGTCTTATCTAAGAAGCATAATCACAATAAATAATGTCAAAGTGTAAATTTTCAAATTTGAATGTCTACATTTCCCCATTTTAAGTATGAAATAAAAACTGCATGATTAAAACAAAATATACCTAAGTGTGTAGAACTAATTTGTCTTCACTCAAATTTTTTGGGTTCCATATGTGTTGGTGTTCGCATGCACTACGATGAAACCCAAAATATAGAATGTGTTCAATTTTTATAACATAATTTATATTGTAACTCAAATGTAAATATAGAATTTTAAATTTACATAACATGAAGTAAATAGATGTAAAGCACAGAAAAAATACACCTATTTGTCTTATGGAGGGATTAAATATCATTCCTTGTTTACGGTTGGAGATTTGGATTTCTTCTTTGAGATTTGCTGAAGGATTGAGGGTGATTAGTCCTCAATTGGGCCAAAGGAGAAACTAGAGTATTGGGTGTATGCAACCCAACAAAAAATAAAATGTGGAAAGAGAATAATAAAGAAGTATTAATGCTCCTCATGAAGGAAGAAGACCCATTATTAAAAAATTTAGTAACTATGGTATTTTCCTATGAAATGAGTAGAGGAAATACTTTGCAAAGAACTTAGCCACTTTGATACTTTCCATAACACTTTAATCACATTGTTGTAGAGGGATGTAGGCCCAATTTTGTATATGTAGAAGAAAGATGCAAAGAGAGTGACTTGCCCAATGCTCTTCTTGTGTGTCACAATATTGATTAATTTTATGTAGTATGCTAAAATGAAAATGGAGAAGAAGACTCATGCACCCAATGTTTGGATGAGGATTAATCAACCAATGAATATATTGCAATAAACATTAGTATAACATTTAAAGTATGCAATAAATAAAATAAATAACAATGCCACATATTTACGTGGAAAATCCCTGAGGGGTAAAAACCACATGGTGAAAAGAGATATTTGATTTATGTGAGAAACATTACAGTCTAGTACAAGTATCCTCGTCACTTAAATCCACCAATCCACATATGTGAATATAATCAAAATGATCCAAGATCATATTTATTTGACCCCACGGGTCACAAACCAATTAAGTGATGGGATGTGACCTTATAAAAAGGAACCCGATTTAATATATTGATTAATAATAATCAATTAACATAAAAAAACTTAGTTTATATTAAATAATAAAGAATATAAATATTCTTGATTATTTAATTATAAACTAAGGTTTATAGGCACTTAATATTACATTCTAACACTCCCCTTAATATTAAGTGGGGAACATATGCCAACATTACCTATTTATATAAAAATATTTACAAATCCATAAACCATAGTGAAGGTTTAAGATAGTATATCACATTTGAAGGATTTATACACCTTCATCATGCCAAAATTACCTTTTGGTGCAAAAGGATTTGGAATCCATAAATTAGTTGTGAATGATTGATGCAAGGGCATCACTACAAAGCCTAAATTAGGATGTGTGTCATCAAATTTTGGTTTCTAGGTCCCTTAGGTTGTCTTAAGATTCATTCAATAGTCATTATAGGTTAAAGAGGTCTAGAATTTAAATTAGGAGGTTTCCCTCCATTTGGCATAGTTTGAAATTTATGTTGTTAGAGCCATTTTTAGTTTTCTTAGCATGAATAGGTATGTTATATGTTTTGGTAGGTCCTTAGATGTATTTGATTGAGTCTAAGTGTTGTATAAGGGATCCATCATAATTTTGAAGGAATATTTAGAATCTCACTCTTTATAACTCCTTCTTGGTTATAGCTTACATCATGGTGTCATCATGAGGAAGAAAGAGAAATTACATGTAAAATTTGAGCAACATATGTATAAGCCACCTTTATAAATGTTTTGAGGTCATTGATCAATCAAGAATTCAAGAATTTGAGCCCTAAGGAATATGTAGCAGTGTGAAGTGCTTTGCAAACAACTCCGTAAGGGATATAACTATGTCTGAACCCAAATAACCATTGAAATTCATGTTCTTCACACAAGGAAGGATTCAATAAGTAGGATAGATGGGATATCTATTAGATTTATTGCTTTCCAAATTATTTATGTGCTTTAGATTATGTGTATGACTCTATGTCGGGAGAGGATTATTATATTCGAGTGTATTACAGTCTTAAGTTAAGTATATGATCATGATAAGAAGGATGAGTTGAAGGAAAGAAGGACTTGTATCATGGACATAGACTCGAGAATTGTCTTGACCTTTGTAGTTACCCGTGAAGAATCCAAAACCATCTCCACTCTTGAAAAACCCGACCCAATTGAAATACTATGTTCTAAGTAGGCATGGAGGGGAACTATCATTGCATGCATGAGCCTAGTGGAATATTACACCTCGTTGTCAACTTTGGAAGCCTCCATAGGTGTTTATAGACCCACTTTGGTGGATTTAAAACCTTGAATACTAACAAGTTCTAATTATCCAACAAAACTGTGTTATCAGGCCTGAGAAAAGGAAACCCTTAGGGTTTAAAGTAAGAGGTCATTTGGAGGGTTTGAATTTCACATCAAAATCCAAAACCCTCAAGAAAGTTTTTCTACATAACCCTTAGGAAGGATCAAGTGGAAATTTTCCTTGGGAAACCCTCACAAAGAGGAAATCCTTGATAATTATAATGAAGGCACTATAGCACAATTGGGAAGCTTGATTTAGAGGCTAGAGATGAAGTTTTGAAGCTCATATGCCAAAGGAAGCCAGGTTGAAAAATTGTACATTGGCAGAACATCCAGTTGGGTAGTTGAAACAGTATTTAGTTAATAAAGTTAAGTCCTCAATCAAAAGATACATTGGGATTTGACTGAGACAGGGCTAGTAACAGTAGTGTAAGTCTAGAAGGAAGAAGGGGTAGGTAAAATATTTGCACTCAGAGTTGAACCAAAGTATCTTTCCCACACCTAAAAATTCAAAAAGGGTACCCAAATTTTTTATTATTTTCTTAAGGAAACTCATATTTTATTCCAATTCTTACCATTCCATCACCAATCTACTTAAGAAGCAAAATTGGTAACCTTAACACAAAGGTGAGATAGCTACTCTATGGTGGTGATTCTAATGACCCAAATGGTTTAGATAGGTGGGATAATGGAAAATGAACATGATTAAAGCATTGAAGGAGAAAATTTTATCTCATAGGATAGTTTAGTGTGATTTGAAGTGTTTCTAGTCTTGAGGAAAGGAATACATGTTGTAATATCTTAGACAAATTGAAGTTGTTTAACTAAACTAGTTTGTTGAGTGTGTTTAATATCCTAGATTATATGTGTTATCCAAATAAATCTCCTAGTTATCTTGATAACTTATATTTTCATTGACTCTGGTGTTTCACATTTTAGGTTGTGTGCACTCAAGATTGTTCTTTTGACACCTTCACACAATTGAAATTCCTCTCGTGTGCCCTTGCATGCCTTCCTTCTCTGTTTGAATTCTTCTATCTCCTTCCATTTCCCCTTACACGCCTTCCTCATACACATCTGCTTTCTCTCCTATCATGTCATTCACTCCTTGTGTGCACCTCTGTAGACTTACCTTCCAATCAGCTATATCCCTGACATTCTTCTTGTGCACTTACATAGACTTAGTTCCTTTGTATGCCCTCTTTTATTTATTTCGATGCATGCCATCCTTCAATTGAATGCCCGCATCTTATTTCCATACTTTCCTTCTACAAATATTCCTTCCTCCTACGCGTGCACATATTCTCTGTGCCCATTTCGTGTGCTTTCCTCTCACTCCCGCGCCTTGTGCCTTCTTCTACGCCAGTCACTATGTCATGTCATTTTATTTCAAACTTGAGTGTGCTACACGCAACCTATTAAAGTGCACCAACAAGGTGCCGAATCTAGACAAGCAACCAATGTATGACATGTGGTAGAAAAGATAAAAAATAAATAGTTGACTAACTCCTTCGGTCATTCCAAGCATGTCATGTGTTTTACATGCACCGACGGCTCTCGACATCTTTGGACAACCGTATCATTTTCTACAGAGCCCCGATCAGCATGTGCTTGGACTTATCAGAGAGATGTTGACACAAAATACATGTTTGACTATTCAAATTCAAATATAGGTAGGATCTGTTAGGAAGAAAATAGGGAAACATCTCTAAGCTCATCAATGCATACATCCAATCAATCTCAACCACCAGATTTCATCAGATCTTGTATTCTTCCTTCCTCTGCATGCCAAACAAACATGGGGAAGCACATCTAATAGCCTTGCAGGTGGATTTGTAGGCATTTATTGCTGGTTGTTGGTGGTTAAATATTTAAATATGAGTTTCCCCCCCTTTTTCCTTCTCTTCTCTCCTTCTTCTTCTATAAATAGTAGAGTTCTGCTTTATCAGAAGGATCCCTCCTTGTTGTAACAACACCATGCCAAAATGGTGGCCAACTTCCCATGGGTCTCAGACCTTGGCTTGGTCTCTAAAATGTATTCTTGCCTCCTGTTGTGAATGTAAATGATTGTGCATCCCTTAAGCAAAATAATCATGTTTTGTGGAACTCGTGTCTTCCCTGTCTTGTTTATATTGCATCTCACCTCTCTATTTTTGTTTCCTAGCATGTTTTGTGTATTCCTGTGTTTGTAGTCCCCATGTTCATGTGTTGCACATGCTAGAAGGAAGAGCCTACATGTTGATCTATGGTGCATGGTCCAACCTCTTCTTTTGCATCCTCTCTATTTCCTTTGCATCTCTTGGAGAGAGATAGATCCTTTCCTTCTGGCGCTATTACCTTACCTAGATTAGGATTTTCCCTTTCTACACATCCTTTTATACATGGTACCTTGGCATGTTTAGTCTAGGATTTGATTTCAGCATTAGGAGTAGTAGTAGTGTTAGAGGTAGGTACAGGAATTGGTCTTCTCTAGAGATCTGTCTCGAGTGCGCAAGGTCCCACAACTTTAGAAGGGTTCCATTGTTTTCTCAAACAACTCATTCCTTCTAAGATCTGAGACGTAGGTGCACATTTGAAGATTAACAGGTTTCTGTCATACCTAGTGGGACAGAGTGAAGAGCTTTACATCTTCATCTCAAGTAAGTTTGATGTGTTATTGATGATATCCAGCCTTTGGAGGAATTTTTCAACACATCGGCGACTCCACCGATTCAACGCACCCATTATCTCATGTGCGGACAAGTATCCCCTCATTCCTCCATTAATTTCTCATTTTTCCATCATTTCACCTTCCTTTTTTGAAGTTTTGCAATCATGACTTATTTCCCTTATTAGAATTCTCATTTGCAGTAGTAGAACTATTTCTCTCCATCACAACAGTTTCATAATCCTCCTCCAAATTAGTTTTATAAGCCACATTATCCCGAAATTGCATATAACTCAACTATTTCTAACGAATGTTTTGGAAGAACAATTTTATGTAAATGATCATGGAAACCCCTTAGTTGAAGCTGATTTTGTGAGGGAGGTGAAAAAAATAGAGATGGACATGATGCAGCTCAGAGTTAAGTGCTCCATAAAGGAAGCTAAAATTGGTTACAAGGTCCCTTGTCCATGGGTCAACCTTGTACCAAGATGGTTTAATTCCTAGTAGAATCTACACTTTATCACTGAGATACTGGCCCAGATTACATGATTCGGTGGAATAAATGGAGGCTCAAAAATAGAGCATGTGGCAACCCTATTAATGGGGAAATCCTACACTACCATCATATAGCTCTCCCACTCCTTCGTGCCAACTTACATCATCTCAGCCCGTTGCGCATGTTCCCGGCTTCTTGTGTGCTGCCCCTATTGAGAATTCCCCCCCTCCATCTCACCTTCACTTTTCCACCATCTCTCTTTCCGTGTGTGCCTCTGTTCCTTCAGCATGTGCACCTTTCACACCTTCTACACCCATCCTTCCATCTTCTTCTAAGTCTCCTCTGTCTAACTATACCAAAATGAAGAACCCCCTCCCAATGTGCCTTTCCCAAATAACATCATCATGTTTGAATACCGTAGAATAGTTGAAGAATGGTATGACTCATGCGACTCCGATTGGGAAGAGGATATCATACGGGCACCTTTTCTAGAAGAAAAATATTTACTCTCAAATGGCGCGCTCCCGAAGGAGGCTGAGTTACTTGTAGAGGCAAAACCATGCACTCCTCATCTTTGCACACCCACTTGCAAGCACTCCCCTTCAGGATGAAATTCTACAATTACCATCTATGAGATTGAGCTTCAAATTAATGGGTAGATCACAAGGTTCAAACCATTCCCAATCAGATATCTAGCTAACCTAGAGCCACAAAAAGAGTTGCCACTAGTCATGCTCACTTCAGAGCATGAAATAGAGCTTCAGCACGCCAAAGGTTAGTAGCAGTGCCTCCCAGATCTAAGTACATAACAACTCTAGGAGGTGTATGTTTTTTTGTTGATAATTTGAAGAGGGTGAAACACCATAGATAAGGTAGTTTTTCACTCTTGTTTTTGACCATGTCTAGTGCCAAATCAACTACATGGTCACAATTTGTGAGGAAGGGAAGCTACTTCTCCCTTACTATTATAGGTTTTACTTGATTTCCCCTTACCTCTGGTTAGTTTAGGTTTCCTTTCAGTAACACAAGTGCTTGCGAACACTCTTCATGTTCCATTTGGGACATGTATGATTTTCAACTTTCGTACATAGTGTTGTGCTTCGCATTTCAATGTGCTCCTCCGGCGTATTTTCTTTCTGTTGCACTGCGTGCCCATTTTGTTGCTTCCTAGGATGGAAATTCAATTTAGATAGAGGAAGTTCCAACGGTTAGTGCATAGCTTTCACTCTCATCAATCCAATTCAGAATATCTTAATATGAGAGCAGTAGTTTAGTTCAGATTTCAAATAGAGCTTCAAGTGACTTTAGGAATGTTCTTCAAAGTTGCAGATCAGATGTTCAAGATTAGTGCTTGACTCCATGCCCAATAGACTTCTAAGGCTATTGGTATCTTCATCTAGTAGGAAGATGGCCCCCAAAAGTCACCAAAACTCTTATCCAAATAGCTCTCCTAGTTATTTGGATAACATATATTTTCATTCTAACTCTGGTATTTCACATTTCAGGTTGTGTGCACTCAAGATTATTATTTTGTCACCTTGGGCATAGTTGCAGTTCCTCTGCATGCCCTTATGCAGATTCCTTCTCCCTTTTAATTCTTTTGTCTCCTTCCATTTCCCCTTGCACACCTTCCTCCCGCATACATTCTTTCTCTCCTATCCTGTCATTCACTCCTTGTGTACACCTCTCTGAGACTTACCTTCCAATCAGCTAAGTCCCTGGCATTCCTCTTGCGTGCTTACATAGACTCAGTTCCTTTGTGCACCCTCTTTTCTTTCTCGCCTTTGGGTGCCTTCCTTCGATTAAATGCTCTTGTCTTGTTTCCATACTTTCCTTCTACAAGGATGTCTTCCTCCTTCGTGCATACATCCCCTTTGTTCCCCTTTCATGCACTTTCCTCTTGCTCCCATGTCTTATGCCTTCTTCTATGCTAGTCACTATGCCATGTCATCTTCTTTCAGACTTGAGTGTGCTACACGCAACCTATCAAAGTGCACCAACAACACTTTGAATCTGGACAACCAACCGGTGCATGAAACTTGGTAGAAAAGACAAAACAAATGAATAATTGACCGGCTCCTTCGGTCAATCTGTGTGCCATGTGTTTTTATGAGCCAACAGCTCGAAATATTATGACATTCGTATCGTGTGCTACAGAGCTCTGATCGGTGTGCACCTAGACTTGTCAGAGAGCTACTGACACAAAATACATGTTGGACTATTCAAATTCAAATATAGGTAGGATTTTTAGGCAAAAAACAAAGAAACATCTCTCAGCTCATCAATGCATACATCTAATTGACCTCAACCACCAGATTTCATCAGATCTTGCCTTTTTCCTTCTTCCGTGCGCCAAATAGACATGAGGAAGTGCATATGATATCCTCTTGCGGGTGGATTTGCAGGAATTTATCACTTTGGTTGTTAGTGGTTGAAGATTTGAATCTAGGGTTCATTTTAAGAGACCTCTTAGAAATCAAAGGTGGAAAATACCTAGCGAATATCCTCAAAACCGGTTTCGTAGGAAGGCAAATTTTTGGGGGTCCGACAACAAAATTTTCACCTAATTTTTAAGAGGTGTGATAGAAGGCTGCAGACGCGTGATAGGAGATTTGTTGTCACATGTCAATAAGGTGGTTGATGCACGTCAACCACCTTGTTGATGTGCAACAACTAATCTCCGTCGCGTGTCTAAAACCTCTACTCTCTAGTCATGCATCTACTTCCTCTGCATGCCTTTCACACGTCAACAAACTCTCCATGTCGCGCATCAGCAAAATCTCTATTACACGTCTCTACCTCTCACCTTCCTATCACACATTTATTGTACTTGATAATACATATGCCCCTAGGTGGTATGAGTGATCTAGTAGTGTTCTACCTAAAGAATAATCTACGATTATGTAGGGGATAGTTTCAAGGGTAGGAGAAGCCAACCCCTTAAAAAAATAAACTATAATTTTTAGGCGAATAGGTCAGCGACTGCGCTTGCTAAAATTTTGCCTTTTCAAATTTTTCAAAAATGGAATATTCTCCATATTACGAATATTCACCACTAAAATTATTCATGTTTGAATCCAAGTTTCCCTCCCTTTCTCCTTCTCTTCTCTCCTTCTTCTTCTATAAATAGTAGAGTTATGCTTTGTAAAAAGGATCCCTCCTTGTTGAATAACACCATGCTAAAATGGTGAGACTTCACATGGGTCTTAGACCTTGGTGTGGTCTCTACAATTTTTATCGCATCTTGTTGTGAAAGTAAATGACTGTGCATCCCTTAAGCAATAAAATCATGTTTTTTGGAACTCTTTTCTTCCCTCTCTCATTTTCATTGCATCTCACCTCTATTTTTACATTTTCTGGCATGTTATGTGTACTCATGTGCTTCTAGTCCCCACATTCATGTGTTGCGCATACTGGAAGGCCAAGCCTGCATGTTGATCTGTGGCACACGGTCCATCCTATTTTCCCATGCCCTCTTTGTTTCCTTTGCCGCTCATGGAGAGAGATTGACACTTTCCTTCTGGCACTATCGCCTACCCTAGCTAGGATTTTTCCTTTCTACACATCCTTCTATCCCTGGTCCCTGGCATGTTTAGTCTAGGATTTACTTTCAACATTAGGAGTAGAAATAATGTTAGAGGTAGGTAGAGGAACTAGTCTTCTCTGGAGATTCGTCTCGAGCACATAAGGTCACAAAACTTGGGGACAGTTCCATTGTTGTCTCAAATAGCTTGGTCCTTCCAAGATCTAAGACATGAGTGCACGTTTGAAGACCAACACTATGCATCAATGATTTTGGCTAGGCATGATGTTTGACACTACATATCATAGTTTCTCATGGAAAATATCTCAACCAAGATCTGTAGGAGACTTTTATAACACAAATACCTCCTTTAAAATAGATGCAACACATTACATTGTATATCCTGTAAACTTAGAGTGACAAGTTTACAAAAATCATTAAAATATCCTTTTACAATTCTTTTTTTAAGTGGAGTAGAAGTATAGAGGAGAAGGATATATCACATGGCCAACCATTAGGAGGTGGAATTTCCATGCACACTCCCCCTCAATGGAAATTTGAAAGGCCAAGCATTACATGAAACTTGAAGAAATTTACAACACGCAATGGCTTTGTAAACATATATGCAATTTGATCTTTAGTCGGGAAGTACTAGAGATATATATCACTCGTAGAGAGCCTTCTCGAGATAAAATACATATGAACCTCTATATACTTTGTTCTCTGATGTTGAATTGGATTCTTAGAAATAAAAATTTAACTCTAGCTATCACATAAAGGAGGAGTACTTCCTTTAGCTTCCATGTGTATCTCTTACAACAACCATTTTAGCCACATGGCTTCTTTCACTCCTTCCATTACACTTCTATACTCTTCCTAAGTAGAATAAATGAAGACTCGTTGGATGTTTTTTACTGCTCCAAGTAATGACACCTGTAAAAAACTTGAACACATATCCAGTTGTAGACTTTCGATCTATCACATCACCAACATGGTCAGAATCACAATATCCATATAAACATACATTGTTAGAAGAATTATAATGTAAACCAAAAATTATCGCGCCTTTAATCTAGCATAATATCCTTTTGGCTAACTTCCAATGATCTTGATATGGATCCTTCATAAATCTAGAATAAATACCTACTACATAAGTAATGTCAGGTCTAGTAATAGTAAGATAAATCAAACTACATATAAGTTTCCTATAAAGAGTAGGATTAGATTTTTCACATGTAGGTTTAGGTTCAATTTTACATTTAACTTCTATAGGAATAACAAGTTTACAATAAATCATATTGAAACTTTTAAGCAGATTAGTGGCATATTATGATTGAGATACAACAATGGAATTTTCATCTTGAAATATAGGCATGCCTAAGAAAGCACGAAATAGACCTAAATTAGTCATTTCAAAGTATTGTTTGAATTTAGCTTTAATTTTCATAATTAAAATATTAGAGTTACTAGTAATAAGTAAATCATCAACATACAATACAATGAGAATAATTTAATTTTCTTCAATTTTTACAAATAAATCATTATCAGAAGAATAGTTAGAAAAACCGACTTCATTGAAAAAGATATTAATTTTTGCATACCAATCTCTAGGAGATCATTTTATACCATATAGAGATTTTTTTACTTTACGAGGTTCTTGAAAACCTTTAGGTTGAGTCATATATATTTCCTCCTTTAAGTCACCATTCATGAATGCATTCTTGGCATCCATTTGATGGATTTTCCAACCATATTTACCAACTAAGGAAATAAGGTTCCTTACGGTGCTCATTTTTGTAATTGGTGCAAAGGTTTCCACGTAGTTATTCCTAAGTTTTTGAGTAAACCCTCGAGCTACTAACCTAACTTTAAATTCATCAATACTACTATTGGATTTATATTTGATTTTGTATAGCCATCTAGATGTGACTATACTCCGTGTTTCAGGAGGAGGAACAAGGTCCCAATTCTAATTTTTTATTAGAGAAGTGAATTCAAAATTCATTGCATCTACCCATATTTCGTCGGAAAAAGCCTCTTCGAAATATTGGGGTTTCGGCTCATACATTGTAATTAGGTAATGATATGTGTGTTGACTTCTAGTCAATTTGTAAAGGTTTTTAGGATTAGAGTCTTGAAGAATAGACTCATCCCATTTAGGTCTTTTGTTTATGGAGGAAACATGAACATAATATTTTTCAACTATGGGTTCAATATTTTCATCATCACTATCATCATTATTACCATCATTATCAGTTTCATTATTTTATACTTCATTAGAGTCATCATGAACAATAGAAAAAAATGAATATGAAGATGAAAAAAAATGTTTTTCTAATATTTTAACATTCCTATTTTCTATAACTTTTTTTTACAGACTTGTAGATCCTAAGACCTTTAGTTCTACCTCCATAGCCTACAAAGATATAGGAATAGGAGGTTTGATCTAGCTTCTTCCTTTTGTATTTGGGAATGAATATAGGTGTTGGTCTACCAAATATTCTCTTATGAGACACTATAGGCACAAAATCATGCACTTGGGTACATTTCTAGGTCCTAAAAGCATGCTAGCATTTACATGATTCCTAAGCAAGAAAACTAGTGGTTGACAACTATATTTGACCTCTTTTCTTTATCTTTTGCTTTCTATTTGGTATTACACACCCTAAAGCCCAATAAAAAATTAACTTATTTATATTTTATAGCTTTGGACATCCGCACCAATGTGTATTTTTGCCTCCCGGGTGCCTCTAACAATTTCTTACCTTACTCCCTCTTTTTGCATCTCTTTTATCTTTTGGGAATATTTATAACTTATGGGTCCGACTTCTAGTAGAAAATTATGAAATTAAAACAAGGGACTCATTTAAATACATAGTTATGTTTTCAAAATGAAGGATCAAGAACAAACCATTACTATTATCACATAGGTTTGCATTCTAAAGGAATCAATACACTTCAAATTCATACATCTAGCATCTATACAAGGGACAATGGTTGTATCACTTGTGCATGTACTACATAGGAGGGGTGAACTTATTTATTTGAGGTTAAAGGTACCCTTTGCGATCATAGTATGAATATCAGAAACCAAAAGGAATCAACAACAAAACCCTTGTGACTCAAAAGAAAGAATATCGTGAAACCATGAGCAGTCAATGGTTCCTAGATATAGTCACCACCACCTAGGAACCTATGCCATATATCTGGTCTCCAATATCTAAATTTATTCTTGAGTTCCAAAGTTTAAAGCGAGAAGTGACAACGCTAACTACAATTTATTCATCACTTGTACTCGCCCAAATCACTTCCCATTCATTCGAAATTAACTAATTCCTCATATCTTTCCTTATTGCTTAGGGATTTTCATTTTACATGCTTTATTGCTTGTGTCATTATTATATTTTAGGATTTATTCATCATTTGTTACAATAGTTACTTTACAATATATATTTAATTATTTAATTCAAATTATAATTAAATAATTTGGTGAACTCATCAATCGAACCCTACCTTACTTTTACACATTCATTTGTTTCTTCTCCCATGGTTTCCATTCATGAAACCTTTACTGATGAAGATCTTTGTGACCTGCAAGCCCATATTTCTAAGAAACCTTAAGATCTAGATATCCTCTTATTCACTTCTTGTAAAGAAGATACTAATCTAATTGAGCTCAATCTTCCAGCTTTCTAATGATATATCTATTCCTATTACAAGCCAATTTCTTCATTCCACTATCCCACATACCTCTATTATTATCATTTGTAAACCCACTCCTACTAATAATTTCACCCATCCTATTACTTCACATATATGTCAAGTATCCTCCTAAAGAACTCAAGACATAACCTCTTTATCCCGGGATCTCCAAGTCCAAATTTGTTAACTACAAAGCAAGCTACGTTGCGTTCCTCTTCATATCTTGATTCCTTATTACTCTTTCACACCCCATTTTCACTCACCATTTATTCTTATCCCCTTCCTCACATGTTGATTACACCTAAGATACCCACCTTCAATGCCCATGGTGACCATTAGGAGTATCTACGATCTCTCCATGTTGCATGTATGGATTATGCAAATGATCATACAATACTAAGTTATTTCCCATAAGTTTGCAAGGTTATGCCATGTGTTGGTTTTATGATCTACCTGTTAATTCAGTAAATTATTTTACACATCTCACCAGTTATTTTATTGCTCACTTATCCATCAATATCAGCACAAAAATATCATATGCATAAATTTCTGAAATCAAAAAAGGATCTAATGAGCATATAACTAACTATGTGTTGTGTTACAGGAACAATATAGCTAATATGACTAATGTACTAGTTGATTTTTAATTACAAGATATTTTCATTCAAATTCAATTACCTTCACTATAACAAAGTATTATATTTGAGACCTCTCCATAATTTTATCAATTATGTCATACAATCAAAATATGTAAAGTCAAACTCTTATATATGGGTGTTGGCGAGAAATTTTTTCTAGGGGAAAACTTGTGGATTTCTTTCCAATGCTCTGGGAATTTAAGTCCCTCTACATAAGCGGCACAACTTCGTATATGCATGCACGAGTAAAGGTGGATTCTCCTGGTGGCCTTATGGCCACGTATCCAATCGAGGCACTCCACTGACCTTGCGGAAAATATAACAATTTATTGCTAGATAATACTTTGTCAAGAGAGTGGGAAAGAGAGTGAGAAAAGAGAAGAGAGGATTAATTTTGGGGGTAGAAAATCAGATTCACACACCCATTAACCAAAAATTTTACACATGAATTAAAGTTAAGAAAAAACAATCCTATAAATGGCAACAAGACAAGCTAAGATTGAGAACTCAAAGTTTCTAAAATATCATCATCAAAAAAGGCATGAAACTCCTTCTTCTATTGATTCTTAAGTAGAAGTTATACATAGCATGGAAATGGAAGAAATTTGAGAATGAGGGGAATGGAATAATTTGGCTATCTCTTTTGTTCTCTCAATGCACTCTTGAGTTTACAAAATCAATCACCAACCATTTGAAATGGGAATGGATTTACAATTTATAGAATGAGATATGACTCTTCATCTACCCTCCAATGCCTTTTCATATGTCCTCGCACAATTTAAAACTTTTCAACTTCCTAGGAAACTTTTAAGTCCCTTTTTATAATATAAAGGTGAATTATTACATTAGGAACATTAATACATATGAAAAAGTGCAACCCCAATGCAAAATTAGAACATTGAGAAGAGAGAGAAAGTTGGGGGAAGAGGAGAGAGAAAAGAGCGAGAGAGAAGAAGAAGAGGAGATGTCATTCCTGATGAAGTCCATTGATCCTCATTGATGGAAATCTCAATGTGATGAAACTTTGAATCTTAAAACTTGTGTGAAGCTCCTTCCAGTTGGCTCATAGATGCTTCGGAATGAGTGTTTAAAAACACTATTGAATGGTTCTACCGATGACCATAACTTCCACCCTACACAAGATACTCCTGCAACTCGAGCCACGAAGTGAGTGTTGGGAGACACTATTGAATTCCCTAATATGAATCTCAAATTCCCTATGAGAAATGCCCATGGATGATCCAGAATGATGGTGTTGACCTGAATGATCATCCCTCTATGTCCCATTGTGCCAAACTTGCCCTTTGAGAATGACTTGCTATTTTTAGTAAGTATAGATGGGGCAACTTACTATTTTTAGTAAGTGTCATAGTTATATTTTCCCAACCTAAACCGGATATGGTAGCTTGAATTATTTCTTCTTATTGTGTTCCTCTCACTTTTTAGACCAACTAGCTATTTATATCAGGGGCTTGTGGAACCACTTACTATTTTTAGTAAGTGTCAATTGCGAGTCGAGATGACCTTTTTGATGACTTTACCTACGATACTCCCTCTGTGTTTTCTTCCTTCTTCATAGCCTCTTCAAATTATGGCTTACCTAAAGAAAAAAACCCCTATGTAGGAAGGCATGCTATTTTTAGTAAGTGCACCATGGATGTCAAATTGTGATAAAATAAGTTTTGAAAATCTAGGTCTTATTCTCGGGATTCCACGCTCCGCATTTTGAGTAATTCATTCGTCTTAACATGTGGGAAAATGATATTTTCATTGGCAGGGGCAGAATACTAAAAAAAACATATCCCTAAATATAGGGACTTCATGGCATGAAAAATAGTTTACGTGAAACTAGATTTTTCAAAGATCATTCCCTCCAATTTTCATGTGATTTCAACCATTGGAACCCTGAGAAGTGAAGAGGTAGCTCGCTTCCTTTTTGTAGATGTTCTTCATGTGACAGGGAAGAAATTTGATGAAAACTCAGTCCTCCATATCCCTAAAAATAGGGACTTCATGGTGTAAAACCTAGTTCACGTGAAACTAGATTTTTCAACAATCATTCCCTCCAATTTTTGCCTCGATTTTGCTAACTAGAACCCTTAAAAGTGGAGAGGTAGCTCGCTGATTTTTTTCACTACTTGTGTCATGGAAGACATTAATGGAGATTGAAATTTTGAGGTCTGGTGTTTTTCTCCATTTTCAATGAAATCAACTCGTTGTGATATTTTTTAACTTCTTGTCTTATCTTGGTGAAATTTCTCTTCGATCTGGTTACCGGTTTGATGGGAAATTGAGCTTTGTTCTTCGTGGAACCGGAAGTGAAATTTCTTTCACTGTGATCATTCCTTTCTATGAATGAGAGGTTTTAAGGTGATTTTTTAATGGGCATTGAGAGTGAAGAACTCATCAACTGATGGTTATTCGTTTTGCATTGGCTTGCAAGATATGTTCGAATCTTCATCTCATGACAATGGAGGTTTCTGAAGAATTCCTTCACTCTTCTCTTTCATTCTTCATTCCTCTAGCTCTTTTGATCAATATTTTATTTGAAACCTATGAATATTCATGGAGTTAAAGTTTTTTTTTCTATGGTGGAGCTGGTTTGGAGCAACAATGGTGGACTGAGGTGTTCTCTGCAACTTTTCTTCTAGCAGTGAGAAGCAGCAAGAAGCGGCAAACAGTTAAATTGTTTTTCAAATTTTTGAGTTTTATTTGGGTGAATTTTTATTTCCTTGACATCCCTCACCTCAAAGGGATGTGAGGGAAATCAAATTCCATTATGATCAAGGTGACAACACGTGGCATAGATCCGACGATAAGGAATGAAGGCTAAAAATCAGCTTTAAAGCACTGAGGGGCTAGAAGTTGGTCATATGGGTGACCAGAAGTCTCCTTAGGGGCTGGGCACATTTTTCCATTTTTTATTTCCATGACCTAAAATGGAATTGAGGGACATAAAATTCCATGGCACTCCAGGTGATGACACGTGGCAGCGATCTAACGATTGAGGCTTTGAGCTCCCGCAAGCACCTAGGGGATGTACTAATGATCCTGGAGGTCATATGAGGGTCTGGAGATTTTATGGGGGCTAGGAAAAATTTTCCATGTTTGATTTCCCTAACTTTGAGGGATGTGATGGACTTGAAATCCCTCTAGGCTCCTACATCATACATGTATCCTCCCTAAATTTAACTAGCTCCCGAACTCGCTCTAAGAGGATAACTTGAAACAACGATAACTTGAGCTCCCGATGGACATTTTTGATGAAATTTAATATGATATTTACTGTAAATATCATTATGAATCCAATAGGTAGGGTATAATTTCTTTATTCTTCCATTTGATCCCTGAAAAATTGTGTTTTTGATCTAGTGCTCCACTTATACATGAAAAAAAAATTCAAACCCATTACGCCAAAGTGTCGAGAAAAACATAATTCCACCATCTTTTAGGGATTGGAATTTCCTTCATGTAGATGGTTTTTTCTTTTCCTAACTCAATCTGGAGATCCTAGAATCACCTTTGAAATCTTAGCAGTTGTTTTAACTTTGTGCACTTCGAGGCCTGTGAACCCTAATTTTTGTGAAGCGCCCAAACTCTCCAAATATTTCCGAATCTTCTTTAATCAATTCCATGATGTCCAAAGGCATTTTACTCACCTCCATGTCTAGTTTAGATTTTTTGTTCCATTCCATGGGGTTACTCCAATCCTGGGAAGGCCAGTGATAGCCCTTCCCACAACTACCTGAAGCTTGCAAGTTGTAATGAACTCCTAAAATTACCTAGGGAGGTTATTTTGAATTTCCTAAATCACCTAGGGGAAATAATTAACACCAATTTGGAGGTTACTGGACTGACTGGGTAGATCTAAAGTACCTCAAAATGACAAAACTTGAAAAGTTTTGTACAGGGGTATCATTCTCGGGCTTAGAAATTTTCAATTTCCTTGTTGCACATTTACAAGAAAACAATGGGAAAATTAAAATATCACTATACTCCTTCATCCTCTTCTAATAGGTTTCAAGATAATTTTGATTCAATCCATCTACTAAGCCCACTGAAGTCAAAGTCACTATCAATGTTGATTGTCCATCCTCCACACTTCAAGTGCAAGCTCCACGTCGTAATTTTACGAAATTATCCTATGTGCCTTAGTTTCTATTACCACAACTTATTGAAAGTAACCTTATTACTCTTCCACCATTACTCAATCTTGATCCCTCTCCCATAGCGTGGCTATAACTATGAAGAACATGCATGATGTAACTCCTATAGGAATACAAATAGGTTTACATTCAATCATATTGAACCTCGTAAGAACATTAGTGGCATATTATGATTGAGATACAACAATGAATTTTTATCTTGATATATAGGCATGCCTAAGAAATGATGTAATAGACCTAAATTAGTCATTTCAAAGTATTGTTTCAATTTAGCTTTAGTTTTCATAATTAAACTATTATATTTACTAGTAATAATTAAATCATCAACATGCAATACAATCGAATAATATAACTTTATTTAATTTTTACAAACAAATCATTATTAGAAGAATAGTTAGAGAAATCAAATTCATTAAAAAAAGCCCTTATTTTTACATACCAATCTATAGGAGCTTATTTTATACCATATAGATTTCCTCCTTTACATCACCATTCAGAATGCATTCTTGACATCCATCTAATGGATTTCCCAAACATATTGACCAGCTAAGGCAATAGGGATCCTTACACTACTCATTTTTTACAACTGGTGTAAAGGTTTCCACATAATTGATCATGGGTTTTCGAGCTAATAACCTATCTTTGAATTTATCAACATTGCCAAGCAGCTTTATATTTGATTTTTATAGCCATCTAGATCTTACTATACTTCATTTTTCAGGAGGGGCAAGGTTTCAAGTCCAATTTCTTAATAGAGAAGTGAATTCAAATTTCATTGCATATATCCATGTTTCATAGGAAGAAGCCTCTTCAAAAGATTGGCATTCAGGATCATACATTTTCATTAGGGCATGATATGTATGTTTACATCTAGTCAATTACGAAGGTTTTTAGAATTAGAGTCTTGAAAAATAGACTCATCCCATTTAGGTCTTTTGGTTATGGAGGAAACAAGAGCAAAATATTTTTCAACTATGGGTTCATTATTAACATGACCACTATCATCATTATTAATATTAATATTATTATTGTATTCTACTTCATTAGAGTCATCATGAACAATAGAAAGCAGATGAAGACGAAGATGAACAAAAAGTTTTTTTCTAATATTTTAAAATTCTTGTTTTTATAACTTCTATTTTTGCAGGATCATATATCCTAAACTCTTTAGTTCTACCTCCATAGCCTATAAAGATATAGGGATATGAGTTTTGATCTAATTTCTTCCTTTTTATTTGGAGATAAAGATAGATGTTGGTATACCAAAGATTCTTATATGAGACATGTAGATACAAAATCACGCACTTAGGTACATTTCTAGGTCCCAAAAGCATGCTAACATTTACGAAACTAGTGGTTGACAATTATATTTGGTCTACTTTATTTGTCTTTTTCTTTCTATTTGGTATTACACACCCTACATCCCAGTCATAACTTAACTTATTTATCTTTTATTACTTGGACATCAGCGCCCATCCAGAAAGTATCTTTGAGGTGCTCTTGTCCCTCATAGGGGTCATAGAACCTTTCTTACCTTACTTGACTCTTTTATATTTTGGGAATATTTTTCACTTATGGGTCAACCTTCTAGTTTTCAATTACGAAATTCAAACAAGGGAATCATATAAATACATAGTTATGTTTTCAAAATGAAGGACCAAGCACTAATCATTACTATTATCACCTACGCTTGCTTTCCAAAGCAATCAAGATACTTTGCGCCCTGTGCAACATACCCAATTTTCCAACACAATCTCAAACCCTTTGATACACACATTATACCGTCATTACCCTATGACACACTCTAGTTCCATTGTTCATACTCAACTGTTGAGGGTCTAATTCTGAAATGAGCCTCACATCATTCACATTTCACACTCTATGTTTCATGATACATATTTCTAACGTATATTCACACAACACACTCATTACCCAATAACACACTCTTGTTCTATGGTTCATTCTTAATTGTTGAGATTCCTTATAAATGAACCTCATCTCATACACATCCATTGGGGGCACAATGATCCTATCATTTTCACATTTTCATACCACACCATCACACTCATACATAACATTTTCATATCCTAGTTACATTTACTATATTGCTATCTTATTTTTATCTAGACATTACCTTTATTTTCCATGTTATATGGATTCTTAGTATGTCATCATATTTCTATATATACACATGTGTGTTCACTTAGTCTTTTGTGGTGAATGTAGATCTCTTACATGTTCTTACACATTACAATGATGCATGGCATTGTGCCTTTACTAGTCACTATGAGGCTCTTAGGCATCTACCTCCACTACTATCAGATATTACAAAGGTTGTATTGTTACATCTCATTACATTACTTTACTTTTTTTGTTATATACACACTTTGACATACTATTTATCTTTCTAACATGCTAATGTGTGCTTCATGTGTAGAATTTCCTTGTAGAACTATATGCCACCATGATTATCTAATACGATTTGCTTAATATGTTATACTATTGTATGTCATTGTTTACAGGCTATGTCTTATGTCTTGTGTGCTCATTGTATGATTTTGCCCACTTTAGACCTAATTGTCTTGTGAAATTGTGAGCGATGTCCCATGTTTAACACATACTTTTCGTGATCTATCTTGTTTACACACTTGTTTGTTACATTTTCTTATTTTACATGCTAACTACCTTTACTACTAGCACATGTTACTATCCCACTTTGTTTGCATGTTCCTTGGTTTATACTGCATATCCCCTACCCCCGAAGGTATTCACTTCTACAAAACATCAGGTCCTCTCCTCTGGGCCACATTCTCCTATTATTGTTGTGTGCACCTCAAATGAGGAGGGCATACATTGGGTGAACAAATCACCCTAAAACATCTCGAGCTACATATCAGATCAAAAATTATATAAAAAGCATAGGAACATAGTCACAAAATGACCTAGAATCTAACTTGGGTCCAACACACGGGATAGACACAAGTGCCCAAACTGAAACATTAGTGCTTGGGCACACTGTCCTCCCACGGGAACTAGTGTCCTTGTTGAAGATTCAATAACTTTATCAATACATCCAATTCTATAGCAATTCATAGAGCGGTTCTACGATTTACAAGAATAGGACTCTAGTCACAAAATGCATTCTATCTCATATAATCGGCACAATCAAAACAATTCGGAACTAATAGGAACAAATCGTGATAATCGGAACAAATTAGGATGCACCATCTACAATGGTGCTTATTGGGTAGAGTCATAAGAGGATAATAAAAATAGTCTCCCCAACACTTTCTCTTGGCATGAGATCACCCAAAAAAACTCACAGTTGTCATCAAATCGCCAAAAAAACTTGCACTTAGCATGAGATTATTGAAGTCTTTACTTTCACATTAAGTGTTATGGGCACTATAACTCCATTCAGATCATCATTAAATTCTCATCCAAAGCACGCATAACTACTATGTCCCTCATTCATATTTGTTTGTCAAGATATTAGCATACATATCCATAATAACCATTTGACCAATCAATTATTCAAGTATAAACCATTTCTTGAAATCACTTTGGAAACACATGTAATAAGGAAACAATGATTATAGATGAACCATAACTAAGATCAAATTCATAAACACATCCCCATACTCACTTAAATCAATGATTGATGTAGCCTAGAATTGTTATTAACACCTAGTCATGTTGGCACATCACTCAGCCTAGGCTGAGCGCTCACCCGAAGCGCACAAAGGTACCAGGTCCCTCTTAATAGTTGCAGTAGTAGAATGGTGGTATGATAAAATAGTAAACATATATTTTAGGAACTAATCCATCCATTCCCCATTTAACTCCAACCAGATCTATAAACGCTAAAGGTAAATCATCATAAAAGTAATAACATGCATTGATAAAACACATCACACACTTTTTCGGTCAATTTCCTTTATCTATTCATTGAACCAACAATACAATAACTTCATACAATACCAGGCATGTGCACATGGATCTATTACAATCATCCAGTCACATGTGTTTCCATCCGTTCTCTATGTATGTCTCTATATATCCTTTAAGTAGTTCATTACATATATATATATATAGGGAGGGGAACTAACCCTTCACCACTTAACTCTACTAGAAATAGGTCGCATGCTAATAATAGCCATGCACCTTTTTACAATTATAGCCATACATGCAAGTATGCTATCTATAGATTGTTGATAGTTAACTGAAGTGATGGATCTATGCTTAACTTATGTCCATGCAAGAGTGAGTTGACATGCCCTTCCAAAATCCCCACGAAGAGTGGTGTGCAAATCTCGGCATCGCTTTGTGTACTCCGCACATCAATCTCTAAGAATATACTGATCTCCAAAATTGGCCAAGTCCTTGAGAGTCTTACCCTACATCTCCGCGCGTGATGCCTTCCTATTACTCCACATTTTTTCTCATGTGCCATTCTTTCGTGTGGAATCTGAGTGTAGGGTCAACTAAGTGTTTTCTCTAATCAACATTACCCCACACTAATCTCATTGTCGCCTCGACAATGGCGATGCTCAAAACTTATACATAGAATGGATAAATAAAGAATAAAGAATTTTGAAGAAGATATACATAGCTAACAAAATTGTTTAGGCCTCAAGCCCCTCCGTCTCATCCTGAAGCATTAACTCTAGATATTCTTCTTTGATATCAGATTCAAGGTTCCCACGCTGTTAGTGTTGCTCCTGCTATTTTAGGCACGTCTGTAATGATGGACTGCAGCTCTTCCATGGAGATTTTCCCTTGCTCATTTTTTATTACAAGCATTACGCTTGACATAGAGGTTTGCACCCCTTCCAGTACATCCATCCTCTGAGCAATGAGCTTTCCTAGCTCCTCCAACCTCTCCTTATGTGGTGCATGCCGCAGCTAGTGCCTCGCACTTGCTTTTACCAAGACTAGGCATTCAATGCAGCCTAAGGAAGCATCCTTCATCACTTTGTGGACCTCATTTTCTTCCTCCAAGGTTTTCACCGTGATAAGCACTTCTAGGGTTGTGCATATGGTTAGCGCATGATCGACCTTCTTCGCCTTAAATCATCGTTGGTGGCTTGCAGTAGACCTTCATAAGTAGTAATTTTCCTAGCTACTGTAGCCTGTGCCTTTTCTATCTTTTCCCTAGAGTCCTTGGGCTATGGGGAGATGCGTGCCTTTTCATCTTCCAACACTAATGTTATCATTGTTTTCACATAGTGCATTGCAGAAGGAAATTATTTTGGTACCCGGGATTCTAGATTTGGGTGTACCTTTAGAACATCATCTCCAATTTCCTCTGCCATACTAACAAAAGTGTCATACTTTCTTTTGATCAAGTCCTTTTCCTGGGCAGTGCTATCTCCACATCCTTGGCCTTTAATCTCTCTGTCAGTGCCTTGATGGTAGCAAATTTATCTATGTTTCTTCATGCTACTTCGGAGGATACTTTTACTAGAGCATTGCTCACCTACTCATCTGACATCATTATTGGTTTGATTGTCATGTGGCACATTTCAGGTGCCTTCTTCAACCACCGTGATGTGCACAATTCTTCACCGACATCAAAGTCGGGCTTGTCCATGTGTGTGTGCATAGACCATGAGAGTTGCTTCCTTGTGCATAGGGTCACCTTGTCCTCATCCATGAGCGCCCATCCAAATAAATCCTTCTGCTCGATGGTACTCTAGAACCGAGCACGAATGATCATCTTTGGGTCTTCTACATACCCCATGGCATGTGCCTTGGCATCCTCCCTTGTTTGATGGGATCAAGGTCCTCTTGGAATGGCTGCATCAAGGTTGTGAGTACCAGATGTATCCCCACCCTTGTCTGTGTAGCCTCTAATTGAACCCCTTCTTCCCCTTCCATCTTCTCGTCCTCATGTTGAGGCTCCTCCCTAGTCAGAGATGAGGGCGCCTTCTCCTCATATTCCTTTGTTTCCTCACTCAGCCTGAGCTTTCTCCATTTCTTCTCCTCTGGATCCTTCACCTACGGGGTTCCTCCTTGTGCCCTTGTGCACTTAAACACCTTCTTAAATCTCTATGCACCCTGCTCCTCCCCCGTAGCTCCTTCTCCCTAGGGAGTTATCATGCTTCCCCCTCTGGCTAGATGGTTACTTCCTTCTTTGCACCAGGCCGCCACTATCTTTGGGTTCTTCATCCTCTTCCTCCTCATCTTTCCTGGGTGCAGAAGGCCTAGGCGCTGGAATGTTCTCCATAGTATGCTTTCCCTTTGGTGGCCCTAGAAGCACGAATTTGTTCTCCACGTACTTGTTGTTCTCCATTTTAGGCTTTAATTGGAGGTATATTAGCGGCCCCGATATCTGCGATGGCCACTGTCTCTGGCTTAATGCTTAAAATTTCTGAGATGTTATTCTCATTATATGCATTCCTCCTGGATATCCATAAGTCTTTCTCAGGGTGTGATACTCATAGTCTACCTTGTCTGCATTAAATACCAACCTCCATGTGTTGGTGAAGTGATGAACTACAACTTGGGAAGATCTTGCGGGAATGCATATGGTAGTTTGCACCAAGGGCTCCATGACCCATCTACCATTGGAAAGTGCACAATACAGAAATGTTGGTAGACTACAAATTGTACCTATTTTCCCAAGACCGAGGGAAAATCCTTAGGTATGTGCCATTCTTCCCCAAACACCCACAGAGCCTATCATACCACATCTCAACACGCTCCTTAACTTCCTTTGTCATCGACCCTTTGCAAATATATTTGTTGAATCACTTAGCTGGAGACTTATGATTCATGGGGTATTCCCATATGTTCTCTTTTGGGCCATCAAGTACCTCGATCTCCATGAAGACTAAATCGGAAGATACAACAAAAACTTATCTTACTTCCTTCATGTGCTTCTTCAACTATCCTCTCTACAATGAATCCGGTGATGTTATAAATGGTTCCCTCTGACATGCGCTTGGCCAAATGAAACCACATAGAATTGACTTGTGACCAATGCTCTTGGTCATTCAACTTTGTGGTTAGATGTGCTACTGCCTATACTACTGGACAATTTTTCAACTTGTCAATGTCCATTCCACGCGGTCCTTTTTGATAGCCCAATGCCTTCTATGTCTCCAAAATGGTGCTTTTGTCAGCTAAGTCAGTCTTAATGTCTTCACCCGTTTCCCGTAATCTAGTAACTATGGCAATGAGGATGGGTGTCAGTCTTACCCGCCGTCCTGCAAAGTAGAAGAAGTCCTCATGGACTCAGCTCATCAGCCATCTGTACAAGGGTGCATACTTTCCAAAGTATGGGAGCTCATAAAGCTAGTAAACACCATTTCCCTTGAGTAGTTTTTCCCTGGCATCATCATATATTGGCATGCCATCTTCAGTGCACCTGTTTGTTCAAGTGGTGAGCAGGTCATCTAACTTCTTCTGGTTTTCATTGGTTCGGTGATTATATTCACTTATCTTGCTCTGTCTTATGTGGGTATTCCATTCCTACCCCACAATAACCTCTTCAGGGTACTGCATTTTAGAGAAATTGCTCTCCGGGGCCATCTCCTCCTCTTCTTCCACCACCACCTTCTTCTTTTCTTTTATCGGTGTTGCTTTCTTCTTTGGTGCCATTCTCTTATAGGGTTTTGTTTTGTAGGTCAGCTGCTGAGTGTTTTGAGTGATTTGCTTCAAACCCTAACCCGATTCCTTCATGCCCTAGTTTGTAATTATGATCTTGCGCACCCTACCTCTATTGTATTACTCTGCTTTGTCAAACCCTTCTTCCAGGGGATCCAAGCCCTTCTAATACACAAATCTCTTCTCCGTGCTTGGTTCGCTTACTTCACACCTTGAATCAATTAGCTTTATGCTCTTCGCGTATAGGCTCTCTATTGGATTCTCATAGTTGCAAGGGTAAAAATGAAATCGCATCCCATCCTTATATAGATTTCTACTTTTTGTTGCATTAATTTCTCCTCCACCTACCAAATTATCCTCATTTATGACCCATTTTTATCATTTCGCACGGTATATTTTTGCACCAAAGCTATAACCTTCTAGCGTGCCTCTTTACCCTTTGTGATAGACTTCTCTTGGGCACACCTTGAGGCTCGAGTATATCTCACACCGCATGATCTCCTGGTAATTACCATGGCCGTTGCTTACCTCACGTTATACTTTCCCTTATCCATATTCATTCTTTCTTATCTTGAGAAGCAATCTTTTGTAGTTACCCTTAGCAACCTTCTTTCAACACCCACAACATGATATCTTCACAACATATCACGAGAGTCACCAACAATCCACCCCACATGAAAAGGATGTGCAGTCCTCTGTGCATCAACATGCTTCATATTGGAGTTAGTCTCATGCACGCAAGTGTGCTTATTACACAAATAAGAGCTAAAATTGACAAAGAATAGTGATGAGGAAAGAAATACATTAAGGAAATTCATAAAGGGAAACCTAATGTATCTGGCAATACTGCCTTATTACAAACACCAATAAGACTTATTTATAGTAGGGCTTCATCCTACTCTCGTTAAAGTAACCGGGAAACCACGTGCCATCAATTGTTTCCAATTGGTAAGCACCTGACTCAAGTATATGAGTGATAACATATGGCCCCAACCAATGCACCTTGAGCTTTCCTGGATGGCACAAAAACTTGGAGTCATATAGAAGTACCAGTTGTCCCACCACAAGTTTCTTATCCCTGATGTGCCGATCATGCCATGCCTTTTGTCACACTTTCTCCTGTTTTTGACTCCATCGTGTGATGGCATGACACTCATCTAGCTGAACCATCTTTGCAATCCATTCTTCTAACGCCTGCTCATCAGCTATACCTCTAGTGCATGCAATGCACAAAGAAGGTAACATAAATTCTAGAGGCAGAACAGCTTCCACGCCAAATACCAATTGAAAAGGTGTGGCTTTGTTCAATCTTTTGTATGTTGTTCTATAAGCCCAAAGAACAGCTGATACTTTATCATCCCAATCTTTCCTCCCAACATCAAAAATCTTGGTCAATGTGTGGCTCAAAATCTTGTTAAATGCCTCAGTAGTTCCATTTTCCTGAGGGTGATAGGGTGTAGTTTTATGGTGGGCAACCATAAACTCATCTAAAAGAATTCGTATTGTCTCATTTAAAAAATGTGTACCCCTATCACTTGTTAAACTTAACGGACAACCATACCTTGTGAGGACATTCTCCCATAAGAACCGTGTGGTTGTAGCCACTGTATAGTCCTTTGTAGGTGCTGCTTCTACCCATCGGGTAAGATAATATGTACAAGTGATGATATAGTGTGACCCAGTCCTACGTGTGGCTGGGGAGATAGGCCCGACAAAGTCAATTGCCCATTTCTCAAAGGGTTCGCACTCGTTATTGGTCATAGGGACATCTCATCACTTTTTCCTGGGTGACCGAGACATTGACAATGGTCACATGTCTTACAATACTCTTTACAATCCTTGTACAATGTTTCCCACCACAACCCGGTAAGTAGGATCTTGCATGCTCTTGCATCACCTGCATAATGGCCGCTTGCAATACCACCATGTACTTCTTCAATTATGTCCTTTCATTCATGCTTCAAGACACAATGGCGTAACACCTCATCTCTTCCTAACTTGTACAAATCACCACTAATTAACATGAATGGTGCCACGCGAATAGCAAGTTGCTTCTTCGCTAAAGCTGTCATGCCTTCAAGTGCCATACTAGTTCTTAGAAAGATAAAAATTTTCTCTAATTTTGATGGCACACGTTGTAATATATATAGTTGTGCATCAGGAATGGTCTCTTCTATTGTTTGTGCTTCTTCCCTGTTTGAATTCGAGACAAGTGATCTGGTCAATTGCTTTTGCCTGGTTTTACCACAACCGTAAAGTCAAACTCTTGAAATAAGAGTACCCACTGGCATATGTGCCCCTGTAAAATGGGCTTGTTCACCAAATATTTTAATTCCATGTGATCAGTATAAAACAAAATGGTGTAGCCAACAAATACTGACAAAATTTGTGCAAGGCATAGATCATAGACAAGGCCTCGCTCTCTGTAGTGGTATAATTCTATTTGTAGGGGTCAACTTTCTACTAGCAAAGCAAATGGGATGATCAACGATACCTTTTCCTAGTTGAGCTAGGACAACACCAATGGCTATGCCAGAAGCGTCCACATGAACATGAAAAGGTTTATCCCATGAAGGAAAATGCAAGATAGGCATGGTAGTAAGTCTCTGCTTCAATATCTCAAACGCGCGCTGTTGTGACTCCCCCCAATAGAATGTACCTTTTCCTTGGAGCAATTTTTCCAAGGGCATGACAACTTTTGCATACCCTTTTATAAACTTCCGGTAATACCCTGTATGACCCAAAAATTTGTGCACCTCGTGCTGACTGGCCGGTGCTTTCAAGCCAATGATGACAAGCAACTTTAGCTGGATCAACCAACAACCCTTCCTTGCAGATGATATGTCCTAAAAGTGTGCCAAATGGAGTAGCAAAGATGCACTTCTTGATATTTAATGAGATACTCAACTATCAACATCTTTCAAACATTAAGCACAGATTGTCACAATGATCCTTAATCAGCCCATAAATGGTCCATCATCAAAATAGACTTGTAGAAATTTATGAATAAAATCCTTGAAGGATTGTACCACTATCCTAGAAAATACAGCAGGTGCATTTTTCAATCCAAAGGGCATCACAGTATAAGCAAAGCTTCCCCATTTAGTAGTGAAGGTGGTCTTCTCTTGATCTTTCGGGGTAATCCTAACCTGATGATACCCTAAAAACCCATCTGTAAATGAATATATTTTGTGCCCAACCACTCCTAATATTTACTCCATGAATGGCATAGGAAAGGGTTTCGTAACACATGCTGCATTCAACTCCCTATAATCAACACAAATTTGAATCCTACCATCCTTTTTGATACTTATCACCATAGGAATGACCCATTATGATTCATCTAGTGGTCGAATGATCCTAGATTTCAGCATCTTGTCAATCTCCTCCTTTACTTTCTCGCAAATTGGGATTCATCTGATATGGTCACTTCCTAATAGGGCACGCACCTTCCTTGAGCTTTATCTTCATTTCTCCGAGTGATATATGCATGCCTTTAAGTTCATGGTATCCTCTTGGGAATAAGTCCTCTTAATCACGAAGTAACTTGATGATCTTTGCTACTTCTGATTCTTACTAGTAATCCCCAATTATCACTTCCTTAGGTTCAGATTTTGTGCCTATATTGACCTTTGTTATCTTCATAGGTTCATGATATGTGCGCGCATCTACATCTGCACTGGATAACACTTCACGTGTTCCATGTGAATGATCCATGTCCAAGTGCTCAACTTTATCCTCATCAATTATGTATACCATCTTCCCCTTATCTTTCTCCAAAGAAGCATGCTCAAGAAATATGATATCATCTTCTTCATCCGCAAAGTGTGCCCCTGTCTCTGTCTCACCAAATAATTCCTGAACAAGTTCTTCCACTTTCCCACTATCTCCCATGGTTAAGCACTTGATAAAGCTTAAAGATGTGTTCACTGGTGGTATAGATGAAAAGAAGTCAAACATTTGGATCATTCCTGCAAGTCAAATTTTTCCAATTGCCAATGTCGCGATGTAATTCAGCATAGACATACCAAGCACGCACGTAACCTTTTAGAGTAGAATAAAACCAATGCACCCAAAGTGAGGGTGGTAATTCCTCCTAGCCTACCATCCAGAGTCTCTCACACTGCTGGATATGATGGTGAGCAGGTTGATCACCATGATAAGGGCATATGTTTGTAGGTGCATTACTTCTCGAAAACCTGGTTGATAAGGCAGTCCCAATTTTTTCCATTCTAAAAGATTATCCCTATGGACTACCCACCAGTGCATGGCTATCCAGCCCAAAGTATATGATAGCATAGTATGTCGTTTAAGTTCATCAACCCTATTTGTTTCTATGGCCTGTAAAAACCTAGCTGCATCTCAGATCCAGTATAGCAAGGTATTGCGTGACCTATACATCAAACAAAGTGAAAACCCATCTTGCCAGTAGATGTGCGCTTAACCTCGTGTCCCACTAGTTCATAAGTGCCATGAGCCCAATTATCGCAAGCAATACTAGTGGTATCACTGATTGACTGAGAGTATTCCCAATGAAGGATTCCTTCCTTAGATGGATCATTGACCTCTGGGTCCCGAATAGCGCGTACATAGATTCTATTCAGGTCCTCTTCGCTTAAGGGTTCCACATATGGCATGGATTTCCCATCTATCAATGGTATTATGACCCTTTCCTTCTTGTTCTCAAATTTGATATATCCTTTTTTAAACCTCAAATCATCATTGTTCACATAACACCAAGGGTGCCCAAGCAAAGCTGGGAAACTATCTGCTTCCACAAGCACTAGCACTTCAAAGTCTCCTGTGAAATTGGCCCCTTGTATTGTGATATATGCATCCCTCAAAACTCCTATGGGAGTATATTTTGTTCTATTTTCCATGAACAATACATTAGATGATTGCTCCAATGGGGGTCCCCATTTGTTCCCATGCCTCCAATGTAAGTACATTTACTTCCGCCCCTGTGTCAATCAGAATATTGCTCAGCAGCCACCCATCCACTACAACATTCAAAGTGATCTCCTTATCATAGTCAATGCTATCAAGAGGGAGATTCACATGAAGTATTTGTCTTCTAGTCTTAGTTCTTGTGCGTGGAGTATTCCCTTTCAACCAATTTCCTAATAAAGGAATAATATTCTCCTAGCGCAACATTCTACATACCTCTTTGATGTCGTCAATATCCGATGGGGCTTGTTCTGTATCCTTGTGCTCCAAATTCTAAGAATGCTCTTTTAAACCTTGTATCTCACCTCAAAGGCTTCTAAGGACCTCCATTATGTCCTGATAAACTTCTCTCTGATGAGCTGGATCTGGATATCTAGCATATAAAACTTCCTCCTTAGTGATTGTGGAAACACTTTTGCAACATCTCTCTTACGCTTGCTACCTCAGCTTGTGTGGTTATCTTAATCATACTCGCCTCAGGTTTTGGTGTTAACTTTGGCATCCACTGATTCTCCATCACGTGCTGGATTCTAACCATCCCCGTGCCCTTGTTTTCTTGCTTGTGTTGCTTACTAAGATGCTCATACAAGTCGGGCACTCTTCATAACTATGTCCCTTTCCACAAAATGAACAAGAAATATTTTGCAGGCATTCACGCTTATAATGGTCAGGCGAGCCACATGTATAGAAATTTCCTAAAGGAAATTCACTCCTTCCTCCACCTCGGCCTCGCACTTTACCCTTTCACGATCCCCTTCAAAATCCGTGTAATTTCCTGTCATAGCAGGTTTTATTATAATCACTATCTTGATGCTCATTCTTCCCTTTAGAATTATCAGCCACACTCACCTATCTAACCCCAATATCAATGGCATCATAGATCTGGCCAATCAGTCTACAGTCCTTAGTATCATGGGTCATGGACCTACAAATTTTACAAAAGGAGGATACATTCTTCCTGATCATGCATTGTAGGAGGGGGCAGTGACTAGCATCATGGTTCAAATGGAAAATCTCACAGTCTAATAACAATGAACGTATAGTTCTATGAGGGAAACTATCCTTAGTGTTCCCTTCCACTTCACAATCTGTACACCAGATCCCTAAGCACGTTTCATGAGCTGAGTTTGCTGATAATTTCTCTAACTATTTCGCCATAGCCGCTATCTGAGCTTCCAAAAATGGACTAACTCTAGTATCAATACTCCCAATTGCTTCAGCACGTAAAGCAGCTTCCAATGCTTCACATGGATCTAGTATAAGTTTTATGCGACAGTGCTCTCCGAAATGGAGTAATCAGTCCCCCAAAAACCATTGTGCATGCTGACTTGCATGAATGTCATAAGAGAGTTTGGATAGAAGTGTTTTAAATCGTGCATCATACTCATGTACACTTTTAGTAGTGCCTTGCTTTATATCCTTGAGTGCGCTTATACTCTTCTGCTCAAACTCGGGGATGTGGAACTCTTTTAAGAAAGCATCTTTCAATGCTGCATAATCAATACAAGTTTGATTGGGTCAAACTTCCTATACCAGCTGTGTGTGCGCACCTGCAATGTAGTAGAAATTTGACATGCCTTGCGTTTAAGGGCCGTAATATCTTTTGCACGCCACAATATTTCACACATATGAACATGTTCAGTAGCATCCTCGATACCCCTATATTCTAGGAGACAAAGGAACATCTCCATATAAATGTTTTGGGGTTGCTGGGCCTTGACCACCCGACCCAGAACCTCCTTGGTTTCCTCTTCCTCCAATACCACCCGAACCACCAAAACTAGAACTACCTATACCACCCGATCCTCCTCCAGAATTTGGAATAGGGCCCATGGATGCACTCCCCTGTGCCTTAATAGTGGTGCTATATCTGGACCCCTACGATGCAGGAAGTGGTCCCTGACTCAGAGGTGATTCCCACACTCAGTCTGCTCACATTCATGTGCAAATGATGAGCCGATAGTGTACCCCAAAGAATAAAAAAATTTCTATGCTGCCATTGGTGTACTTACTATCTACCCTATTTCTGTGCTTTCACTTCCTGAAAAACTACTTTTACCTGCTATACTAGATACTGGAAAACCAAGCGCAAGGGCTAGGTCAACAGTTGTCTTAGATGCACACCCTGCCAAAGTCATATCTCCGGCACACTTCCATGTGAGGCCGAAGAGGGTTCTCTTTCATGCTTCCCTAGATGGGGAGTTCCGATGCTCTTGCTCTTCTTCCTCCCCATAAGCCTCGAATCCTTCATGAGCCATCTCTCTCCACAACACCATCCATCCATTCGTAATTTCTTTCCTCTTGCATAATTCCCTCTCGCATGCCTCATCATACTTCAGCCACCTTTCTTCCCTCTACCGAGCTGCCGCTAGGTCTGCATCTTTCACCAATCCTGTTCCTGCCCCACGCGTGGAGATTCTTTAGCTCTCCATGGGTTTAGCTTCCAAGTTCAATGTTACCATTAGTATTTTGATTGCCAGTGGAATACCTTACAAATATGTCCCTCTAGGATACCATAGAAACTGGAACTCGACTACCTCTGAGCATGAATAAGTTGAAATTGAATACTCCAAAATATAGTTGTTTAGGACACCATGAAACTAGGTATCTACCATGTGAGTCTAGCTTAGGTTAACATCATATAGTGTTTGAAATTCCTCCTATGTCCAAACAAGCGTGCGATACCTCCAATTCCACTTAGATGCATATGCAGTCAACCATTCGTACAATTCTACTGGAAAGATAGCAAAGAAACTTTTGTATAAACTATCATATAGATTTTTCTCTACCCAAGTACGTGCACTAAATCTGGATCCAGTGTCAAACCTCCGTGCGTATTCTTCCTCCAAATCCTGAATCTATTCTTCAACGCTTGCCAAGGTTAGCCGGTATATCTTCATCACGAACCATTCTGAAACAATTGAAAAAGAGGTCCCAGCAATGGAACCAATGATACAGCCTAGAATTATTAGTAACACCTAGTCATGTTGGCACATCACTCAGCCTAGGATAAGCGTTCACCTGAAGCACGCAAAGGTACTGGTCCTCTTAATAGTTTGTAGTAGCGAGAATGGTGGTATGATAAAATAGTAAACATAAATTTTAGGAACTAATCCATCCATTCCCCATTTAACTCCAACTAAATCTATAAACACTAATGGTAAATCATCATAAAATTAATAACATGCATTGATAAAACACATCACACACTTTGTTTGGTCAATTTCCTTTATCTATTCATTGAACCAACAATACAATAACTTCATACAATACAAGCATGCACACATGGATCTCATTATAATCATCCAGTCACATGTGTTTCCATCCATTATCTATGTATGTCTCTATATATCCTTTAAGTAGTTCATATATATATATATATATATATATATATAGGGAGGGGAACTAACCCTTCACCAATTAACTCTACCAGAAATAGGTCGCATGCTAATAATATCCATGTGCCTTTTTACAATTATAGCCATACATGTAAGTATGCTATCTATAGATTGTTGATAGTTAACTGAAGTGATGGATCTATGCTTAACTTATGTCCATGCAAGAGTGAGTTGACATGCCCTTCCAAAATCCCCACGAAGAGTGGTGCACAAATCTCGGCATCGCTTTGTGTACTCTGCACGCCAATCTCTAAGAATAGACCTGATCTCCAAAATCAGCCAAGTCCTTGAGAGTCTTACCCTACATCTCCGTGCATGATGCCTTTCATTACTCCACACTTTTTCTCCTGTGCCATTCTTCCACGTGGACTTTGAGTGCAGGGTCAACTAAGTGTTTTCTCTGATCAACAATGATCATAATCCAAACATAATTGTGAATTAATCATCAAAAACAACTACATATTAAGAAGGTGATACATAACATCCGAGACATAGAGTCATGCATGCAACTATAACAGAGAGTAGCATAAAACATAACACAATTACCATACTAGTCACCCCATAACCAGTCTTAAGCCAAGTATTTATAGGGGTTGGGAATTTTGCTTCACCACCCATGCACTTCCTAATAATAGGCTAACTCAAAATGGTCATGCAGACTTACATGCATGCTTTAAAAAACATATGCTAATAATAGATTATCTAATAATATCCTATTTTAATCCTATTAATAGCTAAAAGTAAGCATATCCTTTAATCCTCAGTATGTATGTTCTTTCTCCAAAAATAGCCATTAGTTTCTCACCAAGGTAGGCTTCTTTTATCCTTTTCTTGACGAACACTCCAAGTCTATTTTTAGCATGTCCCTAGAAAATGCCTAGGTCCTCGATCTACTGTATGCACAGTCCCATGTGTAACCCTATTATTTTCCATGTACGCCCTCTTGCATGCTATCCAATATCATATGTGAGTGCACATTCATGTGCATCATCCTTCATCCCTCTTGGCACTTAGTCAAATCTAGCAACCAACAATCGCCTAAAAAAAATCACTCTTGGCATGAGATCTCCCAAAAACATCACCTTCAACATTCAAATCTGAAATCTCTAAGAAATATGACACATTTCTATACTTTACTCCTACATATCAGGTGCACACTTTCCTTTTACACACTTTTACAATCTTTACATACTTATACACATTTTTCTCTTATTTATCATATATAAAACTTTGACTACTTTCTTACTCTTCTTGTGCAATTCCATCCTTAAAAGGAGAAGAGAACACAAGCTACAACAATATGCTACAATGCATATGATTCACCCCTAGGGTCCACTTCCCTTTCCTAGTCTCCACGCTTCACTTTGCAATCACTTCACACTTCACTTGTCCACTCAGCATGCTATCGCCTATGCTTTACGGGATCATAAGGTACACATCTCTTATCTACTTTATGTTATCAAGTATTCACTCGGACACATAAAGTGGATGAAAATTTAGACACAAAATCATGCACTTATGTACATTTGTAGGAAATAAAGGCATGCTAACATTTACATGATTCCTCAACAAGAAAACTAGTGGTTGACAACTATTTTTGTCCTCTTTCCTTTGTCTCTTGCTTTCTATTTGGTCTTACACACCCTACAGGATAGTGAACTTAACTTATTTATATTTATGGCTTCAAACATGAGGGTCCAATCAAGACAGTAATGGTCAAGCAATCATGTCCGTCTGGGTGCCCCGACCCTTTCTTACCTTCCTCACTCTTTTTGGGTCTATTTTATATTTTGGGCATATTTTTCACTTATAGGTCAACCTTCTAGTTGTCAATTACAAAATTCAAACAAGGGAATCATATAAATACATAGTTATATTTTCAAATTAAATGACCAAGCACTAATAATTACTAAGTTATCACCTAAGCTTGCATTCCAAAGGCAGCAAGAAACTTAAAAGGCATCCATCTAACATACATACAAGGGACAAGGGTTGCATCACTTTTGCATAGTAGGAGTGAACTTATTTCTTGTAGGTTATAAGTACCCTCGAATATCATAGTAAAAATATTAGGCAACCTATTAGAATCAACAACAAAAACCTTATGACACGTAAGAAAACAAATCCTTAGCTCTGCGTAGTCACCAACATCCAAATCTAGTCACCACCGCCTAGGAACCTCTACCATACACCTGGGCATCCCTATTTGGCTCTGTTCTTGAGTTAGAGAATTTACAACGAGTAATGAAACCCTTCCTATAGTTTTTTCAGTACTCACACCTAGCTAGATCACTTTCTATTCATTCAAAAATAGGCTAAGTCCTCCTATATTTACTTTTTCTTAGGGATTTTCATTGTACATGCTTTATTGCTTGTGTCATTATTGTATTTCAAAATTTATACATCATTTGCTATAATATTTACTATTTAATCTATATTTAATTGCTTAATTCAAATTAAAATTAAATCAAATACACTTGATTTTATTAGTCCGCTTTTCTAAAGGAGTGAAATCAATTAAAGCTTTAATATTTTGTTTAAAATGTGAACAATGGTATTCATTACTTGAGCCCATATAAATTTAGGGAGTTGAGATGAAGGCAACATTGTTCTAGCCATTTCCATAATGGTACAATTTTTCCTTTCCGCAATCCCATTCTACTGAGGAGAATAGGGAGTAGTCAGTTCCCTTTGTATACCACATTCGACACAAAATGAGTCAAATGATTTATTGATATACTCTCCCCCATTATTTGTTCTAAGCCTCTTAATTTTATAACTATAACTATTTTCAACTAAATATTTGAATTCTTTGAATTTAGATAAGGCATCGATTTACTCTTGATAAAAAAGGACCAAATCATATGAGAGAAATCATCAATAAAAGTGACTACATACAAAGATCCATTTAGGGATGGAACTTCTAAGGGTCCTTTGACATCATTGTGGACTAGTTCCAAAGGTTCAGAAGAGTTTGCATCATGATTACTATGAAAGGGATTTACATATTTCTTACCACATAATCACCCTTCACACATTTCATGAGATTGGGAAATAGGTGGGAGACCAGAAACTAGGTTAAGTCGAGACATGTCATATATTCTCCTAAATGTGGCATGACCTAGTATTTCATGCCACAATTGCATGTCACATCTATTTTGGGTTGAAAAACAAGAAGCAGAAGAAAATCCTTTAAACAAATATAGACCATTTTTTATATGGCCTTAGCTATAATGACATCTAGTTCATTCTTAATAAACAATTAATATTTCAACAAAATTACACTATAGTTATTCTGAGTTAATTGAGAACAAGAAATAAAATACATTTTAAATTTAGGAACTAATAAAACATTGTTAATGAAACCATTAAAAACTTTTTCTTTTCCTTGTCCCTGAACATAAAGGATGGAATGATCACCAAAGTAGATCTGATCAGTACATTCTCTAAGATCAATTAGGATATCAGACCTATATGTCATGTTCCTAGAGGCACCACTGTCTAATATCCACTCATTTTATTTTCTAGTGATAAGGGAAACATACAAAGTAAAGAAATTAGTTCTTTGATTGTTTTCTAGTTCTTGCTTTGATTTTGATTTTCGTCTGGTTTATTTCCTTTTTGGTTTTTCAAAATTTTCTTTTTTGACTTTACAATCTTCTTTCTTATGAAAATTTTTTCCAGAGTTATGATATTTACCATCAAAACTCACTCTTAAGTTTCTAAGTTTTTACTCTTTATTAGGAGGTTTAAAAGATGTTTTTTATTCTTGTTGAATCTAGATGTATTGTTCTTAGATTTTTGAGCGAGAAGTGCCTAAGTGGAATTATATTTTGAATCAAAATTATTCATAACTTATTATTCTGAATCAAGAGAGCACTAATGGTTTGCAAATCAATGATGTTTTTCTCAGTTTGGTATTTAAAATTTAATATTGAAATTAAATTCCTAAATATTTCATATATATTCAATTGAATAATGAAATAAAATAATTAATCTTGAATTAAATGGTAGTTACACCCATCCAACTAAGATTTAATATTTTTATTTTTCTAAAAATTGATTACCTTTTCATCTCCCTTCATGGGATTCGTCATCAATTTTATAATTTTTCATAATTGTGTACCTTCATGCATTGATTCCAGTTGTATTTAATCCTCACTCGGACTTTCCTAATTCCTGATATGAAGAAGGAATTCATTCTGCACGCTCCCTAATATAATAGACATTTCCTCTTGCACCTTCGTTGATATGTAGCTACATTGTCGATGTTTCTTGTCTATCATCGCCGAGATTTCTCCATACCGTTCATGACCATCCAAAGATTACGATCCATGAATTCCTTCTTTTATCTTATCTTCCAGATGTTGTAATTAGTTTCATTCAACATCTGTGATTTTTCAATCGTAAAATGATTAGATCCCATTTTTACTTAAATAATTTCAACAAATGAGAACAATGATGTTGATATGTAGCTACATTTTCGGTGTTTCTTGTCTCCCCGGGATATTTCTCCACACCATTCATGATCATCCAAAGCTTGCAATCCATGAATTCATCCTTTAATCTTATCTTCCAAATGTTATAATTAGTTCCATTTAACATCTGTGATTTGTCAATTGTAAGATGATTAGATCCCATTTTTACTTAAATAATTTCAACAAATGAGAACAACGAGGTTTTTAGTAATAGTGGTATAAAGAATCCCCTATCATTTTTCAAACTAAGCCATTCGTGTTTCGATGGATTCACGTCAAAAATAGACCTGTCAAACAAGTACTCTAAACATACAATATATTAGTTTGACTATAAGGAAAATTTGTTGAAATGTAAGTAATTTTTAAAGTTTTGTAAGAAAAAATGGACTTACTTATCGTGTCATAAAAAATGTATTATTTTTCATTCTTAAACAAAACTTCCTTATCTAATACAAAACAAAAAAAATCAAACATTTTTAAATATTAGATAGGAACAAGAATTAATTAATTTAATAATATGAAAAAAAAATGAAAAATATTAAATGGATATATAAAAAAATCGGAGCTTAGCTGTTATTAAGGGGTTTAGATAGGTTGAGATAGGGGCTGAGATAGGTCTAAGATCGATGAACTATGGACCAAGATGAGTCCCGAGCTCACATTTATTTTCCAACTAACCGAGAAACCAACTAACCAACAAGCTATGAAACTAGTGTGACCAAACCTACACTAACCAAATCACTATACGCAACACACGTGAATGAGTCCACACTAACCAACTCAAAAGCAACACGGCCGAGCTCAAGGGTGAGCCACAAGGGTGAGTCATGGCTAAGCTCAAACAAAATAGAACAATGTGACTGAAGTCACATTTCAACCTCGCACACACTGTGGGTTAAAAAAACAATCCTCCCTTCCACCCATAGCCAACGTGGGACTAACATACAACTATAAAGCTAGCCATGGCCACTCGTCCCTAGTGACAACGGGGATAATGGGGATATGTGGGTAGAGGAGAGAGGAGCGGGATTTCGGTAAGTAAAGGCCACCACTTGGCATTCATAGAGATGTGGAGGCTTTTTGAAGGGGTGCTTGAATAGGACAAAATTACATAGTTTTTTTGGATTTAAACTATATTTTCTCAAGTATAGTTTAATATATACTATACTTATATATTTTTAATCTAGTTTATTTTTTTAATTTAAACATTAGTATAAATATTTTATACTATAATTTAAAAATTCAAATGAAACCCTTATTAATTAAAGGGTTCTTAGGACATAAATATATATTTTTCGAATCACACAGATGAGATACCACTTAGAATTTTACCATGGTCACACCAAGACACTGGGGGATAAGAGTGAATCTTGAGCTAATAAGAAAAAATGATTTCCTATAATTATGGAATGTGTCTCCCTTGTGTTCCATGATATTAAACCAGGTTTTAATTTCACTTGCATAATTTACAAACTATAGGAAAATAATTAAATATTTCAAAAAGAAACTTAGATCTTACCTTTAATTTACAGGTCCTAAGAAAGCTCTCATAAATCACTACATGTGAAAACTTGGAATTCTTTGAAATATTTTAACATGTGTGTAATGTTGCGAGGGAAGGATTAAAGGGGGTATTTAACATGAATTTACAAACTACCCAACTAACCAACCAACCCAACTGATACACTGGATTGGTTAAATAATTAAATTAACTCATATTTGGTACCATGTTTGGATGAGGAGTCATTAACCGATCAATATATTGTGATAAACATTAGTAAATAACATTTAAACTATGTAGTAAATAAAATAAATAACGAGTGACACATATTTACATGGAAAAAATCTAAGGGGTAAAAACCACGGTGAAAAGAGATATTCCATTTATTTGAGAAACATTATATCTTGGTAAAAATATCCCTCCTCACTTCTCTCCACCAATCCACATACATGAATATAATCATAATGATCCAAAGAACATATTTATTTGACCCCGTGGGTCACAAACCAATTAAGTGAGGAGATGTGGCCTTATAAAAAGGCACCCCGATTTAATAAATGGATTGATAATTATCAATTAACAAATAAAAATTATTTTATATTAAATACTAAAGAATATAAATATTCTTGATAATTTAATTATAAAATAAGGTTTCTATGTACTTAATATTACATTCTAACACCTAAAACACTTGTATTTTATAACCATAAATGAATACTAAAGTGGAGGAGTGAAATATTCATGCCACTATAAACTACTGAGAATTGTGTCAACTAAGTCTAAAATAATGTAGAAAACATGTATCCATGATGTGTAATATGAAATTGTAGAAAAATAATTGTATCTTCCCCTAGGGCATAAATGTATGGTATCGTCAAGAATGTTTATATGGTCTTGACCTTTATGTATAGTATTGTACCTATTTTTATACCAGTTTTTTGTATCTTAAGATGTTTATGAGGATTTTTACCTTGTGAAAACTTGTTTCTAAACCTATAATTTTACATGTAAGAGTAGAATATATCTTGATGAATGACCCCTCTTTTGAGATGTGCGTGATAGATATTTTGAGCATGTGGCTCAAAATATTAGATATGTTCCCATCCATTGGGTGTCCGAGAATTTTTAGGAGAATGTAGAATGTTCAAGTGGTAGTAACCTTTGAGAACCTATACCTATAAAAGAGGTTGCACATGGTGGCAGCAATGGCATGCAAAGATATTAAAAACCACATAAGTAAAATCAAGAATAGAAGTGATAACAATAAGAACAAAAATAGTATCAATGACACAAATTTAGTAGACCTAGGATAGATACATAACAAGAATCAAGTGAGAAAACAGAAGTAATAGCATGTATATAAGAGTCACATAAAGGCTTAGAGTTGCAAACATGGGACACACAACCGAGATAGTTAGCCCATATCTAAGAGAATAAATGTCACACAAAAAAGGCTAAGAGGCAAAAATATGGGACACTCATAGTGGCACAACATAAGCAAGGCACTTATAATGCATACAATGAAAAAAACAAGTAGTAACTCAAGAAAATAGTAAGTATAGTGTAGCACACAGTAATGTCAAATAGTGATAAGAGAAACATAAGTAATAATAAATTACATGAATTAAGATATGACAGTGTTGCACTAAACACATGTTTTATTATTGTTAGTTCTAAAGATACCATGTACACAATATATGTAATCAAGTGTAATTAGGAAATAGAAATGAACTATAATGAAATAATATAACTTTTATAGTGTGGAGGGATTTCCCCAAGATAAGTAGTGTAAGGAATGAAGCTAGCTCCTATGAGGATGTAATGATTTGTGTTTCCTCCATCAAGCTCAACATACCTCATAAATGCATGTGTGTAAAGAGTATAAATGATATGATATCAGTCAAACCATAGTGACAAAAAACATATGTAATGTAAAGTGTTAAAAATGCAAGCTATATGTATAGGCCCTAATTTTGTATTTTTTAAAATATATGAATCTTTTTTATTATAAGATATAGTTATTTACAAGGAGAGTGGTAGCATAAGGGCTACCCAATGTTTTTTATTATAAGATATAGTTATTCACAAAACAGGGATGGTAGCTTGTGAATTTTATTAATGTGAAATCAACCAGGTACAATAGTGTAGGCTACAATATTTATACATATTAGATAGCCGGGATACAATCAAAAGAGGAGTTGCAACAATGCAACAACCAATTTAAAATACAATAGCTTCAAAATTACATCCGGGAAGCACAAATGAATAATAATAATAATATTGTTAAAACAATATAACCACATCTGTATTGTTTGAATACAAAAATAATATGGTTTATAATTAAATATAACCATATAAACAATAAATATATTAATTAATATGAAATGCATAATTAATATATAGGTAAATAATAATTAACCTAACATTCCCCCCCTTAATTGTGCATTGTCTCAAGGGAGGAGGAGATGAACGCTCTGAACAACTCGAACTTGTCACGTGCAAGTGACTTCATGAAGATATTTGCTCGTTGTTTAGCTGTTGGAAAAAATTGAAGATGGATGTTTTGCTTTAACACATGCTCGCGTATGAAATGAACCTATACCTCAATGTGCTTTATTCTTTCATGAAACACTGGATTGTAAACAAGTTTGAGAACACCTTCATTGTCAACATACATGGTGGTCAGTTTGTCCTATAATATACCAAGTCCTTCGAGTATGTGACATAGCCAAATCACTTCACAGATAGCTTCTCCTGCAAAACGATACTTAGATTCTGTGGAAGAATGAGAAACAAAGTGTTTTTTATTACTTCCTCATGATATTGGTCTAGATCCCATAAAGAACACAAATCCTGAAGTGGATTTTCTGTCATCAATGTTGCCCATATGATCTTGGAAGAATGAGAAACAAAGTGTTTTTTATTACTTCCTCATGATATTGGTCTAGATCCCATAAAGAACACAAATCCTGAAGTGGATTTTCTGTCATCAATGTTGCCTATATGATCTGAATCGAATATCTTGACAAGAAGAAGTTGTCGTTCTTCTTGTATTCTAGACCAAGATCCACTGATCCTTTGAGATATCTCAATATGTTCCTTTCTTATTTCAAATGAAAAACTTTGGGTTCCTGCATGAAATTGGATAGATAGCTCACTGCAAAGCTGATATCTAGTCTAGTGTAGGTCAGGTAAATGAGACTCCCAATCAACTACCGAAAGAGAGTGGCACTTACCTCGGGAGATGGATCTGAACGAGATAACTGTAATCTATTCTCCATAGGTGTAGCAATTGGTTTGCAATCCATCATCCTAAATTTATTGAGCATTTTCTTGGTATATTTCATCTGAGAAACAAAAATGTGATTCTCTTTCTTCCATACTTCCAATCCAAGACAATAATGCATTAGCCCGAGATCAGTCATGTTGAATGATCGATTAAGATCTTTCTTCATTGCATCAATCATCCTCACTGAACTTCCAGTGATGACTAGATCATCGACATAGACAACAAAAATCACAATCTCCCCCCTTACTTTTTGAGGTAAATATTGGGATCGTATGGATTTCTAACAAATCCATGTTATACGAGATGCTCATCAATCTTGATGTACCATGCCCAGGTGCCTGTTTGAGACCATACAGAGATTTCTGAGTCTGCATACCTTTACTTCTTGACTATGTATAACATATCCCTCAGGTTGAGTCATGTAGACTTCTTCTTGTAAATATCCATTTAGGAAGGAAATTTTTATGTCCATCTGATGGACTTTCTAACCAAACTCAGTAGTGTAGCTAGAGAAAAGATCATCCTAATCGTTTTGATCTTAATTATGGGAGAAAATGTCTCCTCACATTCAATGCCTTATCTTTGTGCATACCCCTTTGCTACTAGTCTTTCTTTATACTTTTCCATTGTCCCATCTCGCTTTATAGTTCACTTTGAATATCCATCTACATCAATGGGTTTCTTCCCTGGAGGAAGATTGACAAGCTGCCAAGTGTTATTTTTCATAACTGATTGATATTCAGAATCGATGGCATCTTTCCAATCTTTTGACTATAGTGATTCCTAGACTGTAGAGGGCTCATCAGATTCAATTACTCTACTCATCAAAGAAAATTTAACTTCTTCTCTTGCTTTACTGCAAGTCTGTGGTCCAAGGGTGGATGTATTCGGTGGAGCATCCATTCTTACATCTCATAATGTGCTAGTACACCACTTGGGCATAAGTTGAATTATTCCTATGGGCTGTGGTTCTATTTGATCAACACCATCATCCCCATCTTCACTTTCATCATCTGTATGAACATCAGCTTCAATTTTTGCAACTGGTGAAAAATCTACATCTGGTGAGTCTGGAGGAGGAGACTCTGCTTCCTTCTTCTAAAAAAACTCAACATCTCTGCTAGTGTAGGATTTTCTCGTCTTAGGATCCATCAATTTTTATCAAGAGTATCTTCACTTGTACCCAATGAAGACCATTTTACGTGACTTTATGTCTAATTTATTTCTATTTTACTTGGGTATGTGCATACTTACATTACACCTGAATACTTTGAGGTGTGCAATAGATGGTTTCTATTTTTACCATGCTTCTTGTGGTGTTACTATTAGTGCAAAATCACAACACCCCCAAATGAGTTCTAAAAATCTACTTTTCTAAGGTAGACTCATTTGGTGTGATTGCATAACATTGAACTCTCCCCAAGGTGTGGGACCTTACAAAATGGGAAAGATCTCAAAATTAAAGGATGGCTCCTTATTCCTCTATTCAGGTGCATGCGTGGGAGCTTACAGAGGGTTTATCTCTATACTTAGTCTAAAACTTGCCAAGGAGATAGGGGTAAAAGGAGTATAAGAAATAAGAAATGACTAAACTACTAGGTGATGCACCAAAGGAATGATGAACACTTATTTTGCTAATAGACACAAACCAACAAAATGCATACAATAAACAAGCACAGATATATAGATATGTGATGGGAGACCATATCAAAGAAAAAGAGACAAGAAAGGATCTAAAATCGATCACAGATGTGTTTTATTGCTCTGTAGATTGATACATTCCATTACAAAGTAGCCAAGAGGTAGAAACATAAAGTAATTTTGATAAAAGACTCGAACCCCATAGATCCCTTTTTAGAAGGAGAAGGAGCCTGCAAAACAAATAATTTCCAAACCCTTATAATGAATCCTGCCCCCATATTTATAGATTTAATCAGAGAGGAGAAAGAGAGGGAGAAGAGGGAAAATCAAGTTGAAGCTCAACCACTGCTGTTAATGCCTTTGAAAAAATCTCCTCCCAAATCTATCTTTACTACATCAATCCTTGGTTCGGTGGCTTGAAGGAAGAGGAAATGGTGGAGCAGTTGAATCGATCTCGGTTGTTGAGGTGAAGATATCCTGCATTGAAATCTCGAAGATGTTTCCTCTATTTTCAGCTACTAGGGCCACGTGACAACCTGGTGCTTGTTTGGGCTTCCCTTTTTGGAGTCATCTTTGGAGAAGTGCCATTAGGACACATGGCTCTCTCTATTGGCTCTTCCATACTTAGTTGATTCTGGATTCTTTCCTGAATGGTTTTGAGCTCGAAGACCTTGAAACTTCACCTCTTCTTTTCCTTCTTGTTCCTAGCTTCTCTGCGACACTGCTCCTTCATTTCTGATCCCACATGTAACCTGTTTGTCATCCTGGAATGTGAGCTCATAGGTTTGAGTGGTTTCCTTCATAATTTCCTTATGTGTAGGAGTTGTCTTGACCAAATTTTCTAGGGGGTGAATTTAGGATAACAATTTGGTGACTCACGGGGACATCTGCCTGCTAGATGAAGAGACCAGTGGCCTTGAAGCATCCATTGGGCATGGAGTCAAGAATGATGGCCTGACACTGATCCTTCTTATAAAATGGACTCCCCAACTCTCTACACTTTGCTGAACTCTTCACGACTGACTCTGAATCTACCTGCACGTTGACACTCTCAATTTTCATAAGAAAATCTTAAAATGGAGTTTCTGAGAGTAGAAAATTGTATTGACCAGGCTTTCACCTGTCCCTGAAATGGACTATTTCAAAATGACTTAAGTTGCTCTGGATTTGTTCCCTTTTGGAGCTAGCAACTATTATAGACTACTATGAGTCTTCTTGCCATGAATATTGAAGAGCCTGGCCTTATGCACCCTTGGAGAAAAATAGACAAAACTTATATACAAAGACCAAATCATACATGCCTCAAATGAGACATGCAGAGTGTGCATAAGCACTTCTTCTGCTAAAAGAAAACCTACCTACTTTATGCTAGCTAGGAGAAAAGGTGAGCTAAACAAACCCTGCAACTAGTTGTGTAAAATAGCTTCCTTTCCTCAAAATTGGCAGCCATGCAAATGATTTGGAGCTGAACATGGCTGTTATTAGGAGTGGAAGGCTAACTAAAAATTGTTTCTCCACTGCCTCCATCAAGGTATCAACTGGAAAAAAAAAAACCTTTTCAATCAGTTTGCTCACTTGGTTCCCCGGAGGCATTGTAGCTGATCCTTGGTACTTTTATGCTCATTCTCATGCTCAGAAGCAAGCATGACTTATTGTGGCTTCTCCCTTGGCTCTAATGAATTCAAGTACCTTATTGGGAAAGGTCTTGTCCTTGATGTTTTCCCATTGCTTTGAAATTTAACTCCAAAAATGGAGTCTTCCTGCAGACCTTTCTGGATGGATGGGTTGTCTGCAATTTGATTTTTTTCTTCTTGCACATCTATAGACAACTGAAACTCTTCCCTAATGACTGATTTGGAATGGATGTCATCCTTGTTCTCTTTCTCCTCCTTATCCAATACGAAGTTTGGAAGATCAAACTCCTCCAATTCTGATTCAAGAGGACTATTTTGAGGTGCAAGTTGCTCTTCCATGTTCCCTCCCATAACAGCAGTCTCTTGTTGTTAAAGGATGAATGATGGAGCAACAAATGTTGTGATTTCCATGGGTTCTTCTATATCAAAACACTCTTCTAAGTATGATAGGAAATCAAACTCTTCAATGTCCTATTGTGTCAAAGCTTCTCTCTCTTGTATGATGACTTTTAAATCTGAAATTTTCTCATCATGTATAACTTCATCATCAAACATGAAACTTGTCAGCTCGAATTTATCCAAAAATTCATATTTTTGGAGAAATTAAGTGGAAAAGAAAACTACAACTTCTTGTGCAACCTGCTCATGGTTCAGTTCCTCTAAATTTATTTTGTTCACCCCCATAGCCAGAATGCACTCCTCTTTTGGATTTGGAGTAAATTTCTTGCGTCGCCAGGTTGATTCTATAGCTTGATTTCAATCAAAATTTTCTTCAAATAGAGTGCCAACATGGACACTATACTCAAAACAAAAAGGTTTTTGGTCTTCTCACTCCACTCCTACAAAATCAGCCTTGGCCACCATTGGCTCTTCAACTTTAACCTCCTCAGAAGGTTTAACCATCAAGGGGTCTTTGTAATCCTGAATTTAAGAGCCAAGCTCACTAAACCTCTAATTTCTTCTTCTCTGTTTGGCTCTACTTCTTACTGCTCTTGACTGGTTTTTTTATTGTTTTCTTCCCAACATGGGTTTGGGAAAGTAGGAGGAAGGATGGGTTGATTTACAATAGACTTTGCAATTGTTTGTGGTGTAGGGGAAGGTGTTGATTTTGGCTCTTGTAGAGGGGAATTGGATTTGGAAGGGAAAAGGGAAGAGAAACTGAGGTGGGATGGAATAATAGTAGATGGAGAAGAGGAATTAACATTTGGGGAAGTAGATGGGAAGCTTGGAACTTGATACTGCTGAAATGATATTGGATGAGAATGAGGAAAAGAAAAACTATGAGGTGGTGTACTTACCCATTGACAAGGTTGTGTAACACTTTTCTCATATATCTCTATCCCCTCGATCCACTCTGTAAGTTGGGGAAAAATTTCAACGATAAAATATAGCTTCTCTTGAGGGCTGTAGTGTCTTGGAAAAGGTCCAACTCATGGACAAGGTGCCCTGCAACCAATTCTGAAATCCTTCATTTGAGATGTAGCCCTAGATTGCACCATGTTTGCCTCCAATTTTTTTATCTTCTCCAACAGATCTTCATTTTCCATTTGACTAATGTCATTATATGTGTACCCTTGCTCTTGATAAGCTCCATATCCAAATTGGTTTTGGCATTGTTCATGTGGGCAAGCATAATGATTTTGGATTTGATTAAAATTTTGATCTAGGGGAGTTGAGGAATACAATGGAGGCTGATTGCACTACTACTGCTGAAAGTGTGAATTCCATGATGTAAATGAATTCATGATTGTATAACTTCATGGGATAGAAGAAGATGAAGGAGATGGAAGAAATAATGGGAAGAAGGTCTACAACTCAGACTATAGGTTGTTGACCAAATGGAGTCGCCAAATGTGCTTGAAAGTGCCTCCAAAGGCTGAAATATTCACCAAGAGCACATCGAACCTGATGAAGTGAAGTGTTAAGGTGCTTCAGACTTGTCCCACTGGGCATGCCAAAACTTTTAGTGTAAAATCACATCACCCCTAAATGAGTTCTAAAAATCTTCTTTTTTAAGGAAAACTCATTTTGTGTGATTGCATAACATTGAACTTTCCTCAAGGTGTGGGACCTTGCAAAATGGGAAAGATCTCCAGATTAAAGGATGGTTCCTTATTCCTTTGTTCAGGTGCATGCGTGGGAGCTTACAGAGGGCTTATCTCAATACTTATTCTAAAACTTGCCAAGGAGACAGGGGTAAAAGGAGTATAAGAAATAAGAAATGACTCAACTACCAGGTGATGCACCAAAGGAATGATGAACACTTATTTTTCTAATAGACACAAACCAACAAAATGCATGCAATAAACAAGCACAAATAGCCAGATATGTAATGGGAGACCAGATGAAATAAAAAGAGACAAGAAAGGATCTAAAATCGATCACAGGCATGTTTTATTGCCCTGTAGATTGATGCAGTCCATTACAAAGTAGGAAAGAGGCAGAAACGTAATGCAATTTTGATAGAAGGCCTGAACCCCACAGATCCCTTTACTAGAAGGATAAGGGAGCCTACAAAACAAAGAATGTCCAACCCTTTACAATGAATCTTTCCCCCATATTTATAGATTCAATCAAAGAGAAGAAAGAGAGGGAGAAGCGAGAAAAGTAGGTTGAAGCTCAACCCCTATTGTTATTGCCTTTCATAAAATCTCCTCCCAAATCTATCTTTACTATATCAATCCTTGGTTTGGCACCTTGAAGGAAGAGGAAATGGTGGAATAGATCAAATTGGATCTAGTTGTTGAGGCGAAGAGATCCTACATTGAAATCCCAAAGACGTTTCCTCTATTTTCACCTACCAGGGCCACAAGGCAACCTGGTGCTTATTTGGGCTTCCCTTTTTAGATTCATCTTTGGATAAGCACCATTAGGACACATGGCTCTCTCTTTTGGCTCTTCCATACTTAGTCGATTCTATATTCTTTCCTAAATGGTTTTGAGCCCGAAGACCTTGAAACTTCACCACTTCTTTTCCTTCTTGCTCCTGGCTTCTTTGTGACACTGCTCCTTCATTTCCGAGCCCACCTGTAACCTATTTTTCATCCTGGAATGTGATCTCATGGGTCTGAGTCATTTCCTTCATAATTTATTTATGTGCAGGAGTTGTCTTGACCAAATTTTCCACAGGGTGAATTTGGTATAATAGTTACTCCGTCAAGAGCAACTGTGGGCACTCTGTTCAACAAATACACTATTGTCTTTGTTGTTTCTACCCAAAATGTCTTTGTAAGTCCAGAGTCATCGATCATGCATCATACCATTTCCATGATAGTACGATTTCTTCTCTTAACAACACCATTATTCTATGGTGTGTGTGGAGGAGGCATTTGTCGACGAATCCCGTGAGTTTTGAAGTAGTCTTTGAACTCATCATTGGTGAATTCCCCCTTGATCGAGCAAGAGAGTTCGATGTGATGACCAGTTTCATTCTTAGTTGCTACTTTGAAATTTTTGAAAGTTTTAAAAGCTTCACTTTTCTTGAGAAGACAAAAAATCCACATTTTTCGTGAATAGTCATCAACACAAAGCATGAAATCTGGAACCTAGAATGCCTTGGTTGCATCGGACCGTAAAGATTGGTATGAACTAGGTCAAGTTTTCCATGAGCTCGATATGTATTCTTCTGGAATGAGGCTCTGTGTTGTTTTCCGCTAGCAATGAGGACACTTTTTGTATCCTTTTGAAGAGATGGTAGCCCATGTACCATATTCCTCCGCGAAGTGTCTCGAGATACTTGAAACTAACATGACCAAGTCTCTGATGCTAAAATAGTGTTGAGGTACAGTTCTTAGACACAAGTTCCTAATAATCTTCATGAACAAAATCAAGCTGGAACTTGCGTCCCACATTGGAGGCTTTCACAACTATTTTTGAGCCTCGTGATTTATCTCGAATTAAACATGTTTTCTTGCGAATGACTATCAAATTTGATTTTTAGGTTTTGATCAAGGAGTTGACTTACTGAAAGAAAATTCTTTGTCAACCCAGGGACATATAGGACATCTGATAGTCTGCAGTTGCGTGAACCCAGGGGTAGAGAAATGTTCCCAATCCCCTGAACTGTATATGAAGAATCATCACCCAACAAAACATGGTTTTTCAAAGGTGTGTCCCTTATTGAAGTAAAAAAATCTCTATAGCCAGTAATGTGTCAAGTGGCCCCTGAATCAACATACCAAACAACACTAGATGACATGGATGGTTCACTTGATCGCGTAGTGAACAAGTTGTCTTCATTGTGTGATTGTTCTTGTTGCTCAACAATATTTCCTTGTTGATGGGGTTTCTTTTCTAGTTCCCTTTTTCTGTCCTTGATTGTGGTTAGAATGTCCCTTGTAATATTTTTTTGTTGAGGTCCAGAGTTTCTTGATGAACCTTTCTTGTAAGTATTATACCAACAATCTTTTAGGTCATGTCCTCTTTTATAGATTGGACATTGCTTCTTTTGTTGTTTTTCCCCTTGATACTGATTTTGATTTTGGGAATTTTGATAGGAATTAGGTTTTCCTTTCGATTTTCCTTTCCATTTTGATGTGAATAAAGTCCCTTCTCCACTTCATCATCCTTATTATGCAAGGCTTCCACTTGTTGAAATAGGTTTACCAATTTGTCAAAACTAATTGTCGTATCGACATGTTTAGAGTTGTAACAAAAATGCGGTAAGAAGAGGGGAGTGATATTAGAAAAATGGGAATGAGAGCATCGTCTGTGACTGCTTCTCCTAGGGCTAGAATTTACACCCTCAACTCTACAACTCTTCTTAAGAAAGCTTTGATTTTTTCATTCTTCTTGAACTTCAATGTGTGTAATTGACTCTGCAAATTCAGTATGACATTCTTGTTTTTGGTCTCGTATATTGTGCTCAACTTATCCCACGTTTCTTTGGCTATTGTGGCATCACGAATGTGGGGTTACACATTGTCAGACACTCCAAACAAGATGATGAGTTCGGCATTCTGATCTAATCTATCAAACTACCAATGTTGTGTTGTATCGGTAGTTGATCTGGTCAGAGTACTAGTCACTATAGGCCAGATGTCTTCAAACTCAAGTTGTGTCTTGATTTTTTTCTTCCATGTAACATAGTTGTTTCCTCTAAGTAGTTGTGAATCTGGAATAAAAAAATTGTGGGCATTAGTGCCCATTTTGTAGAAAAAACTAACAACGTTTGGCTCTTATCACTCCAGGTATAAGGTCTCCCAATCTATATACCGTCAGTCTGATATACCAAACCTTTCTATATGTGTTCCCTTTCGATATACCCGGAGGTACGTGGAAGAATCTCACACTTTCTATATACCCAGTGGTACGTGAAATAGGTGTTAACGTACGTGAAAGAATTCAATACTTGGTGCCAAGACAATACTGAAAGGGGTCTATGCGATTATTGACACCGGCTCAAAGAAATATCCTCATACGCGCACGTAACTTCACTATATACTTGGATAATTTATCAGTCTGAATTTATGTCATGCAATTGTTCATAGATGGATGGGATGGATCATAGTGTGTGCATTGTGACCTTATTACTCCCCATCGATTTAAAGGGATGATGCCCAGACGACGTTGTTGCAGCTATATTAGGCGTTAAGTGTAGTAGTAGTCACGATGGCTTTACCCGTAAGCTCTTCCCAAAGGAACTGTATATACCCAACGCTGTGAATGAGATTTAGGATCTCGTGAGTGTTTCAGAACCAATTTTTACTATTTTTTATTACAACTTTCTACTAGTTTCTGAGTAGTTACAATATTTACGATTGACTATGATAACCTACAAATTAGTACAATATATTGAAGCATGCAATTACATTCAAAATTTTAGAAAAAAATGAATGACAGGTAAAAAAAATTGTATTACAGGCCTTGGTGGCCTCCAAAGCCCAATACAACCCTTGATGCCAAAAACCGTTAAAAAGTGGCCCAAAATGAAGTTTTTGGATAGTCTTCCTTTTGCAAATGTTGCCTGAAATAAAAAAATAGGCTTAATGGGAGAAAAACAATTTGCCCTAAATTAGGGTTTTTCTCACTAAAAATTTTAGAGGGTTGTTTAGCTGAAACTATCTATTTAGTGATGGTTTTTAACTAAATTTTCCTCTAATGGTGGCGGTTTCTCTAGTTTTACCACTAAAATCGAATTGTTTAAAAACTTGTGTTGGGGGTGGGGGTTGAACCCCAAACCTCCCACACCCAAAGCTTTCTCTCTAACCGCCTTGGCCGCTTGTGCACTTGTGATATAAAATGAACAAACTTGTATTTAAATAAAGTTGAATTTGACTCACCTCTTAAAAATGGCGACTTGGCAGAGGCTCCATGTGGAGTTGCATGCGTGGATTAGGGTTCCCAAGTTCGAAAAACGGATCTGGAGTCTCCAATACATTTTTATCTACCTTTTTTATTTATTTCTCTTTTTTTTTTGTATAGATCTTCCACCGATTTTAATTTCTTAGAGTCTGCCACTTTGTATAGTTGATTTGATCAACCACCTCTTTTTTAATTATTCAATGTTTTTATTGATCGTTGTTTCTTTATTTTGCAGATCGCTACTTGGACGTGGGGGTGGGCACACATAGTTGCTCGCTAGTCGTGTAGATCATAGTAGAGGAAGGGGGCTTGGCCCTTTGAGGGATCAATGGTGATGCCGAATGGTGCAGTTCGGAGATCACCGTGTTGGTGGCCAATGAACATTAGACTTTGTGGATTGTGTTGATAGCTAGATTGATGCAGGTGTAGGTTGGAAGTACCCAAACTATCCGGTCAATATAGCAATAGCAACCATGGTTGTTGAATATAAACATAACTCAGTTCGAGTGCTTTTGCAATTCGATGCCAAGAAATAGAACTCGGCCTTGGTGGTGGATGGCCGGTGTAACCAAAGTACTCATTTTTAGAGTTGAATTAAAGTACAACAATACAAAGTTGTGGTCTACAACTCGCCCAAAGCAAATAAAACAAGTGAAGATCCCACAACTCGATGAGAGAGGCCAACTCGGCCAATGTAGAGCAAACTAAGTCATTTGCAAATGTAACTAAGGCAAAAAAACTAAAATCACATTGCTATAAACGGAAAACATGCTCCAAAAGCAAATTTTCCTATGCAAAGAGCACCAAGGAAAAAAAAAATTGCTTTCCGTTTACCTGGAGAATGCACAGGAGGTTGTGATTTTGCAGGGAGTTCTTGGGAAGCTGTAGGAGGTAACACTGGATCTCCGTTGATGCAGATTTCTTCTCCACGAATTCTCCTTCCTCTGCAACCTTATTCAACCTTGTTAGGAGCTTCAATTCACTCTGGTACCAAATGTAGTTTCACAAAATAGGGATGGTATCCTATGAATTTAATTAATGTGAAATCAACCAGGTACAATAGTGTAGGATACAATATTTATACATATTGGATAGCTGGGATACAAACAAAACAGGAGTTGCAACAATGCAACAACCAATTTAAAATACAGTAGCTTCCAAATTACATCCGGGAAGCACAAATGAATAATAAAAATAATATGGTTTATAATTAAATATAACCATATAAACAATAAATATATTAATTAATATGAAATACATAATATAATATATATATATATATATATATATATGTAAATAATAATTAATCTAATGACTAGCTCCTATGAGCATGTAATGATTTGTGTGTCCTGCATCAAGCTCAATATACCTCATGAATGCATGTGTGTAAAGAGTATAAAAGATATGATATCAATCAAACCATAGTGACAAACAACATATGTAATGTAAAGTGCTAACAATGCAAGCTATATGTATAGGTCCTAGTTTTTAATTTTGCAAATATATGAATGTTTTTATTATAAGATATAGTTACTTATAAGGAGAGTGGTAGCATAAGGGCTACCCAATAAGATCCTCATGAGCGGGAAAACTTAATCTAGAAGAAATAGGAGGTGTGGGCTTCATTCGTGCCAAATAAGAATGCTCAAATGTTAGTGGTACAAAATTATTAACATGTTCCGAGATAAACCTTGGGAGAAGAGCAAGGTGGACTAGATTCATAAGAGGAAGGGTGTGATGGAGTAGACATATGAGGAGGATTATCGAGTGAGAGTCACTAGAGATAAGATATACACTAGAGGACTTATAAGGAATCCTAGGAGAGCGAGAACCACTAAGTGCAACATGTGTGCGAGAAGATCTATCAGGAGACCTATAAGGGATAAATCCACTAGAGATAACATTTGTGTTATGAGTATGAAGAGACCTAGATGTAGGGATTACATAATTATGATGAGGAAATGAAGGAAGATGAGTATTTGTGATAACATGTTTATGGTGAATAAGATTAACATATTTGTGTATGATAGATGGGATAGCCCTAAGAGCATGTAACCAAGTGATACCTAAATACATTTCACCTGAAGTAAGAGTGGAAGCCACTAGAAATGGAACATGTTTTGTAACAAATCGAACCATGATAGGTAGAATACTATGTCCATATTTAGAATTAGAAACACATATGATGTTCCTTTAAGAATAATTGAGAGAAAGAATTGAGATTACATAGTTTATCCTTATTATGTGCATCAACCAAAATATTTTATATAGGGACTTGATTAATAGATGCACACATGTATATAATATCAACATTGAGAGTCTCATCCACATCATAATCATCAAAAGTAATAAATAGTGTAGAAGGTTGCATAAGGCCGATAGTGCTAATAATTGTAACCATTGGGTGATCATAAGAAGATGGACATGGTATCACATGATGAGCATTATGCAATTTAGAAGTAGGTTTATCGAGTGTTATCATCGGTGTTGGGGTTTAACCATATAATAGTGTTGCACAGATCTAAAATCACATAAAGCATACAAGCAATGAATGTGGAAATAAACCAGAAGATAAAATAAACAAGAGAAAGATAAAATCAGATTTAACGTGGTTCACCAAGTGTGGGCTACACCCGCCAAGAAACATCTTCAATTATTATTAAGTGCTTTACAAATGAAATACAATGAAGGTCTTTTGTCTTCCAACACCTCACAAGATGTTTAATATTTTTCCCTCACTTAGCTACTCTTTCTTGCTCACCAAGAAAACTAACATGTAAAAAATTATTATTTTCTTCTCTCATACCCTCATACAATGCATACATGCATATATATCTATTATGGGAAACTAACTATGCTTTTAGAATCAAGTTATCATCTTTAAAGAAAAATATTTATTCTAATTCTCGACCAAAAAACAAAGCACCGTCACACAGGTTGACTAATTTCAGTTACTTCTGGTGATGTCGGTCACACTACGACCGATGTCGGTCACTTCCTGACCCGTGCTAGTTAATAATTGATTGATTTCGGTCACTACCTAACTGATGCCGGTCACTTCCAAAACCTGAAACATGTAAAATCAAGATTTTTGTGAAGCAATTAAGCTCCACACTCAACAATATCCCATTTGGAGATTAATTGTTGCATTGTACTATACATCACCATCCTTGGATCATTTTCCTTTTCTCATTTCTTCCTCTTCAATTCTCAAACTCGAAGACCAACAGAAGTGGAGTGAAGATCCAACTTCTCATTTACCAATGGATTTGTTAGCATATCTGCAGGGTTATCATCCATATGGATTTTATCTAACTTCAGTTTCCCATCTTCCAACACCTGTCGTATGAAGTGATACCTCAACTGAATGTGTTTTGTTCTTAAATGAAATGTTAAGTTATTTACAAGATGGATCGCGCTCGACTATCACTTTGTATAATTTGCAATCCTCTTGCTCCTTACCCAACTCTTATATGAACCTAATCATCCATGTCATCTCCTTACTAGCTTCTATAGTTGCAACATACTCTACCTATGTAGTAGAAAAATCCACAACCTTCTAATCTTAAAACCCAGCTAATTGTCATTCCACCCTTTGTGAGCACATATCCAATGGTGCTCCTCTTTCCATCCAAATCTCAAGCCATATCTTAATTAACATAGCCACTTAAAGAAGTAGTATCGGCCCTCCATAGCATAAATTCATGTTGTATGTCCCTCTCAAATACATGAGAATCCATTGGAATTCTTTCCAATGTTCTTTACCTAGATTAGCCATAAACCTGCTCACAACTCCCACTTCATGTGCAATGTCTAGTCTAGTACAAACCATGGCATACATAAGACTTCCTACTGTTGAAGCATAAGGAACACGTGTCATGTACTCAACCTCCTTGTGTGATGAAGGACATTGATCTTTTCTCAATTTGAAGTGTCCAGCCATAGGTGTACTAACAAGTTTTGAATTTTGCATGTTAAACCTTTCCAACACCTTATTGATATAAGCCTCCTGAGACAAATACAATTTCTTTTTTTTCTGTCTCGGTGAATTTGCATGCAAAGGATTTTCTTTGCAGCTCCCAAATCCTTCATTGCAAATGTGTGAGCTAGCCTTTCTTTAAGTTTACCAATATCCTACATACTAGATTCTGTAATCATCATATCATCCACATACAGTAACAAAATAACATAGCTCCCATTTTCAAGCTTCTTAAAATAAACACAATGGTCATATTTACATCTCATATAGCCATGCTCATCATCCATAGAACTATCAAATCTCAAATACCATTGCCTTGGAGCTTGCTTGAGCAAATATAGGCTCTTTTTCCATCTACACACAAGTTTCTCCTTACCATTGATTTCACAACCAAATAGTTGTTGTATATAAATCTCTTCCTCAAAATCAGCATGAATAAAATTCATCTTAACATCAAGCAATTCTAAATGCAAATCTTCTGTTGTAACAAAACTTAGAACAGTATGAATAGAAGTCATCTTATCTATAGGAGAAAAAATCTCATCAAAGTCAATACCTGATTTCTATGCAAATCCCTTTACCACAAGCCTTGCCTTGTATCTTTTCAGTCCACCCTCTTCTTCCTTGATCCTATAAACCCATTTTTAGTGCTTTCTTACCTGCTAGCAACTTGACCAAATCCCATGTCTAATTTTGTTCCAAGGATTCCATCTCCTCATCCATGTCATGTTCCCACTACACGTGGGTATCTACCTACATTAATTCTTCAAAGCTTTCTGGTTCACCACTATCAGTCAATAATAAATAAGAAAATGAAGGTGAAAATATCTCTGGAGGTCTACTTACTCTTTGTGACCTTCTCATTGACATCCGGGGTGTCACGGGGATCATTTTATGCATGTTACACGTTCGTTTCAATCTCTGTCAGTGACCGACGTTGGTCTCCTGATACCGACCGTAGTTTTTAATTGATGGTCATTCCTCTATCTTCCTACCGACTGCAGTTGCCTCACCGCCACTAGTTTGAGGAGTACCGACACCGAGTTCTAGTAGTTGTATGTTCTAAACTTGATCTAGTCTGCCGATACCGGTTAGCCTAACTAGTACTAGCTTCTGTAGAATTGACTTTGGTGTTTTTTATGTCTTTGTTAGATCTGAAATTTGATTTTCCTTGAAAATATCATCAACCTATTCATGTTTAGGCACCAAAACCTGATCCCTGTACATTCTCTTTTCATTCCAATCAACGTCACGACTCCTAAAAATATTAGAATCTACTAAATCCTAAAAATATATCTGAAATCACTAGAGTCATAACCAATGAAATTACATATCTTAGATTTAGCATCCAACTTCTTACTATCAACATGCACAAAATATTTTTAGCCAAACACTCTAAGAAAATAAAAATCTACCTTTGTTCTAGACCAATCTTCTTCTAGTATTCCACCATCCAAAGTGTTGTTGAAGGCCCACATTCTATTAAGTACATTGTTGTGTCCACCGCATCTGCCAAAAACTTCAAAGGCAAACCAAAATGTATCCTCATGCTTCTAGCACATTCCATGATTGTTTTTTTCATTCTTTCTGCAACTCCATTCTCTTGTGGAGTTCAAGGAACCATTCTTTCTCTTTGCATTCCATTCTCTGAACAATGATCATTGAAATCCTTATTGCAGTACTCACCACCATTGTTAGATCTAAGGCACTTTAATATTAATATTTTTTTCTTTTTCCACAAGGTCTTTCCACCTTTTAAAAGTCTCAAAAACATCAAATTTATGCTTAATACAATAAAACCATACCTTCCTTGTGGCATCATCAATGAAAGTCACATAATATTGGGATCCTCCAATAGAAGCTACAGTGGTACCCACACATCCGAGTGTAAAAGCTCCAATTTATGATCCTTCTTTGTTGACCCAACCTTGAGAAATCTCACTCTCTCCAAATTTCCAAATATACAATGCTAAAAAAATTAATATTTAACTGTTTCAAATATGATAACTTACCTTTAGCCTTTAGGATCTGCATTCCTTTTTCACTCATATGGCCTAGCCAATTATGCCACATGGTTGCATCTGAATCTATAGTAGATAGCATAGAAAAGTAATTACTAACACATGTAGATAGATATAAAGTTCTTGCCTTATTACCACTTGCCACAAAAAGAGATCCCTTGGTAACCTTCCAAGAATCATTTGTTAATGCAACCACGCATCCAGATTCACCTAGTTGCCTTGCAAATATTAGATTTCTCTAGAGGCTTGGCACATGCCTCACATATTTCAATACCCATGGATTTCCATTCTACAACTTTAGATGAACATCACCTTTAGCATTAATATTACATGGCTCATCATCTCTTAAATAAACTTGTCTAAAATCACCCTGAACATAATTTCTGAAATAACCCTTATTAGGGGTAGCATGGAATGAAGCTCCAAAATCTAATACCCAAGATTATAATTTATCATCCAAGCAAAGAATAAGGGCATCTTGCTTTACCTCACTTACAACATTTTCATCTTTACCTTTGTCGATGTATTCTCTTTCTTTTCCTTTGACCAACACTCCTTTGCGTGTCCTCTCTTTCCACAATTCTAGCAAAGTAAATATTTGTACTTGGATCTAGATCTTCCATTTCTTGACTTTTATCTCCAATTCTTCTTGCTCTTTGACGATCTCTTCTTATATCTTCCCCTTCTTTCTACATTTAAAGTGTTTCTAGATGATGCTTCTCCTGAGATTTTCTGTGTATTTCCTCATTAAGTATTACACTAACCACATCATCAAATTTCAAACCTTTAGAAGAAGATTTTGTATTACTAAATACCATTACCAAGTTATTCCAACTATACGGAAAAGAGCATAAGAATTAAAGTGATTTCACTTCATCATCAAATGAAATTTCTACTAATTTTAATAGATTTAAAATAGACCGGAAATCATTTAAATGATTAGATACATATCAACCTTATTGCATTTTATAATTAAACAATTTTTTCATAAAATAAACCTTATTTGAAGCACTAGGAGTTTCATTCAAATTTGTTAAATGTTTCATCAAGTCTACCATTGTTTTTACATCTATAAAATTTGATGTCACTGATGCTACTAGACTCAATCTTATAGATACCAAATCATTTATGTCAAGAACCTTCCATTCTTCATTAGTCACCATGACCGGTTATGCAAGCTCATCCAATGGTAAGTATAGATCCATCTGATACAAATAATCCTCCACCGCATCTTCCATAGTTGAAAATTACGATTGCTAAATTTATCTACTCGGTATTTACTATCTTTTGTCATTGTTATGATCCCACTCAATCGGAAAATCCTCTTAGTAAATCTTGTTAAGCTGTAGTGCCCACACTTTTTATAGCTCAGTAACTTGTTGTTTCTTTGCTCATAGACATGTTTTGACAGAATTTTGTTATATCATGGACATCATATTAGAGATTGGATCTTATTAGACATGTGTGGACATTCAGGCGTATAGCGCCAATTTAGCTTGATTTCTATGTTGTTGCATTTTCTTATGATGTCATGGATACTAATGGATAGGATGTTGTGTTTGGAACATAATTATATTGATGGATAGTTGTTGCATGTTGGGATTCTATGGTTATATGTCACTTTATCATCTTGTCTAACTTTGGAGAATTGAGTATAATTGTGCACGTTGTCGCATTTTGATTTCAGTAGGATGTTAGGCTAGTTTAGAACTCATTGATATCTTGTTGAGTCGTTGATTTATATTTGTATCAGACAGGTGCGGTTAATGTGTGCAATGAGTGTGCAGGTGACAGGTTTATAGGAGAACATGGGATTCAGGCAGCTACACAATCTTGCACAAGCAACCCACGAGCTGAGTCCTAGCCATGTTCATTGTGTGAAGCCTTAGTGTAGGAGATTATTATTTTGGGCACCATGAGTGACCCCAATTTTTGTAATGTATTGTGCCTTGAATTATTAATTTTGTTTAGGGTAATTAGTTATGTTGTAAACTTGTTTTGGGAGTTAATAATCCCACTTTCATTAAAATTTTGATTTTGTTTAATGAGTCACTTAATCACAAGGGTTAGGGCACATGTGAAACCCTTAGGTGGTCCCCACACCTCTACCCTTGTGCCAAAAATTCAAAACCCGAAATTGGGTTATTTTGGGCATTTTGGGGACCCTTTTTAGTATAGGAGTTCCCTAACATAAAAATGAGCCCTTGGGCCCTACCTAATGGGTAGGGGGCTTATTTTCAAGGATAGAGGGAGTTTTCCCTCTCTTTTTTCCTCTTGTTTTGTCACATCCTTGTAAGTGGTGTGGATTTGAGTGCTTGTTAAAAGATTCACTAATTTTGTCTTGTTAACTTTTGGGAGAATTTGGGAGAAGAGGGAAAAAAGACAATTTTACCCTTTCTCTCTTTTGTTCTAGCATCCTTGACCTTGAAGGAGGAGAGGGGTGACACATGTCACCCCCTCATTTGTGAGGATTCTTTCTTGCTCCTCTTCAAATTCCTATTCATGGGAAAAGAGAGGGACTTTTCTCTTGGAACTTCTTGCTTGGATGCTTGGGTGATTGGAGCTAGTGATTTGCTTGAGTCAAGAGTGGAGAAATTTGAAGTTGGAAAGATTTTTGGAGAGCTTTCTTTGAGGTAGGCTCTTATGTCTTTTGTTTGTGTTTTTTCCTTTTAGATGTTAGATTGGCTGTTTGAAATTGTTATTGTTGCATGTGGATTTTGGTTGTTGTTTGCTTTTACTCCCTCCATCATATGGCATGATGGAGTTTTGGAGTTGTGGGGGAAGAGAGAGGGATTTTTCCTCTCAATCCTCAAGGCTTGATGGACAAGCCTTGTAGGGTCTTATATTTTTTTCCCCTCAAATGGTTGAGGTGGGGAAGTTGATTCATTTGGCTTGAATCTCCTTCCCCATTCTTGGTAAGGAAACCCCTTTGGGGTTTGAAAATCCTTCCAAGAAGGACTTGGGGAAAGGGTGGAGGAATAAGGAGGGATTGTATGTAAATGGAGAAATAAGGAGGGTATGGAGTATTTGGTTTATGCAACTATTATTGGATTATAATTATTGAAGAACATCTTTCCTCTCTTCCCCATGTTGTTATAGAGTTAGAACTTGGGTTCTTCTCTTCTTCCTTCCTTTTAAATTTTTGAGTCTTGTCTTGTTTTTGTCCTATTTTGTGTGTTTGTGTCATTATTAGTTCACCCTCCATCTTGTGCAAGTTTTGGTTGTTGTAATCTTTCCCATGGGCTTGGGGGAGGCTAGAATGCATCCCAACCTTGGGAGAGGCATGTAATGATGCCTATGGTTGGGTGGCAAACAAGCTTTTTCTCCTTGTTGGTTTTCTTGAAGGCTGCTGAAGTGGATCTCAAAGTTGGTGTTGATGGCATATTGGCCTCTTTATGTTCTATCATTTTTGTGTGAAGCATTGAAAACTCTAAAGCATGGTTGGGTGGAAACATCTCTTGTTGTAAAGTCTCCCTTGTATGTTTGGAGATTATTTTTCTTTTAAAACTTGAGTAAGATTAACTTGAGCAAAACCCCCTTTTTATCCCTTTGAAGGAGCTTTGCATTGTACCTTTCTTGAGTAGTTCCTTGTATCTTGAAGAATCAATGCAAAGTGAATTTTGAACTTCTTGATAAGAAAGTTTGTATTAGATGCTCTTCCCTTGTAAAAATTTGATGTAACTCTTGTTGTGAAGAAAGGTTAAGTTCATCGGAAAATAAATGTTATTTAGACTACATTTGAAAAGGTTTAAAGAATTTGAATGTGTTTTGTTCTTGTTTATCTCTGCAAAAACAAATAAATAAATAAATGATACATAGGTATATTTCTTGTTGGTTATTCTATTTGGGGTGTAAATCTGAAATATGTTTTGTTTAAAACATTGGAAATGAAATATAATTTTTAGCAACGAATCTCTTGAATGATAATAAATGGGAATATTTTTCCTTCTTGCCTTTCTTTTCTTTTGTTTTCTCTTCTTACAATTGTGGTAAAATAAATAAAGGAAATGAAAGTTTGTTTTTCTTTTGAGAAGATTAGAAGTGAGATTCATTAAAGTAAAAAAAAGGGGGGGGCATTATTATACCTATTTATATATATGTACCTATTTATATTTATATAACTAGCTTGTTAATAAACTATTTAATATGCATATTCATGTATTTTAAATTGTCAATAAAATGTTTTAATCTATATATATATATATATATATATATATATATATATATATATATATATATATATATATATATATATATAATAATATATTTAAACAAATTTTAATTAAACAAATTTTAATAAAACAAAAAAAAAAAAATTGTATATGCAATGGGGAGGGGCGAACCCCCGGCCTCCACTCCTATGCCCATGATGTTGTGGCACCGCCCCACAAAACCCCTGCTCCCCTAGTCATTCCTCCCACACACCATGTCCCCACTATGTGGCCTGCTCTCCCCACACACCCCCGACTCCCCACCAAACTCTGCGCCCTCTTACACGGCCCCCGCTTCCCTGTCCAACCCCGAGCCCCCACAAAACCCTTCACTACCCTCTCACGGTCCTCCTTAGATCCCACCCACCGAGCAAAACAAAAAAAAACAATAATAAAGCAAAATAAATAATAAGAATAACAAATAAATAAAAAAATATATATATATATATATATATTTCTTTTACTTCAAAAAACAATATATATATTTGCAAACTGGGGTTTACAAAAGGGGAGGTTCCATAGCTTACCATTAAAGCTGCTTGAGAAACAAAGAACAAACAAAACAAATGAGAAGAGAAATGAAAAGAAGGAGAAGAAAATAGCAAAGAGAAAGGGAAATTTTAGGGCTTTTTCCAAACCAAGGGGCCAGATGGATTTAATCCTAGGGTCATTATTTAATCCTACACTTTTTAAATCATGAGGTCTTGATGGGAAATATAACAAGGAGGAAGAATGTGATGAAATAAATAATTTAAGAAGGGGATGTGGGTAAATATCCAAGGGAAATTAATTATATTTAAGAATGAGTAGATTATTGTTCTCATGACAAATTTTAATTAAAAGGAAGAGATATTAAAGGTGTAGTAAATGGTTAAAGATGGGATTAGACATGTAACTAATTAAATTAGGTAAATTAAATAGAATAAAATTTGATATTATTGAGGATGGGTTAAGTGATGGTATAGTAATTACTTAAAAAAATTTATCCCAAATTTTTAGTAACTTCTGGTTTGGTTCATTGTGAGAATGGGCATGACATTTGGTATCAGAGCGAGAGGTTCACACATGCGGACACTCTAGGTAAATAAATTAAGATAGTTAATGGTAATGTTAATAACATTAAATGGAATAAAAAAATAGTTAAAAATCATCCGCAACCATTAAATTTTAAATTAATAACTTTTTCGCTCACCTCGTGCACAGGATGGCACCCAAGAGGGGACGATCAGCTAGAGGCATGGGGCATAGTGCACCTACGTGGGAGCAGCCGACACCCGAATTTGGGCCTCATATATTAGAGGCCTTGCACCAGCTGATAGGTGTTGTGGAGCAACATCTACCACCACCGCAGGAGGAGAGTGGAGACACCATTAGGAGATGAGGAGCCGATAGGTGAGGACGTGCATTCAGAGCCGCCAGAGCATGATACACCGAGGCGGGAGAGGTCACGTAGCCCTTCCATTCATCATGAGAGGGTAGCCTCATTCCGTCGTAGCCACTCATACAGTCTCGAGGGACCATTTGAGGATAGGCGACCCCCTTCTCCCTGCTAGACTACATATCCAGGATTGAGATACAGAAGTGTGTGGGACCTTCTTCGCTTACAGCCACCCACTTACACCGGCTCTACAGATGGCTTTGGGGCTAAGTCATGGCTCCTTAGCTTGGATAGTTGTTTTTTCTTTCACTCTTACGAGAGAAACATCAAGGAAAGGTTCGCTATACACCTTGTCCAAGATGTAGCAGAGGCATTTGGTGGAGGAATGAGGAGCGTAAGCTCCATCTGACTCAAGAGACAGTGACCTAAGAGATGTTGAGGAGCATTTTAGGGCTCGTTATATGTCAGATCATTTCATGTAGAAGAGGATCAATGAGTTTCATGACTTATGACAGGGATCTGGCACAGTAGCACAATATGAGAGTAGGTTCCTGGATCTTCTGCAGTATGTGGACTACCTGCAAGATGAGAAATTACAAGTTAATAGGTTTATTCAAGGCCTTAATGTAGACATAGCAGGAGTAGTTAGGATGTTATCTCCTCCCACACTTGAGAAGGCCGTTGAGAAGGCCTACTTAGCTAAGGAGAACAGGACCAAGGCACAGGAGCACCGTGATAGAAACAAGAGCAAGTTTCAGGAGAGGATACATGCCTTCCAGAGTTAGAGGTCATGAGGTACTGCACCACCCCCTAGAGGAGGATTTTGGCCTCCACCAGCACCCATGAGGGCTCCATTGCACCCACAGCGACAGACACAAAGAACAAGGCCACCCTGTAGCAGGGGCCAGGCAGGGCACACGGGTTTTCAGAGAGGTGTTTCTAGAGGTGGTTTTGGTGGAGCCAGGGATATGAGGCAGGGCACTCAGATGGCATAGCTAGCTCACACACAGTAGTCTGCTAGGGTTGGACCAGTAGGATTAGTACACTAGAGTATAAGAGGGACCCCATCTCAGAGGGGTACAGAGGATGTTTTATTTGTGGATCTCCTGATCACTATGTGCACATGTGCCCGCACAAACCCAATACCATGGATGCACAGAGAGCTGCTAGATTCGAGCAGACGGTGGGTGATGTGGGATGTGCCCATCGTGTATATGTAGTGGTTGACAACCACCAAGCCGAGCATTAGGCCACAGTCATTGAGACGACAGGTACTATCAGGGATATTTCTGTCTCAGTAATTTTTGATTCAGGTGCTTCAAATTCCTTTATATCACCTTCTATAGTGGACCAGTGTGGGCTAGTGGTGGCTAGGCAACTAGATAGTTGGTAGGTTGAGTTGGCCTCTTGGTCCAAACTCACCATGGACTCGTATGTGGAGAGTTGCATACTTGATTTAGGAGCCTTCTCCACTACTCTTGACCTCTGAGTTATCCCTCTAGGTTCCTATCAGGTAGTTTTTGGTATGGATTGGCTCGAGGCTCATCGAGCTAAGGTGGATTGCAGAAATAAGGTCATTGAGTGTTAGGATGATCTTGGGAGTGCAATTGTGATATTAGGGATGCAGAGGCCTATCTCCTTGCACATGTTATCGGCTAAGAAACTCAAGTGGAGCATGCGTAAGGGTTGTCAGTTATTTGCTATCACCATCAGTGACCGATCAGAGAGCACTTCAGAGCACTCACCCTTAGATGACCATGCAGTTTTGAGGGAGTATACAGATGTGTTTCCAGGCGAGCTTCCAGGGTTACCACCCCGCAGAGAGGTAGATTTCACCATTGATTTAGTACCTAGATCAGCACCAGTTTCTAGGGCACCTTATCGAATGATGACTCCATAGCTTCAAGAGCTCAAGATTCAGTTAGAGGAGTTGTTAGATAAGGGTCTCATTCACCCTAGTGTATCTCCTTGGGGAGCGCCAGTCATATTTTTGAAAAGAAGGACGGTTCTCTCAGACTTTGTGTAGACTTCAGACAGCTCAATAAGCTCACAATAAAGAACCATTATCCACTCCCGAGGATTGATGACTTGTTTGATCATATGTAGGGAGCAAGAGTGTTCTCCAAAATTGATCTCAATTCAGGATATCATCAATTGCACATTTTAGATGCAGACATTCATAAGACAATGTTTTCACACACGTTATGGGCATTATGAGTTCACAGTGGTTCCATTTGGTTTGACCAATGCCCCAGCTATCTTCATGAGCCTCATGAATGGAGTATTCAGGACATTTCTATATTGCTTTGTCTTAGTGTTCCTTGATGACATATTGATTTATTCTCATTCCGAGGAGGAACATGAGGAGCATTTGAGATAGGTACTTCAGGTTTTGAGAGAGTAGAAGTTGTATGGGAACTTGGAAAAATGCAGCTTCTTTCAGACAGAGATTCAATACTTGGGTCATATCATCTCAGGTGAGGGCATCTCCGTAGATCCCTCTAAGATACATGCTATCTTGGACTGGCCAGCACCCACATCAGTTACTAAGGTAAGGAGTTTCATGGGTTTAGCAGGGTATTACCGCAGGTTCATACAGGACTTTTCTAGGATTTCTCACCCTATCACTTCTCTTCAGAGGAAAGGGAAGAAGTTTGATTGGTCAAAGAAATGTGAGCAAGCCTTTTAATTGCTTAAGGAAAGGTTAACCACGGCACCCATCTTAGCAGTTCCAGACCTGACAGAGGATTTTGTTATTTGTACTGATGCATCACTAGAGGGTTTGGGAGCAGTTCTTATGTAGGAGCATCGGGTTATTGATCCGAGTCTCGTAAGATCAAGGACTATGAGCTTAATTATCCTACTCATGACTTGGAGCTTGCAGCAGTTGTTCATGCTCTAGTGCATTGGTGACATTTCCTTTTGGGTAGACCTTTCATTTTGAGGACAGATCATTGTATTTTGCAGCATATCTTCTCACAGCTAAACCTCAATGCTCATCAATGGCATTGGATGGAGTTCCTATGTGAGTATGACATGGAGGTTCAGTATATCAAAGGGAAGGAAAATTTTGTTGCAGATGCACTTAGTAGCGACATGTGCTTGCTTCTTTGACACTTCAATCAGATTTGAGAGGCAGGATTCTTGAGCACCTTCCAGAGGACAAATTTTATGAGGGATCCAGACAAATGTTAGAATCACAGGGTTCATTAGAGGGAAGATATTATGGGTGTGTTTTAGAGACAAATGGTTTTCTTCGGTTCCACAAGCACATCTACGTGCCTAAGTCAGGTGATTTGTGTAACTTCATCCTCACAGAGGCTCATCAAGCCCCATATGCGGCACATCCAGGAGTGAAGAAAATGCATGCTGATATGAGAGAGTTATATTATTGGCCCGGTCTCCGATGGGACATAGCAAATTTTATTACATGGTGCCTTGAGTGTTAGAGGGTTAAGGCAGAGCATTCTCATCCCGCAGGACTCTTACATCCTCATGATATTCCCGAGTGGAAATGGGATGTGATTTCTATGGATTTCATATTCGAACTTCCTATGTCTTCTTATTTTCATGACGCCATTATGGTCACCATGGATAAGTGACCAAGGTTGTGCATTTTTCACCAACCAAGGTCACCTATAATGCTCAGGCCATTGCCAAAGTATTTATGGAGGACATTGTTAGGTTACATGGGATTCAAGACCATCATAAATGACAGGGATACTATCTACACTTCAATTTTCTGGACTTCTTTTCAGGCCGCTCTGGGTACTCAGATTAATTTCAGTTCAGCTTATCATCCAGAGACAGATGGGCAGATAGAGAGAGTTAATCAGGTGTTAGAGGACATGTTGAGGATGTATGTGATGGACCAACAAAAGAAATGGGAAGATTATTTGCATTTAGTTGAGTTTTCTTACAACAACAACTATCATAGTTCCATTGGTATGGCTCCTTACCAGGATTTGTATGGATGACCTTGCAGGACACCTTTGAGTTGGGATAGACTAGATGACAGGATTATTCTGGGACTAGCCTATCTTCAGGATTTAGAGCAGCAGGTTGTGTTGATTAGACAATGTCTTGAGCAGGCCAGAGCACGCCAGAAGGCGTATGCAGACACCAAGAGGATTGATCATCACTTCTCAGTGGGTGACAAAGTCTTCTTGAGAGTTCATCCGCATAAGAGTCCGATCCGTTATGGAAAGGGTTCTAAGCTATCACCTCATTTTGTGGGGCCTTTTGATATTTTAGAGGTCATTGGTCCAGTTGCCTATCGCCTAGCTTTGCCACCACGCCTTACACTGGACCACGATGTATTTTTGTGTTTATGTACTACATAGATATGTACCTGATTGCTTCTCATATTTTGGATTGGTTGGCATTACGGGAAGAGGATGAAGGACAATGGAGACTAGAGCCCGTACGCATATTAGAGCACCGGAGGTTGGACCTTTGGGGGAGACTTGGACCAGGTTAGAGTACAAAGTGGGACCGGTGCGACGAGACAGAGAAAGCTACCCGGGAGGATACGATACCTTGGAGGGCTAGATATCCCTATCTCTTTCAGTGACTTCTAAGAGGAAGTCTAATTTTATTAGAGGGGGATGTAGTGCCCACACTTTTTATAGCTCAGTAACTTGTTGTTTCTTTGCTCATAGACATGTTTTGACAGAAATTTGTTATATCATGGACATTATATTAGAGATTGATCTTATTAGACATGTGTGGACATTCAAGCGTATAGCACCAATTTAGCTTAATTTCTATGTTGTCACATTTTCTTATGATGTCATGGATACTAATGGATATGATGTTGTGTTTGGAACATAATTATATTGATGGATAGTTGTTGTATGTTGGGATTCTATGGTTATATGTCACTTGATCATCTTGCCTAACTTTTGAGAATTGAGTATAATTGTGCATGTTGTCGCATTTTGATTTTAGTAGGATGTTAGGCTAGTTTAGAACTCATTGATATCTTGCTGAGTCATTGATTTATATTGTATCAGACAGGTGTGGTTAATGTGTGCAATGAGTGTGCAGGTGATAGGTTTACAAGAGAACGTGGGATTCAAGCCAGCTACACAATCTTGCACAAGCAGCCCACGGGCTGAGTCCTAGCCATGTTCATTGTGTGAAGCCTTAGTGTAGGAGATTATTATTTTGGGCACCATGAGTGACCCCAATTTTTGTAATGTATTGTGCCTTGAATTATTAATTTTGTTTAGGGTAATTAGTTATGTTGTAAACTTGTTTTGGGAGTTAATAATCCCACTTTCATTAAAATTTTGATTTTGTTTAATGAGTCACTTAATCACAAGGGTTTAGGGTCACATGTGAAACCCTTGGGTGGTCCCCACACCCTCTACCCTTGTGCCAAAAATGCAAAACCCGAAATTGGGTTATTTTGGGCATTTTTGGGGACCCCTTTTTAGTTTGGGAGTTCCCCTAACATAAAAATGAGCCCTTGGACCCTACCTAATGGGTAGGGGGCTTATTTCCAAGGCTAGAGGGAGTTTTCCTCTCTTTTTCCTCTTGTTTGGTCACATCCATGTAAGGGGTGTGGATTGGAGTGCTTGTTAAAAGTTTCACTAATTTTGTCTTGTTAACTTTTAGGGAAATTTGGGAGAAGAGGACAAAAGAAAATTTTACCCTTTCTCTCTTTTGTTTTGGCATCTTTGACCTTGAAGGAGGAGAGGGGTGACACATGTCACCCCCTCATTTGTGAGGATTCTTGCTTGCTCCTCTTCAAATTCCTATTCATGGGAAAAGAGAGGGACTTTTTTCTTGGAACTTCTTGCTTGGATGCTTGGGTGATTGGAGCTAGTGATTTTCTTGAGTCAAGAGTGGATAAATTTGAAGTTGGAAAGCTTTTTGGAGAGCTTTCTTTGAGGTAGGCTCTTATGTCTTTTGTTTGTGTTGTTTTCCTTTTAGATGTTAGATTGGCTGTTTGAAATTGTTATTGTTGCATATGAATTTTGGTTGTTGTTTGCTTGTTTTACTCCCTCCATCATATGGCATGATGAAGTTTTGTAGTTGTGGGGAAAGAGAGGGATTTTTCCTCTCAATCCTCAAGGCTTGATGGACAAGCCTTGTAGGGTATTATATATTTTTTTCCCTCAAATGGTTGAGGTGGGGAAGTTGATTCATTTGGCTTGAATCTCCTTCCCCATTCTTGGTAAGGAAACCCCTTTGGGGTTTGAAAATCCTTCCAAGAAGGACTTGGGGAAAGGGTGGAGGAATAAGGAGGGATTGTATGTAAATGGAGAAATAAGGAGGGTATGGAGTATTTGGTTTATGCAACTATTATTGGATTATAATTATTGAAGAACATCTTTCCTCTCTTCCCCATGTTGTTATAGAGTTAGAACTTGGGTTCTTCTCTTCTTCCTTCCTTTTAAATTTTGGAGTCTTGTCTTGTTTTTGTCCTATTTTGTGTGTTTGTGTCATTGTTAGTTCACCCTCCATCTTGTGCAAGTTGTGGTTGTTGTCCTCTTTCCCATGGGCTTGGGGGAGGCTAGCATGCATCCCAACCTTGGGAGAGGCATGTAATGATGCCTATGGTTGGGTGGCAAACAAGCTTTTTTTTTTCTCCTTGTTGATTTTCTTGAAGGCTGCATGAAGTGGATCTCAAAGTTGGTGTTGATGGCATCTTGGCCTCTTTATGTTCTATCATTTTTGTGTGAAGCATTGAAAACTCTAAAGCATGGTTGGGTGGAAACATCTCTTGTTGTAAATTCTCCCTTGTATATTTGGAGATTATTTTTCTTTTAAAACTTGAGTAAGATTAAGTTCAGCAAAACCCCCCTTTTTATCCCTTTGAAGGAGATTTGCATTGTACCTTTCTTGAGTAGTTCTTTGTATCTTGAAGAAGCAATGTAAAGTAAGTTTGAACTTCTTGATAAGAAATTTTGTATTAGATGTTCTTCCCTTGTAAAAATTTGATGTAACTCTTGTTATGAAGAAAGGTTAAGCTCATCGAGAAAAGAAATGTTACTTAGACTACCTTTGAAAATTTTAAAGAATTTGAATGTGTTTTACTCATGTTTATCTCTGCAAAAACAAAATAAATAAATGATACATAGGTATATTTCTTGTTGGTTATTCTATTTGGAGAGTAAATTTGAAATATGTTTTGTTTAAAACATCGGAAATGAAATATAAGTTTTAGCAACGAATCTCTTGAATGATAATAAATGGGAATTTTTTTCCTTCTTGCCTTTCTTTTCTTTTTTGTTTTCTCTTCTTACAATTGTGGTAAAATAAATATAGGAAATGAAAGTTTGTTTTTCTTTTGAGAAGATTAGAAGCTAAGATTCATTAAAGTAAAAATAAGGGGGCATTACTATACCTATTTCTATATATGTAACTATATACTAGCATGTTAATAAACTATTTAATATGCATATTCATGTATTTTAAATTGTCAATAAAATATTTTAACTAATCAATATATATATATATATATATATATATATATAAACTTTAAAAAAAAAATTAAATAACAAATAAAAAAAAATTGTATATGCAATGGGAGGGAGAACCCCGGCCTCCACTCCAATGCCCATGCTATTGTGGCACCGCCCCACAAAACCCTTCTCCCTCGCCATTCCTCCCATGCGCCCTGTCCCCCTCTGTGCGGCCTACTCTCCCCACACACCCGACTCCCTACCAAACTCTATGCCCTCCTACATGGCCCCGCTACCTTTCCAACCTTGTTCCCCCACAAAACCCTTCGCTGCCCTCTCACAGTCCTCCTCCGATCCCCCTACCCGAGCAAAACAATAATAATGAAAAATTACTAATAGGAATAACAAATAAATAAAGAAATATATATATATATATATATATATCTTTACTTCAAAAACAATATATATATTTGCAAACTGGGGTTTACAAAAGGGGAGGCTCCATAGCTTACCACTAACCTGTTTGAGAAACAAAGCACAAAAAAAACAAATGAGAAGAGAAATGAAAAGAAGGAGAAGAAAATAGCAAAGAGAAAGTTAGGGCAATTTTAGGGCTTTTTCCAAACCAAGGGCCAAATGGATTTAATCCTAGGGTCATTATTTAATCCTACACTTTTTAAATCATGAGGTCTTAATGGGAAATATAACAAGGAGGAAGAATGTGATGAAATAAATAATTTAAGAAGGGGATGTGGGTAAATATATCCAAGGGAAATTAATTTTATTTAAGAATGAGTAGATTATTGTTCTCATGACAAATTTTAATTAAAAGGAAGAGATATTAAAGGTGTGTAAATTTAAAGGATAAGTAAATGGTTAAAGACGGGATTAGACTGGTAACTAATTAAATTAGGTAAATTAAATCAGAATAAAATTAGTTATTATCGAGGATGGGTTAAGTGATGGTATAGTACTACTTAAAAAAAAAAATTACCCCAAATTTTTAGTAACTTTTGGTTTGGTTCATTGTCCCGGGAATGGGCATGACATTAACACACAAAACCTCTAAACAAATATTTGATACAAATCGTTGGGGTTTAACCATATAACAATGTTACATAGATCTAAAATTAGATAAATCATACAAGCAATGAATGCAAAAATAAACTACAAGATAAAATAAACAAGAGAAAGATAACACCATATTTAATGTAGTTCACCCAATGTGGGCTACATCCACTAAGCAACCAAAATTATTATTCAGTGCTTTAAAAAAGAAATAAAATGAAGATTTGATGTCTTGTAACACCTCATAGTATGTTCTATATTTTTCCCTCACTCAGCTACTCTTTCTTTCTCACCAAGAAAACTAACATGCAAACAATTGTTATTTTCTTCTCTCATACCCTACTACAATGCATACATGCATATATATCTATTCTGGGAAACTAACTATTCTTTTACAATCAAGAAATCATCTTTAAAGAAAAATATTTATTCTAATTCTCTGGAAAAAAAACAAAGTATCGTCGCAGTTGTGATGTCGATTCTTGCTTGACAATGTCAGTCACTTCTCGGATCGATGCCGTCACTTCCTAACCGATAATGGTTGATAATCGACCGATTTTTGGTCACTCCCCGATTGGTGTCGATCAACGTATGACTGGTGTCTGTCACTTCCTAACTGATTCCGGTCACTTCTCGACCGATTCGGTCACGGTCAAATCCAACAACATGTAAAAACAAGCTTTATGTGAAGCAATTAAACTCCACACTCAACATCAAGAACTAGATAAGTATGCTTAAATTTCTCTTGAGAAGCATATAGAATGATGTTAATATGGGTATGATTATCTTATAGGAAATGGTCCACATGTTATTCATCATCCTCAAGAAGGGAATGGGAATGAGTGTCACATTTAGCATTACGCCCTTCACCTTGTACACATGGTCACCGATTATAGTAAAAATAGAATTGTAAAATATATCATCGGTAGATGGTGGATGTGAAGTGGTATCAATAGTAGGCATATGAATTTTTGTTTGAAAACATTGATTTCATCATAATAAGTAATAGGAGGATCAATATTAACATGTTCTATATTTATACTAAGTCTTGAAGACGTGCTATAATTATCCACGTTGTTGTTGATAAGAGGCATAAGAATATAATTTTTGCACACAATAGAGATAATAGGGAGACAAGTAGTAATATTTTAATGGGTAGAAGCATCACAAAAACTAATAATATTATTATCACCCGAAATAATATGATAAGTAGGTGTATCATCTATAGAGGTAGAACAACATTCGAAACACTAAAAAAATCATCACTAGTATTTGGTAGACTAGAACATGCATCATATAGGAGATATTTTCTATCCACAACATCATGAGGATTGACATGAGGTTCATTATCCCGATAAAAAGATAAATTTAACTAGCGAATTGATTTTAGATGATGAATATATTTGCAAGGATTAATCCAAGCATTTTGATAGGCCTCGTAGATGATATCATTACATTTAGGATGAAGTTACACTAACTCAAGGAAATATATGGAGGAATCAATAAAATAATCTATAATTATGTCCAAATTTATGAGAAAAAGGACTACAGAGAATATGAAAAGATTCAGACATCAAAATAACAAGAAACAAATATTTGATTCAAGAGTCAGATTCACTAAATTTTTACACCCTTTTTAAACTTAGTAGGTTAATGCTATGGACATACAAAACACTAAAAGGGAATAATATTTGGAAACTAGGAGCTATTCTAATTAATTCATTTCTAACATCAATCATACAATATCATAATAACATATTGGTTCTCACAATTAATGATTACAATATCATACAAGATTTAAAATACAAGGGAGATAAAAAATTTCTATACATGATTGTACATAGGATATCTCAATGTACATATTTCTAAATATGGGAGTGTAGAGATAGATGATGCTTACATGTTGATAGTATGACTTGAAATCCTTCTGGTGCAGGACTGTGCAACTTGTTTGGGATGCATAATTTGATCATGCCATTATGATATGGTCTTGGACCCTCTTGGAATGGATATGTATAACTTTATAGGTCATCCAATGGTCTATAAATACATTTTTCTATCAAACCCTTGTTGTCACACGATCCCAAAACCATCTATAATTATCTAAAATCACCTCAAAACCCTAACCATGGGTGGAATACATTGCAAGAAGGTTATGTTTTTGTTTGAAGTGCAATATGTGCACCACCTACATCCACACTACATTATTAGAGGCCCCAAACCACTCATAGTTCTCCAAATAGCATATAACATCTATATGAATAATACTAGTTGGAAACTTGAACCACTTTAAACATGCTTGGGTGGATTGTGCTCTTGATAAGACTTTGAAATAAATAAATTGGTGTGCTTGAAAGTGAAGGAAGCTATACACCTTGATCTAGTTTAGTGTTCAATAAATGTAGTAGTGGCTGCCCTAATTTATGTGAATCAACTTTAGGAAGGGATTAATGTATAATATATGATCTCATCTTACTCTCCTTTTATTAAGTTTGATTGCATTTTGTGACTTTTAGTTGATCTGATATGAGTTAGGATGTAATTGTCTGTCTTTTGATTGATTGTGATTCTAATGTTTAAAATCTCTAGAAATTCCTGATAAAGTGTGTGTTTGAAATTTAGTTTTGTAATAAAGTAGGTCTAATCAGTCGAGGAAATGAAGCAGGTAGCATTCAATATGTTTTCGGTAGCATTTGTTCCCACACAACTTAGTTCTGGAACTTCCAAGCTAGTTCTGGAACTCCATCACACATTCATCATCTAGTTCCAAACTTTCAGACTTAGTTTAGAACTCCAGTATTTAGTTCCAAAATTTTGGAATTAGTTCAGAACTCCTAGGTATAGCTCGGAACTCTCACGGTTTGATCCTTAATGATTTCCTATGGTTCTGGAACTTCTCTGAAGTTCAGAACCGATGGAAGTTATCTATTCTAACCACATCTAGAGATTTTGCATCAATGACCCTTTCAATCAGGAAAGGATGAGAAGATTTCTGAATGCAGATCTAGGGATAGTTATCTTACAACTATCTGATCAGCCAATCCAACTCAACATCTATTCTAGGCATGATTTGATTTCATCAGAATCATTGAGACAATTATGATTGTAAAATGTATATAAAAGCATACCTGTAGTAGATAGATATATACAATAGAATATGATATGAAATAGATATAGAACAAAGAAGAGAAATATAGACTAAGTACTTAGATCCAGTATGTTTTGTAATACCAAATGTTTTATCAATAAAATAGCCATTCTTATTTGAGAGAATTTTGAGTTGTTAAATCCTGATTCGAGGAGGAGCAAGGGCCCACTCCCCCAAGGACCAGGATATTCATTTATTTGGTATTTATATTTCTTCAGCAAATAGCTTAGATATGTTAATTTTGTATTGTTTTAATTCTTTCAGTTAAACTTTGTATACTTGTTCCTACAAGTGTTTAGATAGATTCTTATATTTCTTGCAATCATTTTCAAGCATTCTAAATTGAGTGTGTTTATTTCAAAAACAAGTGTGTTTATTTCAAAGCAAGTGTGTTTGTTTCCATTCTGCATAGTGTGTTTTCCTTTCAGCAAAGCTTTTAGTGTGTTTACTTTCAAAGCAAGTTTTCATAGTATGATTTAAATAAGGTTTTACCAAAAAGTCCTTAAGACATTGAAGAGATCCCCAGAAAATACAAAAATAACTATAGTCAACTACTAGATCGATAAGATTACTCTTGTTGCATATAGCTTTAGACACACCCCTGGTTTGATATGACATCAACAAGAAGTTGATTAAATGAAGGGAATAATGACACCCATCATTTTTGGCACCATGTTTCCGAGGACACACTAGTTGGAACTTTCTAATTAAGTGTTAGCAAGAGCAACAAATCATACATCTAGTAGTTGAAGGATCTTCCCTACTATATCATAAAATATATGAGTAGACCAAGAGACTCACAGGGTAGATTCCTCCCAAAAACATCTTCACAAGAATTCATAACATCCTCTAGTCAAAGTAAGGAAATTGATCAAGAATTGGAGGCACCATCATCCCTTGTCAGACAAGAAACATAATTGCCATTTTTGGAATTCTTAGATCAGTCACCTGAAGGAAGTGGAAATTTTAGGAGAAGGCTTATTACTCAAGATCCATTTAGGGTGAGTTTTGATTCTCAATTGAGTATTCAACCTCCTACTCCTGATTTTTCACCTTCCCAAGGCATACCGCTTACCACATTGATTGGGAGGAAAATTTAGAAAATATTTTTAAAATGGCATGAGAAGATCGAGAGAGAGTACGATAGGACCTTTACTTATCCAATCCAATTGGGAGATGATGATACATCAATGAAAAATATCTCACCTACACATTTACCCACATTTAGAGGGATGTCATCTGAAGATCCTGACCAATTTCTATTTGAGTTCAAGGTACTATGTTAGACCTATGATTATAAAATAGATAATCAAAAACTCAAGTTGTTTCCATCCACTTTGAAGGATGCAACAATGAGGTGGTTCATGGGATTACCATCCAACTCTATTAGCACTTGGGCACAAATGGAGACTTCCTTCCTAGATAAATACCAAGATTATTGTAGAGGGAGAAATAGGAAGGAAGAATTCTTCAAAATCAAGCAAGAGGAAGATGAAAACATAGAAGACTATTTAGACAGATTCCTCTTTATGAGCAAAAGATGTGGATTTGTGCTTTCAAGAGGAGTTAAGTAAAACCATTTTTCTTAAAGGTTTGGATGATGAATCTAGGGAAGCCCTTAACTTGATAGGAGGTGGAGACATTGATCAGATAAGAATGAATGGAATTAAAGAGATTTGTAGAAGCTATTCCAAAATGAGAGGTGGACCTAGAAAAGGAAAATCAGTGAAAAGTCTGAATCTAGATATGAACAAACTAATGGATGAGTTAGAAAAATTTAAAACAGACATTTTAGTGCAATTAACCTCTACTATGGATGGATTACAAGCTAAAGAAAATTCCAAAACTGAACCATTGGCTATGTATTGTCCTAGATGTAGGAAGAAGCATGCATTAAGAGATTGTCCTTTGGATAAAATAGAAATGTGTCTTATCTATGAATCTAAAGAACATGATACTGATGTTTGTTCTTTACTTCTAGTTATTAAGAATCAACTTAAACAAACCAGTGCCTCATCTACAACAAAAGAATTGAATTTTGTTTAGAGACAACCTAACCAAGGGAAATTTATGCCAAGATCAGTCCCTAATCCCTGGACGATGCCATGGGCTACTCAGTCAGTACCAAAAATTGGGGACAACCACCTTGGGTACCTCAACCAACTTGGAACCCTCAAGATTGGGAAAATCAAGCTTGGTATGCTCAGGGACATCAACAACCATGGGTTGGTCAAGGAAATCCTTATGCTTGGTCACAACCTAGATGGAACCCTAGTAATTATGCTCAAGGAAGAACATATCCAAATCAGAATCAACAGGCCATCATGGGATCCCTTGCACAAAATTCACAAAAATGAGAATGTAGTCCAAACAAAAATACCAAAGCACAACAGTAGCAAATCCAAGAAACAAACAAACAACTCTTATTTATGGAATAGAACCAGAAAAATCAGTTGATTTACATGCTATGGATTGTAAGGATATTCAAACTAGATCTAGGAAAATCATTAATAGTCCACCCCTTATAATCACTGAAATGATAGAAGAAAATGAAATCCCTAGTATTGTTGTTCCAAAAGAGGATATAGAAAGAAAAGAAAAGGAGCCGATAAGCAACACTACTGAGACTCCATTTCTAGAGAGATTTAAAGAAGCTATAGAAATCAAGGAGTCTGAATTGGTACAGGAACTAAGGAAATTGAATATTGAAATACCACTATTACAAGTAATTAAAGACATTCCAGAATTGAACAAATTAATCAAAATGTTATGTATGAAAAATCCTGGAAGGAAGAAACAGTACCCTAAGACTATCAAAGTAGATGGGAAACTTGTTGATTTATTAGCAGGAAAACTTTTACTTCCCAAATATGGAGATCCTGGAAGTCATGTTATTTTTGTCTCTATAGGAAATAAGGATATACATAATGTTTTGGTAGATTTGGGAGTGACTATCAATGTAATGACAGTGGATACTCTCAAAACATTACCATTAATGGGTATACAACCTACTAATACCATATGCAGATAGATGCAGAAAAAGTCTGTAGAAAAACGAGAAGGAATTATTGAAGATGTGGTGGTTATGGTGGAGTCATGGGAATATCCAGTTGACTTCCTATATACTACATGCCAAAAGGTAAAACATTGGGTTATCCCATTATTTTGGGTAGACCATGGTTAGTTTACTAAATTTACTTTAATTGATTGCGGGTCAGAGGTGATATGATAATCTCGAATGGTAAGAACTCTAAACAAATTTCCTTATATCCTACTACATGAACTTTTACCGATAATCATGAAACAATTATGGGTTGATTCTCCTGAAACTAATAAGTAAAATTTGTCTTCTTTGGCTATGATCATTGAATCGGGATTTGTAAAAAAGTAGAAGAGATGATTAATCCACCATTGGATGTTAGAGATTTTCATCTCAAAGAGCTTTCAAATAGTTTGAGAACGTAAAAAATGAACTTAGTTTGGGAGCTCTAGAACTTAGTCAAAGTTCAAACAACGGAATAGTTCAACTGGAACCACCACATTTATTTGGAACCAAGACAACATGACACGTGGCTTGCCACCTTTGAATTGAAATCACTCGATTTTCCTTTGGGAGGAAGGATATTTCTCTGGGGACATGAATGGACCGAGTTAAGTATTTCAAATACCATACCACATTGAAGAACTTTTTTTGGAAAGTAGTTGATGAATTATATTATCTGGTAAGATAAGTATCATTTCCAAATGCCACGTCATATATAAAAAATGCTCAAGGAATTTTGGAGATGTTTATACATTAGTTATTAAACCATACCCAATCTCAACATGAAAAGCCATGCATGGATGTTCATCACACATTGGAAGGGAGGATGTTGAAAAATTCAAAAGTAGTGGAAGCTTTCCACGTGAGGAGAAAGAATGAGGGAAGAAAGAATTCCATTGTTTGATGTTTATGATCCACTAACACTTTTACGTGGAAAGGCTATTTAAAGCTTGAAGCTTTTATCGCACTCCACCAAATATGGGACTTTATCCCATTAAAAATTATGTTCCCAAAATTTGGGTTTTAATCCCACTAAAAATTGTAAAAATGGGGATTGTTTTTATCCCAATTTTGACATACGAGATTAAGCTAATATTAGCCTAAGGATGATATGCAAATGCATATTTTAAGGGCCCTAATTTTGTATAAATACACTAATAGGAACCCATTTTTGCAAAACACACACACATACACACAACACAATGGAGAAGCTCATTTTAGAGCTTGGAAATTGTAAAGCGAGCCAAAGGAAGTTTTACAATGCAATATGGGCATCAGTTATGTGACTACCTAATTTATTTAGGCATTATTGTGGGGAGTTATTAATACTAACTTTAGGCCCATAGCGCCACACCAAATTATTTTTCCTGGAATATCAGGAAAATTATTTAATGGGTGTTACAGATAGAAGTGTTTGGAAGGCTGATCGAGAGGCGGAGGAAAACTAATCCTTGGAATTCGTGCCATGAAGCTGTGGCGAGTTACACCGGGAAGGTGAAAGTCGGGAATATCTTTCACCCTTGTCTTCTCAAGGTTAGTTATTCTCTAAGTAAAAAGGTAAAAATAGTTTCCATTAGGTTTTCTTCTAAAGTACTATCATGTTGCTTACAAGTTTTGACTAGTGACACAATCACGACACAGACCGAACCCGAGAGATGTAGGATGTCAAACTCAAAAAATGGTAATCAAAATTATGCAATTTTCTTATTAACTTGCATTTATTTTAAATTGATTACTTAAAAGGAGTAAATTATCAAAAGGGTAAATAATTAAAGCCTTGAGAAGGGTTGAAACGTAATAAAAACTTGATTATTTTCTTCTTTGGCTATGATCACATTGTAGGATCATGTAAGAGAAGTAGAAGAGATGAATAATCCACCATTGGATGAGAACTAGCTATCCTTAAGTAATCATAAATAGTTCTAGAACTTGCAAACTTAGTTTTGGAACCCGTGAACTTAGTTCCAAAAATGCAACTATAGTTCCGAAACTCATGGCTATTTGAACCACCACATTTAGTTCACGGAACCACGACAACATCAGTAGTTCTCTTTGATTGAAATAATTTCACTGGAGAGGAGGAACAAGATTTTCATGGGGAGAGGATGAATCAAGAGCTTCAATTTCAATTACATTAGGAAGTGGTGAAGAATTTTTTGAAAGTAAAAAAAAGTATGAAGAATTTGGCCTACAAAGAGATAAGTATCATAATTCTCATTATTGTGTCTTTTTTCAAAGATTTATGTCTCAAGGAACTTTTGGAGATGTTGCTACATACCATATGTTATTACCACATGCATGTCCATTAAATACTTTAATGAAACCCTTCCCACAAATCAGTTCATCACATATGGAACCAAGCATGTTGAAATTCAACCGGGTAAAACTTTAAACATTAATAGCTTGGTTGAAGGATGATGAAGAAGCTAAATTGTTTAATGTTCTAAAAAATCATACTAAATTTTTTCTTGGGATTACAAAGACATGAAGGGGATTCATCCAAGTATCTGCACTCATCACATCTATACTGAAAACATTAAACCAGTTAGGCAGCCTCAAAGAAGGATTAACCCAACTTTAAGGGATATAGTCAAACAAGAAATTGAAAAACTATTACAAGTAGGTTTCATCTACCCTATCTCAGATAGCCAATGGGTATCTCCTCTTGTAATTGTTCCCAAAAAGAATGGAAAATGGAGAATATGTGTTGACTATAGGGAACTGAACAAAGCCACAATGAGAGATTATTTTCCCTTACCATTCATAGATCAAGTCCTAGATAACCTTTCAGGTAAACAATACTTTTCTTTCTTGGATGGCTTTAGTGGATACAATACAAGATCGTGAGTTGTTGTTGAAGATCAAGAAAAACTACATTTACATGTCCATGGGGAACCTTTTCCTATAGGGTGTTACCATTTGGTTTATGTAATTCTCCTACAACTTTTCCAAGAGTGTGTACTTGCAATCTTTGTTGATCTAACAAATGATTGTGTTGAGGTATATATGGATGACTTCATTGTACACGGAGATACATTTGAAGATGCTTTGAGAAATTTGGACAGAGTGTTAACAAGATGTGAACAACACAACCTATCTCTTAGTGATGAAAAGTGTTTGATGATGGTGGATGAGGGGATTGTATTAGGACACCATATTTCAAAAGAGGAATTCAGGTGGATCAAAACAAAATTAGGATCATTTCAGATTTACCTATTCCTCAAACCCCACAGATATCAAATCATTTCTAGGCATGTTGGGTACTATAGGCGCTTTATAAAATATTTTAGTAAAATTTTTGCCCCATGTTTAATTTTCTAACCAAGGATTGTGAATTTATTTGGGATGAAAAGTGTCAGCATGCTTTTGAAGAAATTAAAGAAAAATTAATCAGTGCCCCAATATTGAGAGGACCTAATTGGGAAAATTCATTTCATATCCAAACAGATGCCTCAAATTATTCCATTGGTGCAGTATATTGGGACAAAAAGATGAGGAAGGAAAGATGTATGCCATTTATTATCTTAGCAAGAATCTTACTCCCACTGAAAAGAATTACACCACCACTGAAAAAGAATTTCTTGCTGTGATTTATGCAATCAATAAATTTAGACATTACATTACATGGTACAAGATATTTGTACACATAGATCATTCAACAATTAAGTATTTAATGAACAAACCAGTGGTTAGAGGAAGAATAATTAGATGGTTATTACTTTTGCAAGAATTTGATATTACCATTGTGGACAATCCAAGTAAATCTAATGTGGTAGCTGATTTTTTGTCAAGACTAACCACCACAGGGGAGAAAGATCCAGTCAAGGATAACTTTCCAAATGAACAACTGTTTGCAATCTCAGCAAGTACACCATGGTTTGCTGATATGGAAAATTATCTTGCAACAGGGAAGTTTCCTCCTTCTTTCACTAAGAAACAAATAAAGAAGTTAATTAAAACTAGTGCACAATTCAAATGGTTAAATGGAATGTTATTTAAATGTGGTCCTGATTTTGTCTTGTGCAGGTGTGTAAGAGAGGATGAAATATTTGACATCCTCAGAGCATGTCATGATGAACCAAGTGGAGGACACTATTTAGTGAAAAGAACAACTCATAAGATACTTGCACTAGTTATTATTGGCCATCTCTGTATAAGGATGTGAAGAGATATATCAAGAGGTGTGATCCTTATCAAAGGATGGGACAACCAACTTTCACCAATGAAATGCCTCTTCAACCTCAAGTTGTGGTTGAACCATTTGAGAGATGGGGATTGGATTTTTTGGTCCCTTTAATCCTCCTTCACAAGGGAAGGAATATATTCTTGTGTGTACTGACTATGTGACAAAATGGGTAGAAGTGCAGGCATTGACAAATGCCACTGAAGAAGCAGTTGTTGATTTCCTTTGGAATAAAATTATGATAAAGTTTAGAGCACCAAGGAGCATAGTTTCATATCAAGGACCACAATTCATGTCTAATATGATCCAAGCTTTCACAAGGTATTACCAAATCAATCATAGGAAGTCATCTCCTTACCACCCATAGTCAAATGGACAAGCTGAAGTAACAAATAGAGAATTGGAGAACATCCTTACCAAAACAGTTGAAGCTGGGAGAAAAGATTGGGTAAAGAGACTACCTGAAGTTGTCTGGGCTTATAATACAACTTGGAAAACTACAATAGGGTTTTCACCATATGAATTAGTCTATGGGAAAATCCCTTGTTGCCTATAGAGTTTGAACTTCAGACATTGAGGACAATAGTGAAGGTGGGAATTGAGTTGAATGCAGCTCAAAAAGAAATAATCCTTCAACTCAATGAGTTGGATGAATTAAGGATGGAAGCACTTCAGCAAATAGAGATAATTCAAGAGCAAAGGAAGCAATGGCATGACACACATATCAAGAAAAAGGAAATTCAAAGTGGCATTGTTGTTCGATTCTAAGTACCAACAATTCAAGGGAAAATTGAGAACCAGATGGTTGGGACCCTATCAGATTGAATAGATATTTGACAATGGTTCTATTCAATTACTTCCCATTGATGGCAGCAAGAAGAACACTCTTGGTCAATGGACATAGGCTGAAACTCTATAGGAAGCCTCCCACTAAGGATGAATTCTTGAGGAAGATTGAAGCAGACAAAGAATTTGATCATATGGAAGAACCCAGTTCTTCCAAAATGATCAAATAACTAGATGATAGATCCAAAATAAAGGGAAGAAGATGAAAACCAAGAAAATGGTGTTTTCTTTCCCAAAAAAAAAAAAAAAAAATAAAAAAATAAAAAAAAAAATTCTCTCAAAGGTCAATTGAAAACCAACAAATGGTGGTTGACCTCTTTTTGGCTAGTTCAAATAAAAGGGAATTATTTTGAATTCCAGTTGTCTTATCTAATCATGTTTTGTTCCACTTGTAGGAATGATGAGTCATCATAGCAAAAGGATTACATCATCAAGGATGGTAATTATATCTTTTAACTTATTTAGGGTTGAATTAAATGTTTGCATGTGTGATTTGACTTAATTTAAAAGTAGGTATGATGAGTCATCTATTTATACATTATGATTACAAGTGTGTAATCATGAAGATGATTTGGATGGAATAAGTGGCAGCATGGTTATCATTAGTAATCATTATTACAAAAATCAAGTGAAATAAGTTGCAGAGATATTTTGAGAAGGAGCATGAATTAAGTTTGTATTCGCAAAGAAAGAACAAAGAATTCAAAGGAGTCCGTAGCTAAGAACAGAGGTTCCGCTAAGCCAAGGTTCATCAGAGGTTCCACCAAATTCACTAAGTTCCATTTAGCTAAAGGGCTCGCAACCAATTTACACAAAATCAAAAGAAACAGAACTCAAGCCGATATGGGGATTAAAAAAAAATCAGAACCAGAGGATGATTCCCACTACTCATGAGAATGAAGAATCAACATCTATCTTTGAGCATGCAGGATGGCTAGAGTTCCTGAAGAAATTTTCAAGGCATAATGACGAATTAGTAAGAGAATTCATCATAAACCTAGAGCAATCCAAGAAAAAGGTGAGAAATATCTTTATTCCTTTTTCTGTAAATACAATAAGTAATGTGTCTGGAGTGCCAATTGTGCATGTCCCACAACCTACCAAAGGGACTTTGAAAGAACTGGTTGAAGTCTTACTACAAGAAGGAGAAACTAAACCCTAATACATCTATAATACAAAGAAATCATAAAAGGGGTCAGAAGGGCTAGTTTTCCCAAACCCTTTGATAGGGTAGCATTTTGGATAGTGAAATATTTAACCTGTGATGGTCAATTTGGGTCTGTGGGAAAAGAAGTCCTAAAAATGCTCATATATCTGAAGTATGGAGCCACAAAACTTGAGTACATAATAAACCTTCAAGGTTTTTTTTTATTCTATCCAGACCATGGCTTAGAGGTATTCCTAGGGTGTTGGGACAATCAGGCATCATGGTCTAATTCATTTAATATGCCAGCACCATTTTCTATCAAATAAAAATGGAGAAGAAATTTGGGACAAGTTTCTTGGCAAGTTCAAGAAAAACCCTAATATTATCATAAGGACAATTCCAGCCCCATTCTCTCCTTTAACTAATCTAGAAATTGATGCCCCTGTAGAAGAACAGAGGGAAATGGAAAGAGAGAATATACCAAAAAAGAAGGTTCTTATGAGAAAGATCAAAATAGCAGAGCCTTTTGTACCTTTGAAGGAAATTCCTTCTTCTCAAAGCAGCTTCAGGGGAGCTAATATTTGTCTCTGATGGTGATAGCTCACCCATGCAAGAGCAAGAAAGAATAGTAAGAAGAAGCTCTAGAAGGAAATCCACCACTGGGCATGTTGAAATTCCCAGAGAAGAAAAATTCATAAGAGGTCAAGGGAAACCCCAGAGGGAAGGAGTGAGCAGGAAAGGATGGAAAAGGAAGCTATGATATTTTGGGCAAGCATGGCCATGACTCCTCCTGAGCCAAGCCAAGATGAGATGGACAGAGGAGATGAGAGACTTGAAGAGTAGGATTTTCAAGAATTGGTTGAACCATCAACATTTCCACATGAAGAAGAAGAGTTGGCATCCTAGAGAAGAAAAGGAAAATTTCCTTTGATAGAGGAAGAATGCCCAACTCCTCAAGTAATTTTAGAGGAAGAAGAAAGACATCAAGTTAAAATAGGATCTTTCTTGTCTAGAGCAGAGCTCATTATCAAAGAAAAGGATGAGGAATTGGATTTCCTCAAACTCAAATTAGAACAAAGGGAAATGCTCATTGGAGAGCTAACAACTCATCTTGCAGCCAGGACTGAGGAATTATCAACAACCAAGAAACAACTGATAGAAAAAGAGGAAGAATTTCAGACTTCTAGAAAATAGAATGTTGTGTCCATAGTCTCTGCACAAACTGAGTTAACCTATTTTCCACTCAAACAACTATGGAATGACACTTGCAGGGAACTCAGAGAAGCCAAAACATCAAATGAAGAATTGAAGACCAAGATGGAAGAAGAAAAGAAGGCAAGAAAAGAATGGGAAGAAAATTTTATAAGGAGGAAGGAAATAAATATAAATGTCTTGCAAAAATTCATATGGTCTGTATTATGAGTGAAAAATTGCTTTCCTGCAGGAGGCCCTCTCTTGCATATAGTGTGTTTTTAGAAGAGCAGTTCATTCATTTGAAAGTTATCAAGGATTGCATGTGGACTTCCACATGAACTAAAGATGAATCTGAATTCATGGTAGCTTACTCTCTATCAAATTCTGAGTAGAAAATCTTTTGTGTGAATTTTATCTTTGTAATTTTATGTTAGAGAAAAACATAGGATTTATGATCAATTTGTATGTGGGGGAGAGCTAGCTCAATGCATTTGTCTTTGTTCTGCAAAACCAAATTACATAGAAGGAAAGGGAATCTGAATTTTTATTGAAATATAGCTCAATAGGTCTTTGTATGAGAGCTCACTATGGTAAACCTTCTTCCTTCCTCATACATTTTAGAACTCATGCCTTTGATGAGAGATTCAAGACACATTATCTTGCCATTCTACAAAAGAGTATTGATGCCTTCACCTCCTATGAGGAGGAAAAGTTTGAAGATATTTATGAAGGATGCTCAAAGAGGTGGGAACTCCTTACTATTTCCTTGAGAAGAAGGGAAGTAATATCCCCTACAAATCTGATCTGGAGTTTAGAAAGGGAAAAAGTGTTATGCACAATAATTCCACAAGTCAATGAAACCTACGGGAAAATATGGATGGGAATGCAAACAAGGCCCCTCTACTTCTCACCCCCATGTCTCCTTAGAAAAATAGAGAACCTCAAGATCCTACTTGAATTTGAAGAGTGGGAGAGGAAAATAGAAGTAGGATCTAGGTACAATACATCTAAGTTTAAGCATTGGAAAATCTAGTTTCAGCCATTTGATCTGAGAAATCAAATGGAATGCAAAACATATAACCCCACTTTTGAAGAATGAAGTTTGTAAAGGGACTTACAAACAAGTAAGTTTGGGGGAAATGATGAGGCAGAATATGCCCGATTAATGTATAATATATGATCTCATCTTACTCTCCTTTTATTAAGTTTGATTGCATTTTGTGACTTTTAGTTGATCTGATATGAGTTAGGATGTAATTTGTCTATCTTTTGATTGATTGTGATTCTAATGTTTAAAAGCTCTAAAATTCCTGACAAAGTGTGTGTTTGAAATTTAGTTTTGTAATAAAGTAGGTCTAATCAGTCGAGGAAATGAATGAAGCAAGTAGCGTTCAGTATGTTTTCGGTAGCATTTTTTCCCACACAACTTAGTTTTGAGAACTTCCAAGCTAGTTCTGGAACTCCATCACATAGTCATCATCTAGTTCCAAAACTTTCGGACTTAGTTCTAGAACTCTAGTATTTAGTTCCAAAATTTTTGGACTTAGTTCCAGAACTCCTGGGTATAGCTCCGGAACTCTCACGGTTTTGATCCTTAATGATTTCCTATGGTTTTGGAACTTCTCTGAAGTTCCAGAACCGATGGAAGTTATCTATTCTAACCACATTCGGAGATTTTTATCAACGACCCTTTCAATCAGAAAGGATGAGAAGATTTTGAACAGATCTAGGGATAGTTATCTTACAACTATCTCGATCACCACAATCCATCGACTCAACATCTATTTCGAAAGGCATGATTTGATTTCATCAGAATCATTGAGACAGCTATGATTGTAAAATGTATATAAAAAAGTAGCATAGACTGTAGTAGATAGATATATAACAATAGAATATGATATAAAATAGATATAGAACAGAGAAGAAAATATAGACTAAGTACTCAGATCCAAGTATGTTTTGTAATACCGAATGTTTTATCAATAAAATAGCCATTCCTATTTGAGAGAATTTTGAGTTGTTAAATCCTGATTCGAGGAGGAGCAAGGGCCCACTCCCCAAGGACTAGGATATTCATTTATTTGGTATTTATATTTCTTCAGCAAATAGCTTAGATATGTTAATTTTGTATTGTTTTAATTCTTTCAGTTAAACTCTATTGTATACTTGTTCCTGAAGGTGTTTAGATAGATTCTTATATTTCTTACAATCATTTTCAAGCATTCTAAATTGAGTGTGTTTATTTCCAAAAGCAAGTGTGTTTACTTTCAGAAGCAAGTGTGTTTATTTCCAATAACAAGTGTGTTTGTTTCCATTCTACACAGTGTGTTTCCTTTTAGCAAAGCTTTCAGTGTGTTTACTTTCAGAAAGTTTTCATAGTATGATTTAAATAAGGTTTTACCAAGAAGTCCTTAAGACATTGAAGAGATCCCCCAAAAAATACAAAAATAACTACAATCAACTACTAGATCGATAAGATTACTCTTGTTGCATATAGCTTTAGACACACCCTGGTTTGATATAACATCAACAAGAAGTTGATTAAATGAAGGGAATAACGACACCCGTGATAACAATATACACTTTGCATGGGGATAGGATGTGGGTGTTTTTTTAGCCAAGAAGAAAAATCACGATTACAAGTGTCAAAGGGTAGATTTCCAAATATGAGTGTATATAATTTGTTACTAGGGGTTATTATTATTAATTAACTTCCAACATTAATTATGCGGTATCACAATAAGTCATTAATATTTATAAGTAGTGATTAAGATATGTTATAATCTCAAGAAACATAAGAGGAGAGATGAACTTAGCTATATATAGGGATACATGAGAGATGTAGGTGCACATATTGAAATTTTTTGGATTACTAAACCAGAAGGTGCTTCATTTTTTACTTTGTAACTATAAATTTTCTAGGTATGGAACCATACAACCATGTTAAGATCAATTGTTTAGCCATGTATCTATTATACTATCTTTTACATGCTTAGAGTGGCCCGAATATGTAACTTTATGTTCCCTCCAATTCCTATAAATGTGTGCCATTTCTAAACCCAAATTGTTTTCATAGTTACAAAAATCTCTAAAATTGTCCTGGATAGAACTCAAACCCTAACCATGGGTGGAGACACTACAAGAAAGTTAGTGTTTGGGTAGAAGTTCAATATGTGCATCACCTATGTTAGCAATACTTAGAAGAGGCCTAACACCACACGTAGTTCTTCACCTAGCATGTGATTCATCTAGATTGGAAACATGGACCAATTTGATAGTGTTTGACATGATATTACTCTTGTTAAGTCTCTAGATTGGGATCTTTGGATGTTTGGAAATGAGGCAAGATAAACTCCTTGACCGGGTTGAGTGCTTCATTATTGTATTAGTGACATTTTCTACATCAATGTGCATCATTTTTTGGGATATTAAGGGAGCGTTGAGTAACTATTGTATTATTATTTTTGTTGAGAGCTCATGAAAGTGTTAGATGACTAAATAAGGTGATATGAAATTACTTATTTAGGGTTACGGAGGTAATTTTTTATGACAAAGATAACCTAGGAGGATAAAATGACCCAAAAAATATAATCAAATTAAAATCAAGGTTGAAGTATGTGTTGGTCCAAGACCATACAAGTCGGTCGAGACTAGAATTTAGATCCAAGCCATACTATAAGATTTTGGTTAGTGAGAATGTGAATGCAATATAAAAGATGTATCATGAAAACCAGAGGTTGAATACTAGTTTTATGAACTTTTATTAAAAATGTGATGAAAAAACAGTGTGTAGGGATAAGCAAGCTGGGAGAGATACATTAGGATGTACTATACAGGGATAAAATGTGGATATTTATCTTAACAAAGGAGCATTGTCACAACTAAGCAATGATAAAAGAGTAAATTACAAATTTGAACATAAATTAGTTAACTTTTGAGAGATGAGATTATACTTATTGACTAATTTATCCCCTCAAACCAGCATTCTAGGTTTCATAATTGAGGTACCTAGTGAGTATTTTTAATCATAGGTTTACATGGTTAAACATTGTCTTGACTTAACCCATATAATTATTCCTTCTATAAGCCATCCCATTAAGATACAAACAAGATTAAATTTCCTATATATCTATTAAAGATGACTTAGCTATAGACCATACTTCACTAGGGTTTGACTTTTATTTTAATTGTATTAATTCTATTACATGTCAAGATAAACCATAATGCCACCTTCACAAGGTATTATCTTTGGTTATTTTCAAATGATAGAATTCTTACAATTAACATATTTATAGGGTTTTGGGATATCTCAAGGGATTCTTAGCGTATTCATATAATAGAGTAAGTACCAACATGATATATTCTTTTCCATACTACATGTTACAAAACATTCAACACCTTACAACCTTGAGGTATATATGCTACCAAATTCAATGCATGCCCTTAGAGTGGATAATACCTAGTTGTAGAAACCCAAATATTATAGTTTTTATTTGATATTGGTATTTTGGTTTATAACCCTTAGTTATGACTTGATACACAAAAAGAGATTAAATGCATTATTCTATTAGCTCATAAGGCCTCAAAACACTTTCTATTTTCTTGTTTTGTTGTTCCTAAACATATGAGACTAATATTATTTCACATAGATATATTACACATTATATCATGATTTTATATAATTTTAGTTATATTACTCTATCCTCCTAGATAGTACTGTAGGGTAAGTGCACCAAGATGGTGGACAATTAAGTGGACATAAAAACCCAAAATTCAGGTACCATGCTCACGCAACTTTTTGTATAGGCTTGGTGATTTCTGAACCTAAAACCGATCTCATGGTTTGCACACCGTGATCAAAGTTTAAAACTGTGATCGCGGTCCTCTGAGATTAAAAAATAGACCCGCGACTCCTCATTTTCCCTCATTTTTCCTTTCCAGCCACGATTTATCCTAGACCTTTGGCACTCGCACTTTGAATACCCCCTAAAAATTACTCTTCGGACTTGTGGATCGCGATAGTTTCAACCATGACACCAAGACAAAGAGGTAAGCCCTTGATTTTGATTAATTTATTTGCATTTTAGGCTATATTTTGTGAGTTTTATGGGTTTTTCAATTTTATTTTTATGTATACAATTTTTTTGTTTTGTCAGTTGCTTGGCGAGCTCGTAATCTTACAAACCCTCCAAAAATCGTCAAAACCCTCCAAACATTCCACAAAACCCTCCTCCAAACATAGATCCGCCTCCTATGGCTCCTTCTATCCCCACGGAGCCAACAGGAACACAAGCTAATTTTGTTGGAAAAATCCAACAAAATAAAATTGCCATTGAGAACCTTACTCGAGAATATACGACAAAATCATGTGACAAATTTGTCTGCATGACTTTAGCTAACACATTGCAAACATTGATCGGTGAAGTTGACTCCGTAACCAACCAAATAAATAGATGAAATACCTTTAGAGGTGATTGTAGGCAGTGGTATGCAAATAAATTATCCCATGCGGCCATAAAAGAAAAAAAAATTTGGAAAAGACCACATTTGTGCATTATTTACTGACCCAAGAACCAATGCCCCCGCAGTTACTTGCAAACGGTTCCCAATCCATTGGTGCCACGATGACCGAATCAAGAATAATTTTTAGGACCGATGGTGGATGGTTTTTGATTATCCACCATGCAACAACAATGAGGTTCCCCTCTATTTTTTGAAGAAATTATATTGCAAGTTTGTGCTTAATGAGGTCCCAAACTATTTTGACTTTTCTAATTTTTATGGGTGAGGTGGTGGCTCTGCACAGAGTAGACCTGGTGCACGCATAGTTCAACCGAGGATCCCTCATACCCCAAAACCCCCACTGCCTTCAGTTATCCCTCCTACAGTGAAGGAGGTTGTAGAGATTGACACACTACATGCATTGAGGGAGATCACTGACACTTTGACCCAGCATAGTGAGTAGATTACATCTGGTGATGTTGGTGGAGGCATCATTTCTAGCGCACCACACCACTATGGATCATGTGGTGCCATATGCACTGCGGGCGAGACATCATTTGCTGGATCACATGATTTCTTTTCTCTAGATGAGATGATGGCGGATGTTTTTGGAATTGGTGCAATGGATCCTGGTCTTTCACAGGTAAATGTCAAATAAATATTTTATATATATATATATACAATAGTTTAATTCATGTTTGAGATTTTAATATATATGTATTTCATTATACGTTATGTACATACATGTAAAAACTAATTTTTTATTTTATTTTAAATAGCAAGAGCCGGTGAAGGAAACATCCAGCATCGACATGCTAGCTACTACAACTAAGCATGTTACAAACGTAAGTTTATAATTGTACTTCAATTTAAAATTTCATTTGATTGTGCACTTTTATTATTATAATGTTTCACATGTACATGTAAATATTAATATATGTTTGTCTTTTATACGTGCGGGACCACGGCGGGTCAACATCTGCTCGGGAGGCGAGGCTATTGGCATGCCTCACGTGACTTTTATGCGAGTTAGTTTCTCTTTACACTTTCCAGTTCTAGCGTGAAAATTCATGTGGATTATGCTTTGGCTCTGTTATGTGGCAGTCATGTAGATTAATATTGATTTGTACATGTTTTTGTATAGCTTATGACTTGCCAGAGAGACTCCTCCATTTATGCAGATCGTAGAGGCTGCTATAGATCTTGTCATAGATCTGCAGATCCACTAACCGAGGTACAATTTTTCAAAATTTTAAATTTATTTAGGAATTACTTCTTATTACTTAAATCTACAATATCAAATTTTATACATGAAATATTTAATTTGAAATTTAATTATTTATATGTAGCTTACCTCTCATGAGTCTACCATTGTCCCTACCATGTGTCGTCAACGACAAATTGATAGGGATCATGACATTTCGTAAGATTTCATATGCATTTTAACTAAATTCTAAGTTTCTAAATTTTGAATGTATTTTAAAATATGGGTGTTAAAATCTTGTTGTTTATGAATGTGCGGGTTACAGGCCCGCTTAGAGACACTTAGGACCACACGAGATGAAATCCGTAGTGGCATCTCCCTCCACTACATTCCTAGGTCGTGGACATGCTAATTCTAGCAGGGAAAATAGAGGGAAGATGTTTCATGATTAGATTCATAGGACATAGATGTACATAGATATATATATATGGTCCTAGTTCATGATTCTTCATAGGACATTGTATATAGCCTTATGCGGCTACATGTGGTCTTATATGTATGACACACACTTGGTTCGAGATGTCACTGTATTATGAACTTATATTTTCAGAGACGTGCATTCAACACACTTATTTTGATACATTATTTATCTGGATGTGTTGGTTTTCATAACGATATTACTTCTATGTTTGATTCAAATTCATTTCACATGATATCCTTCTATGTATGTATATTCTATGTATATTAATTATATATGTATGTTTTATTTAAAATATTCTATGTATATTAATTCTACTTGTAACTGGACCTATCAGTTGGATTTCAAAGCTTCAAAATATTACAATTTTTCAACTACTAAAGTAGAATATGTAGTTGCCTATCATAGTTGTCAGGAGATAATTTGGGTAAAAAATTTATTGGATGAGTTTTGAAGATATCAATAGAAGATGAAGGTATTGTGTGACAATCAAAGTGTGATTTAATTATCCAAGAATCTAGCTTATCACAATAAGACAAAGCATATTTTAGTTAAGTATAATTTTGTTATCTTCTATTCATTTGCAGAAAATACGATGAGTTGGTCGTGTAATATATAAAGTGGATTGGTTATCAAGCTGGATATTATAAGATATGTGACAAAAAAATTAAATTTTAGATCTCTTTACGACAACAAGTTAAAAAAGTTGTAATTGTTGAAAAAGTTGTAATTGTCGAAAAAGTTGTAATTGTTGAAAAAGTTGAAAATGGTTGGTCGTGGCACCAAACCGACTATGCAGAAATATCTAGGTGGCTAAGTGAATGCTAGAGGAGGCATCATTTTGGTGCGTGACAACGTCATTATTGCTTGTCTTTACCTTGTTCGGGCAGAGTCCCTCAAGAGCCTTGAGACCAAAAAATTGTTCAACTTTGATAGGTGACTATGCAGACTCTGTGGCACTTAGAGACATCTCATCTGATCCTACACCTCGGTGTAGGGACACTCTATAATAACTTTGTCTCGCTTTTTTCCTTCTCAAAAAGTGCTCTCACTTTGCCCTATTGTTTGCAAACGTGCCGAATAGTGTAGTTCAAGACAGTTTAAGGCTATCAAATGGTATATTATGTAAACGATGGGTCGTGGCACAAAACCAACTATTTGGACATGTCCAGTGGCTAGGTGAATGGTAGAGGAGGTGTCATTTTGGTGTGCGCGTCGGTGCTTGCGAGATACCTCATTCGGGCGGAGGCCCTCAAGAGCCCTGAGACCAAAAAATTGTTCAACTTTGACGAGTGACTACGCAGAATCTATGGTACCTAGAGATGTCTCATCTAATCCTACACCTTGGCATAAGGACACTCTACAATATCATGTCTCGGGTTTTCCATCTCCAAATGGTGCTCTCGTTGCCCTATTGTTTGAAAATGCGCCGAATAGTGTAGTTTGAGACAGTGTAAAGCTGTCAAATGGTATATTGTGTAAACGGTGGGTCGTGGCACCAAACCGATTTGCACGGAAACATCCTGGGTGGCTAGGTGAATGCTAGAAGAAGCATCATTTTGGCCCGACAATGTCCTTGCTTCCGGGCTACCTCGTTCGGGAAGAGTCCCTCAAGAGCCCTGAGACCAAAAATCATTCAAATTTGATAGGTGACTACGCAGACTCCATGGCACCTAGAGACGTCTCACCTAATCCTACACCTCGATGTAGGGACACTCTACAATAGCCTGTCTCAATTTTTTCCTTCTCCAAATGGTGCTCTCACTGCCCTATTGTTTACAAACGTCGAATAGTGTAGTTTGAGACAGTGTAAGGCTGTCAAATGGTATATTGTGTAAACGGTGGGTCATGGAACCAAACCGACTATGCGGAACACATCCGAGTGGACAATTGAATACTAGAGGAGGCATTGTTTTGGTGTATGACAACGTCGTTGCTTCCGGGCTACCTCGTTCGGGCGAGAATCCTTCAAGAGACCTGAGACCAAAAAATCATTCAACTTCGACGGGTGACTACGTAGACTCCATGGGACCTAGAGATGTCTCATCATATCCTATAACTTGGCATAGGGACACTCTACAATAGGTGTCTTAGTGTTTTCCTTCTCCAAATGGTGCTCTCGGTGCCCTCTTGTTTGCAAACGAACTGAATAGTGTAATTCGAGATAGTGTAAATCTATCAAATAGTATATTGTGTAAACGGTGGGTCATGAAACCGAACTGACTACGCAGAAACGTCCAAGTGGCTAGGTGAATGCTAGAGGAGGCATCATTTTGGTGCGCGACAACGTAGTTGCTTTCGGGCTACCTCATTCGGGCGGAGTCCCTCAAGAGCCCTCAGACCAAAAAATCATTCAACTTCGACACGTGACTACGCAGACTCCATGGCACCTAGAGATGTCTCATCTGATCCTACACCTCGGCATAGGACACTCTGCAATAGTTTGTCTCAGTTTTTTCCTTCTCCAAACAAAGTGCTCTCGGTGCCCTATTGTTTGCAAAACACGTCGAATAGTGTAGTTAGAGACAGTGTAACACTATCAAACAATATATTGTGTAAACGGTTGGTTGTGGAACCAAACCGACTACACAGACACGTCAGTGGCCAAGTGAACGCTATAGGAAGCATCGTTTTGGTGTGCGACAACGTGGTTGCTTAGGGCTACCTCGTTCGGGCGGAGTCCCTTAAGAGCTCTCGAGACCAAAAATCATTCAACTTTGACGTGTGACTACGTAGACTCCATGGAACCTAGAGATGTCTCATCTAATCCTACACCTTACCATAGGGACACTCTACAATAGCCTGTCTTTTTTTTTTCCTTCTCCAAACGGTGCTCTCGGTGCCCTATTGTTTGCAAACATGCCAAATAGTGTAGTTTGAGACAGTGTAAAGCTATCAAATAGTATATTGTATAAACGGTTGGTTGTGGAACCAAAATGACTACGTGGACATGTCCGAGTGGCTAGGTGAACACTACAGGAGGTGTCGTTTTGGTGGGTGACAACGTCGTTGCTTCCAAGCTACCTCGTTCGGGCGGAGTCCCTCCGGATCCCTGAGACAAAAAAATCATTCAAATTTGACAGGTGACTATGCAAACTCCATGGCACCTAGATACATCTCGTCTAATCCTACACCTCTATGTAGGGACACTCTACAATAGCCTGTCTCGGTTTTTTTCCTTCTAAATGGTGCTCTCACTGCCCTATTGTTTGTAAACACGCTGAATAGTGTAGTTCGAGACAGTGTAAGGCTATCAAACGGTATGTTGTGCAAATGGTGGGTCGTGGAACCAAACCGAATACAAAGACACATCCGGGGGTCAAGTGAATGCTATAGGAAGCATCGTTTTGGTGCGCAACAACGTCGTTGCTTCCGGGCTACCTAATTCGGGTGGAGTCCCTCAATAGCCCTGAGACCAAAAAATCATTCAACTTCGACGGGTGACTACGTAGACTCCGTGGCACCTAGAGATGTCTCCTCGTATGATCCTACACCTCAATGTAGGGACACTCTACAATAGACTATCTCATTTTTTCCTTCTCTAAATGGTGCTCTCGCTGCCCTATTGTTTGTAAACGAGCCGAATAGTGTAGTTCGAGATAGTGTAAGGCTGTCAAATGGTATATTGTGTAAACAATGGGTCGTGGAACTGAACCGACTGCGCAAACACATCTAGGTGGCCAGGTGAACACTATAGGAGGCATATTTTTAGTGTGCAACAACGTCATTGCTTCTGGGCTACCTTGTTCAAGTGGAGTCCCTCAAGAGCCTTGAGACCAAAAATTGTTCAAATTCGACAGGTGACTACGCAGACTCCATGGTACCTAGAGATGTCTAGTCTAATCCTACACCTCGGTGTAGGGACACTCTACAATAGCCTATCTCATTTTTTTCCTTCTCCAAACGGTGCTCTCACTGCCCTATTGTTGGCAAACGTGCCCAATAGTATAGTTCGAGAAAGTGTAAGGTTGTCAAACGGTATATTATGTAAACGGTGGGTTGTGGAACCAAACTGACTGTGCGGATACATCCGAGTGGCCAATTGAAAACTAGAGAAGGAATTTTTTTGGTGCGCGACAACATCGTTGCTTCCGGGCTACCTCGTTCGAGCAGAGTCCCTCAAGAGCCCTGAGACCAAAAAAAATTTCAAATTCGACGGGTGACTACGTAGAGTCCGTGGAACCTAGAGACATATTGTATGATCCTACACCTCGATGTAGGGATACTCTACAATAGCCTATCTCAGTTTTTTCCTTCTTCAAACGGTGCTCTCGCTGCCCTATTGTTTACAAACGCGCCGAATAGTGTAGTTCGAGATAGTTCAAGGCTGACAAATGGTATATTCTATAAACGGTTGGTCATGGCACCGAACCGACTACGTGGAAAGGTCTGGGTGGCCAAATGAATGCTAGAGGAGGTGTCATTTTGGTGCATGATAACGTCATTGCTTCCGGGCTACATCGTTCGAGTGAAGTCCCTCCAGACCCCTGAGACATAAAAATCGTTTAATTTCGACGGGTGACTACGCAAATTCTATGGCACCTAGAGACATCACCTCTTATCCTACACCTTGGCATAGGGACACTCTATAATATCCTGTCTCGGTTTTTTCCTTCTCTAAATGGTGCTCTCGATGTCCTATTTTTTACAAATGCACCGAATAGTGTAGTTCGAGACAGTGTAAGGCTATTAAATGGTATATTGTGTAAACGGTGGGTCTTGGAAATGAATCGACATTGCGGAAACGTGTGGGTGGCCACATGAATGCTATGGGAGGCATTGTTGTGTGTGTGACAACTTCACTGCTTCCGGGCTACCTCATTTGGGCGGAGTCCCTCAAGAGCCCTGAGACCAAAAAATTGTTCAACTTCGACGGGTGACTACATAGACTCCGTGGCACTTAGAGATGTCTCGTATGATCCTAAACCTTAGCATAGGGACACTCTACAATATTTTGTCTCAGTTTTTTCCTTCTCAAACGGTGCTCTTGTTGCCCTATTGTTTGCAAATGCGCTGAATAGTGTAGTTTGAGACAGTGTAAGGCTGTCAAACGGTATATTTTGTAAATGGTGGGTCATGGCACCAAAATAACTACGTGGACATGTCTGGGTGGCTAGGTGAACACTAGAGGAGGTGTCGTTTTGGTGCACGACAACATCATTGCTTTTGGGCTACCTCGTTCGAGCGGAGTCCCTCAAGAGCCCTGAGACCAAAAAATCGTTCAACTTCAACGGGTGACTACGCAGACTCCATGGTACCTAGAGACATATCATCTAATCCTACACCTTGGCGTAGGGACACTCTACAATATCCTGTCTCGGTTTTTTCCTTCTCCAAACGGTGCTCTTGCTGCCCTATTGTTTATAAACGCGCCAAATAGTGTAGTTCGAGACAGTGTAAGGCTATCAAACGGTATATTATATAAACGGTGGGTTGTGGCACCGAACCAACTAAGCGAACATGTCCAGGTGACTAGGTGAATGCTAGAGGAAGTTTCGTTTCAATGCGAGACAAAGGCATTGCTTCTGGGCTACCTCGTTCAAGCGGAGTCCCTCAAGAGCCCAGAGACAAAAAATCGTTCAACTTCAACGGGTGACTACCCAAACTCCATGACACCTAGATATGTCTCATCTAATCATACACCTCAGTGTAGGGACACTCTACAATAGCCTATCTTAGTTTTTTCCTTCTTGAAATGGTGTTCTCGCTGCCCTCTTGTTTGCAAATGTGCCAAATAGTGTAGTTTGAGACAATGTAAAGCTGACAAATAGTATATTTTGTAAATGGTTGGTCATGGTGTCAAACCGACTACGTGGAAAGGTATGGTTGGCCAAGTGAACACTAGAGGAGGTGTCATTTTGGTGCACGAAAACGTCGTTGCTTCCAGGCTACCTCGTTCGGGCGGAGTCCGTCTGCAGAGCCTTGAGACATAAAAATCGTTCAACTTCGACGGGTGACTACGCAAACTCTGTGGCACCTAGACATGTCACCTCTAATCCTACACCTCGGCTTAGGGACACTCTACAATAGCCTGTCTTTGTTTTTCCTTCTCCAAATGGTGTTCTCGCTACACAATTTTTGCAAACGCACCGAATAGTTTAGTTCGAGATAGTGTAAGGCTGTCAAACGGTATATTGTGTAAACGGTATGTCATGGAACCGAACCGAATGTGTGGACACATCTAGGTGGCTAGGTGAATGCTATAATAGGTATAATTTTGGTGCGCGATAATGTCGTTACTTTCAGGCTACCTCATTCAGGCGAAGTCCCTCAAGAGCCCTGAGACTAAAAAATCATTTAACTTTGACGGGTGACTCCACAGACTCTGTGCCACCTAGAGATGTCTCGTCTGATCCTACACCTCGGTATTGAGACACTCTACAATATCCTGTCTCGGTTTTTTCCTTATCCAAACGGTGCTCTCGCTGCCCTATTGTTTGCAAATGCACCGAATAGTGTAGTTCGAGATAGTGTAAGGCTGTCAAACGGTATATTGTGTAAATGGTTGGTCGTGGCACCAAACCAACTATGCGGACATGTCCGGGTGGCTAGGTGAACACTAGAGGAGGTGTCATTTTTGTGCGCGACAACGTCGTTGCTTTTGGGCTACCTCGTTTGGGTGGAGTCCCTCAAGAGCCTTGAGACCAAAAAATTGTTCAACTTCGATGGGTGACTACGCAGACTCCATGGCACCTAGAGACATCTTGTCTAATCCTACACCTTAGCATAGGGATGCTCTGATATCTGTATGGGTTTTTTCCTTCTCCAAATGGTGCTCTCGCTGCCCTATTGTTTGTAAACGTGTAAAATAGTGTAGTTCGATACAGTGTAAGGCTATCAAACGATATATTGTGTAAACGGTGGGTCGTGGCACCAAACCGACTGTGCGGACACATCCAAGTGGCTAGGTGAATTCTAGAGGAGGCTTTGTTTCGATGTGCGACAAAGGCGTTGCTTCGAGCTACCTCATTCAGGCAGAGTCCCTCAAGAGCCCTGAGAACAAAAAATCGTTCAACTTCAATGGGTGACTACACGAGTCCGTGGTAACTAGAGATATCTCATCTGATCCTACACCTTGGTGTAGAGACACTCTACAATAACCTGTCTCAGTTTTTTCCTTCCCAAAATGGTGTTCTCGCTGCCCTATTGTTTACAAACACGTTGAATAGTGTAGTTCGAGACAGTGTAAGGTGACAAATAATATATTCTATAAATAGTTGGTCATGGCACCAAACCGATCGCATCAAAAGGTCTAGGTGGCTAGGTGAATTCTAGAGGAGGTCTCATTTTGGTGCGTGACAATGTCGTTGCTTCTGCGCTACCTCGTTCGGGCGGAGTCCCTCCAGAGCCCTAAGACATAAAAATTGTTCAACTTTGACGGGTGACTACATAAACTCCGTGGCACCTAAAGACGTCACCTCTAATCCTACACCTTAGCGTACATGAGACACTCTATAGTATCCTGTCTCGCTTTTTTCCTTCTCCAAACAGTGCTCTCGCTACCCTATTTTTTGTAAACGCTCTGAATAGTGTAGTTCGAGACAGTGTAAGGCTGTCAAATGATATATTGTGTAAACAGTGGGTCATGGAACTGAACCGACTATATGGACATGTCTGGGTGGCCAGGTGAATGCTATAGGAGGTATCGTTTTGGTGCACGACAATGTCATTGCTTCCGAGCTACTTCGTTCGAGTGAAGTCCCTCAAGAGCCCTGAGACCAAAAAATCGTTCAACTTCGACGGGTGACTACATAGACTTCGTGGCACCTAGAGATGTCTCATCTAATCCTACACCTCGGTGTAGGGACACTCTACAATAGCCTATCTAAGTTTTTTCCTTCTCAAGTGGTGCTCTCGGTGCCCTATTGTTTGTAAACGCGCCGAATAGTGTAGTTCAAGACAGTGTAAGGCTGTCAAACGGTATATTGTGTAAATGGTTGGTCATGGCACCAAATTGACTACGTGGACACATCCAGGTGGTCAAGTCAACACTAGAGGAGGTGTCTTTTTGGTGCGCGACAACATCGTTGCTTTCGGGCTACCTCGTTCGAGCGGAGTCCCTCAAGAGCCTTGAGACCAAAAAATCGTTCAACTTTGACATGTGACTACCCAGACTCCGTGGTACCTAGAGACGTCTCGTTTAATCCTACACCTTGGTATAGGGACACTCTAAATATATCTGTCTCGCTTTTTTCCTTCTCTAAATGGTGCTCTCGCTGCCCTATTGTTTGCAAACATGCCGAATAGTGTAGTTTGAGACAATGTAAGGTTGTCTAATGGTATATTGTGTAAAAAGTGGATCATGGAACCAAACCGATCAAGCTGCAGACATGTCTAGTGTGCCAGTGAATACTATAGGAGGCATATTTTTGGTGCGTGACAATGTCTTAGCTTTCGGGCTACCTTGTTCGGGTGGAGTCCCTCAAGAGCCCTGAGACCAAAAAATCGTTCAACTTTGACGGGTGACTACGTAGACTCCATGGTAGCTAGAGATGTCTCATCTGATCCTACACCTCAGCATAGGGACACTCTACAATATCCTATCTTGGTTTTTTCCTTCTCCAAACAGTTCTCTTGGTTCCCTATTGTTTGCTTAAACGCGCGCCGAATAGTATAGTTCGAGACAGTGTAAGGCTATCAAATAGTATATTGTGTAAACGGTTGGTTGTGGAACCGGCGACTATGCGAGACATGTTTGGGTGGCAGGTGAACACTAGAGGTTTTTTTGGTGGGTGACAATGTCGTTGCTTCCGGGCTACCTTGTTCGGGTGGAGTCCCTCAAGAGCCCTGAGACAAAAAAATTGTTCAACTTCGATGGGTGACTATGCAGACTTCGTGGCACCTAGAGATGTCTCGTTTGATCCTACACCTCAATGTAGGGACACTCTACAATATCCTATCTTGGATTTTTCCTTCTTCAAACGGTGCTCTTGCTGCCCAATTGTTTGCAAACGCTCCAAATAGTGTACTTCGAGACAATGTAAGGCTATCAAATGGTATATTGTGTAAACGGTGGGTCATGGAACCAAACTGACTATGTGGACACATCCGGTGGCTAGGTGAATAGTAGAGGAGGTATCTTTTTTTACATGACAATTTCGTTGCTTCAGGGCTACCTTGTTCAAGCGGAGTCCCTCAAGAGCCCTGAGACCAAAAAATTGTTCAACTTCGATGGGTCACTACGTAGACTCCATGGCACCTAGAGATGTCTTGCATGATCCTAAACCTTAGCATAGAGATACTCTAAAATATTATGTCTTTGTTATTTTCTTCTTCAAATGGTGCTCTCGCTGCCCTATTGTTTACAAACGCGCCGAATAGTGTAGTTCGAGACACTGTAAGGTTGTCAAATGATATATTTTGTAAACGGTGGATCGTGGCATTGAACTAACTACATGGACACATACGGGTGGCCAGGTGAGCACTAGAGGAGGTGTCTTTTTGTGTGTGATAACATCGTTGCTTTTAGGCTACTTTGTTCAGGCGGAGTCCCTCAAGAGCCCTGAGACTAAAAAATCATTCAACTTCGATGGGTGACTACGCAGACTTCATGGCACCTAGAGATGTCTCATCTAATTCTACAACTCAGTGTAGGGACCCACTACAATAGCCTATCTTGATTTTTTCCTTCTCCAATCGGTGCTCTCGCTGCCCTATTTTTTGCAAATGCGCTTAAAATAGTGTAGTTCGAGGCAGTGTAAGGTGTCAAACGGTATATTTTTCAAACAGTGGGTCGTGGCACCGGACTGACTACGCACACACGTAGGGATGGTCTTGTAAATGCTTGGGGAGGTGTTTTTGGTTTTCTAAGCTCCAGGTCCTCGGGAATACCTCCTCAGAGCCAAGAACCCCCTCCACAGTACATAAATCATTGTTAATTACTTCTCTTTTCTTATAAAACAATGAAAGCTTCTCTTATCTTCGAGAAATTATAATTCTCTACTAACAAGTACCAACCATGTGAAGGTGGAAGATTTTCTGGCACCACTAACCTACATATAAAAGTCTTAGTCAAAGAAATTTAAGTTTCAAATCAAATCCATTCTAGATATATACAAAATACACAAATTTAATAAAATATATGAACTTAAATTTGTCTAACTAACAAAATTATATATACCAAAGAAATTATATATACCAGACATGAGCATTGTGAATTCATTACAATGAACCATCAGGATTGGATCTACTCTGAATAGTGGACAGGATTGCTTCATGATCTGACTCTCGAACCTTCCAAATAATCTTGTTATTAGGCCTTCCTCGATATCTATACAACTGAATATTTGTCGCTAGAAATAGATGCAAATATAAGAGTATTTTCTTGTGTGTCTCAAAGTCTTCAAACACCCAAACAGAGGAGTTTTTAATGGATATTTCCGAAGCCAAGTTCCAGTAACTACCACTGACCCTATAGGGTACTCAATATCTTTGCCATCTATAACAAGAGAAGTCAACTTCTTTCTTTCCTCGATGCAACAACATAAGAAATAGTCTGTTCCTTCTTCATTGTCTTCTATCGCAATAACTGTAAACACATGTCCTACAAAAAAGGTTTTAACTCAAATTTAAATTGTACATATTAAAATTTCTATGGACATAACTCAATATAAAAAAATTAAATAACCATAAATACCTTGTCGCACCAAAATTAGAATTTTGCCAAATTCCTTGGATGTTGTAACTTCATTTGCAAAAACAAGTCGTAATACTTGTGGAGGTTACTAACTAGCAAGTGGAGTTAGAGGCCTACAAATCCATCCATCAACCCATTCTTGTGAATCACACTCATCTGTGACAAATTCGATACAAAATACACAAAAACATGTCAACTTTCTTGTCCATGTGGCCCACGAAGTAGCGTCTGAGCTACAAAATGAGTGCATATCACTAGACCCAGTGAGTGTCATATAATCCTCGTAGTTAGCAATTTGTTGTTCCTCTATCAACCAAAAATATCTGCGAACCATGGAAATTTCTTGAGAACCTTGAGCCATGTTGTCAATACACCATTCCACTATGCTCTTTGCATCTTTCAATTTAGCACCATCTTTGTACTTCAACTCTTCTCTTGCAATATCTCTTTTCACACATGCCCCTGCACCATCATGCTCTCCTTTTCCATGTCCAACCTCAATGAAACTCCAAATATGTTGCACACCCATCTTGACGTGCATCCTACTCATCCAATAAAATATTTGTGCATTCTTAAACTGAGACGTGTAATTATCTGACCATATATAATGTTGTTTGAAGTGGATGTCCCTATTAGACAAGTTTTCATAAAATAACTGGAAACACCCTTGCACAAATTCAGTAGAATGAGTATGATCATCACTGATATAAAAATGGTACTCTCTTAAAAATTTCCGATCATTCTCTTTATTGTCAGGAGAATGTATAAATGTTATATGCACAAAAATGGAAACTTGTATTGAGTTGTAATATTGCGATTGAACCTCCATTTGTGGTTGCAATGTATAATTCTCTGCAAAAATCTACCATGAAACAATAGTACAATAGGAAATGTGTCTATGCATATCTTGAAGCTGTTCATCCAACCATCAAGCTCTGTGTGTATGCCTAGCATACACATAAACAATTTCAACTGGTATGCAACTGATTTATATTTATCAAACTCAACTAAATTATTTCCTACTGTACCTTCAATTTTCTCATGGATGTAACTTTCCAATTTAGGTAATCCATCACATGTACCACAACTTCCATCTAAACAATCCTAGCTATTAAAAAATTGTCGACTTCTTTTTCACAAAATATCATAGGAATGAAATCCCTAGAAGATATTGGTGGAACTTGAACGCCACATTCTGATAACATAGTTTTAGAATGTAAAATAGAATGAATACATAAAAATTTAGCATAATGCATAGCAAATTCAACATGTTGCCTACAACAACAAGTGGTGCAAGCATGGTTGATTTTCACATAGAATGGTTTTAACATTTCAAAAAAACGTTGATTAATTTTAATTTCCAGATGCTCTTGTTCAAACTTATGCAAAAATTGAGTTTGAGTCATATCTAAGAAATGCTTTGGATTTGGTTCACAATTAATAGAACCAACTCTCTATTTTACAACATCTCTTGTATTAGGTGAAACTCTAGTGTTATCATGCCAAAATTGAATAACAACTTCTCTTATAGCATCAGTATTATATGTTTCCTTACGCGGTGCTCTAGCAGAAAATGCCTAAAAATTGGTGTTATTGAGTGAATGAATGATATTACGTCTTTCAATTTCTTTCATTAGAGTTTTTTGATTAACTTGCAACATTCGACTTATTTGCATAATCAAAAGTTGTTTTTTATTGATTCACTTACAACACTATTAGCAAGTACATGAGGCACAATATTACTATCCCTAGTGCGTCTCTTGACACCAACAGTGTGATATGCATCATGAAGGTTTTCAACAATTGTAGAGGTTTGACCTCGTATATTAGATGTTGTCAATCCTAAGGTGTTTAATGTAGGTCTAATTTTATTCAATTTCATCAAACTAACCAACAACTGACATCTTTGGGAATCATTTAAAATTTCAAAATGATTATCCCAAATTTTAGTGGCTTTTCTTCTGATTTGTTATTCAGAAAGTTTTTCAGACATTGGTTTCAAAATATTTTCATCAATTTCAATAAAATAATTAGGTTTCTTACGGAAAATCCTAGGAGGTGTTTTTGTCAAATTTTGCTTGTCTACAGTTTCAACCTGAATTTCTTTATTCACATTTTCATTGTCTCCTTCAATTTCAACATTTGCTACATCACGAGTATTTAATTCTTCTTCAACATTGACAGTAAAAACATCTTCATCACGAGTATTTAATTCAACTTCAACATTGACAGTAGAAACATTACCTGGTTCCTCATTGCTTACAATAGTAGGGGTTAAAGATGAACCTCTTCTTGATTCACGAGGATTCCGCATTCTCCCATCATTTTGAAATTTGTTTGCCTCTAATTCGTTTGGTGTTTTTTTACTTAATGAATTCCTTTTTTGACTTCATTTCTTGTCTCCCATGATGTTTTACTTCTGGTGATAAGAAAAATGTGCAAAAATGACAAAATTTCGTAGTAATTCATACGGTAAAGTCAAACAGTAAAAATTACATGGTAATTAGAACATTGGAATACGTATAAATGTGATTTATAAACCGCGATCGCGGTTTACAAAGCACGATCGCAATTCTTGTTTAAAAACCTGCAATCATGGTTTATAAACCATGATCGCGCTTCTTTCTATATCATCAAATCCAACCCTTAGGCTCGGGAAATCTTTGTTTTTCCCCAACCAAAGCTATGAAAGGTCTTTATGAAATGTAAAGGGTCAAAAAACTTCAAATTTTCTCTTCCATAGACTAAAACCATGCTAAAAACTGAAAACATTTCACAAAAATGGTGCCATCGTGTAGGGGAGACTATTAGCTTCGTAGAAATATTGATTTCAAAGTGAATAGAATAAGATAAATATCATTTTATATTTTTCTACTAACAATAGGTCTTTAAGACATTTTTTTCCGTGAATTTTCATGTCTACGTTTAAGATCGCAACTTTTGCTTCGCTTATCAAAATGTGATAAAACTTATACCATCCCAAGCATGGATAAATTCTATACACGTTAAAAAAAATATATTTTATTTCGATATTTTTTGATATAGTTATGGCGGGCAAAAGGAAATTAAACCACTTTCACGAAAAAAAATCATTAAAAAAAAAAGTATTACGCGAAAAAATGCAAAATAAAATCCATCCCAATATAGACAACTACATCTAACTTTTCACCAAAGGAAAAAAAAAAAACAAGATTTGGTCATCCAAATCGCGGGCAAACGGACTACAATCTTATAGGTTTTTTCAAAAACAAAAACCAAGTCATATAATTTTAAGTGTTTAATATAGCTAAACTTGTCTATTTTTAAAAAAAAATAGTATTTTAGAAACTAGATTCTGGATGCTACGATTCATATTTATATAAATTTTTCTAATTTTGAGTGCACGTATTGCTAATAATCCCTACAAGTTGAGATTTTGCTATTTTTTGCAATATGACGTCTACTTATGACCCCTTTTTGTCCACCAAATTGGTGCACTTACCCCCGTACACGTTGTGTAAAACCCAAATTACAATTTAATAAAATACGGAAAATTCTTTTTCGCAACTCATTAATTACAAATTATGCCTTCATTGGTTTTCAACACCTATCAGATAAATCCAACATACTAATTAATTTTACAAAATCCCTTAATTCTTTTTATGATGCAATGATTAACATCATTACTTAGATCAACACTAAGCAATCCATCATTAAATAATATTCTAGAATCCATCTTGACAATATATGATAACCATGTGCAACTGCATGGCTTCCAGATCATTCCCAATCCCTCCTATGCTCTATATGAGCCGATATACATTGAATATCTTTGGTTGGACATTCTTATAGGTACAAAGATCATGTGTATCTTCTGTGTCACCAATGAAGTATACAATTACTACACTCTAGTTCAAAACACAACTAAAAGAAGAAATGGTGTACAAACAATACAACCATCCTTTTACATTATTGTGGCCACAATTTTTTAGCATTGCTCTAGCAATCCTAGTTTCATGACTACACATAAGCCACTAAAAACTTGTTTCACAATTACTGCACATTTGTCTCAACATAGTATTAGGATTCTTTTCCATTTTCTTAATATTAAGTTTATAGTTGACCATTTTAATTAGTTATATAAAATAAATAATTAGATTAAATTTATAGGTCATAGGTATCGTGGCGAGCAATAATTGGGTCCATGAATCCTATCAATACTACTTTATGATTCCTATAGGAAAATTTTCACTCACGTAATGATTTACATTAATACGCATTCTATACTCTCCCCATAGCCATCCTTAGCTAGCATGGACAAGGTTCTTGCAAAATGATTTTCACTCCACGACTCCTACGGGTTCACCTTTGTTAATTCAATATGATAAGATAAACTACACTTATGATCATTAATAACCATTTAGTCTTTTAACACACTTAAGTCAATTGAGTACAATGGTATTGTCTCATGTGATCAAGATGTTCTTTTATACTAGTTCTATGTCGATGAACTTGCTCACCACTAAGATATTGTGGACATGATAATTTATCGTAATTTATATATAATCATCCACATGTAAGTTTATGATATAAAATAATGTAGAATGTCTCATAGTAATTCTTACTTATAAACTTATTTATACCTTCATGTCCATCAATGATAAACATATATATGTTTATACATATCTCTTTCTGTCATGTTGTACTTCCTCATTATCATATTGTTTTCATTATTAAATAAAAACAACACCTTAAATAGTTTTAATAACACATTACCATCAATTCATAATGAACATTTCTCTGTCAATCAACGATACAAACATGTCTTACAATATAAGCATATGATTCTATCAATGAGTCTTTATATTCATAATTTACAACAATATAGTATATATTCATAAATCGATTATCGAATATAATCATTTAATAAATCGACACTTTTTCCTTTTTCAATTGTGAGTAATACTTTCACCTTTAATGAAGTACAAATATATTTATTACAATATTATGAAATAGTACAACAATAATCAATGCAAGATGAATCTCTCACTATCCCTTTCTTTAGACAACATGTAATACTCATTCATTCTTGTATGATGTAAAATAAAGTACAAAAAATTTACATGGTCATTTCGTAGAACCGGCATGGATTAACAACTCTCAATCTTGTTGTTACATTATGAAGTGTTGAATATAATAAGACAAACTTATAATAAAATCATTTCTTCCCCATATCATATTAATCCCAAATATAAATATGAATCCAAATGAAATGAACCTATTTCTAAGTTCTATGTTTCCATCAAACATCTCTTTTAAATCCACAAAAATTTAACAACTTTTCTAATCCTTCATAAAATTTATCATTTCAGTAATATGGAACAGAAACATAACCATCAAAACTAATAAGATATCCACCTTAAATCAGTAATAATTACCCTATGTTGATATTCATTCAATCAAGAATCCTTTACAGAAATAATAAAATTTTAATTCTTAAAAGAACGATTGTCATTTATCTAACTTGTTGATATAACAGAAAAATACTAACCCAACATATCTTTCTCAAAAATTTGATGCAAATATATCATAAGTACAAGAGTTATATTCCTATTTTCATCTCTCCTATTACAATCCAATCATTGTAGTTATCTAACCAAGGATTCCATTAAAACCAGCTAAGTAAGATACCATTGTACACCTTAGCACTATGCCATATAATACCTTTAACAATGAAATCAATGTTTTGATTACTTTATATTAGCTACAACCAACTAACATTCCACTAAAATTCAATCAAATAACTACTTATATCATACAATTAAATCAAACAAAGTAACCATCAATCATTGGATGAAGACAAAGAAGGCCTACAAATTATTAATAAACCTTCACAACTCTACAACAATGTAAGTTTTTTTGCTTTAGTAAATGATTTAGGATCAAGAGAAATGATAGAGAAGCTCCTATTAATTCGCAGACAAGAATGATGATGGCATAGATTCCTATTTTATTTACAGTGTACTTTATTAAACACATCGACCTATTGGTATTACGACTGAAATGGGGGGGATGGTTTCAACAGATTGAATACCTAAATCATAATGTTCTTCAATAACAACTGAACCAAAAACCAAGTATTTAATATACCCATAAGCTTTGAATGAATGTAAGGTAATTTACTTGCCACAAAATTGCAAGCAAGGAGAAGCAAATCACACTCAATAATTATTTTCACCAAATCACAAGTCTTCAACAAATGATAATGAAGAATATTTAAAAACTAATGCATGTAACCAGATATAGTTTGGTCGAGGTAAAACTACGAAAGGAGCAATAACCCATCTCACTTCCTTCAACAAACATATATTTTAACCAAGTTAAATTGTTATGTCATTTTAACAATCGAAACTCTATGAGAACAAACTAGATAATGTATACCCATATCACGTAATGGGAAAACATAGATTTTAATCAAGTGAAACAATCATCACAATCAAACCCAAATTCCTACAAGACCAAATAATTTCATAGATAAATTTCAAAGCACCCGGATCGGAATCGACTTCCTTTTTATTTATTTTTCTTTTATTTTATAACCCAAACAAATTTAAAAATAAATAAACTAGGAAATAAAATTAACCCAGCAAATTATTCTACCCATTCGAAATGAATCAACAAGAGATAATAAAAGGAAATCCATGCCTGTAATGGATGATACTCCTGCAACTTTTCTTCATGTTTTACTTTGCAAAATCTCCAAACATTCCATCTAATATACCAAAAAAATTTGAACCACCTATACCTAGAAGGAAGTCTACAAATTTATACCATTGAAACACAATTGATCCCATAAATAACATTATTTATTTTTAGCAAAAACATCTATGAGAATAACTCAACTAACTTGTTTCAATAATTTCATGCATATCCCTAAAGAGAGCTCAACCAATCAACCAAACAATTAAATTGAAATTCCCTACATGCAATGGCTTCGAAGTGAAGCTTTTGGACTTAAGGGACAACTGGGCACAATAAATTCCCATTAAAACTTTCAAGCACCATGTATTGACTTTGAGAATCTCACTTTGCCTCTAACTTATTTCCCTCCAATTTCATATGGAGTTTCGATGGGTCGAAGACCAGCTTTTTTATTAAAACTTAAACAATAATAAATCACGTTGCATGTTTGGTGGAATGTGTCCACATTAAATAAAGTAATATTTAACTTAATCAAACTCACTCAATACTTGCATGGTGTTTCCAACATTTGGTCGAATACCATCTAATTAAACCAACACCTTTCAATACATGGTGGTCAATTGACTAATCAACAACAACCAATTTACCTTTGCAAAGTATGGAAGGTTCGTTCATTAACAATAATGATTTAAATAAAACATTCCTTATGCCAAAGACATGGTCGAAGACCGTTGAAACGTATTTCGTAAAACATTTATCAAACACAACTAACGCCATCACCTATGGCCTAAGACCATGTTATATACAAAACTTAGATATTAAATTTGACACAAAGAAATGAGTATAATAATTTCATCCATTGAGGGTCCATGAACTTATAATGTCTTCTTATTTAATGTTCAAGATTTCCATATTTAAAAAGTAATATTGATTCTATGAAGTGTTATAACAAACATCCTCAACACATTAAATGATAAGTGGATTATGAAAATAACACGTTTACATTATCCCAGACCTTAAACATTATCAGCACCCAAAATAATAATTTCATAATGCATTACGGTCCTTAAATGATATAATCAAACACTTGTAATACTATCCATTTATCAACATAACAATCATTATTTCCCATAACCAAAATAATATAAATCGATTATGTACATATTTGACAACGTTACTAATCATTATCAACTACAAACAATGTACAATAGAATCTTATAAACCATTACCACAATATAATAGTTTTACATGTTATGAACTCGTCACACACAACAAAGTAAAGTAAATTCATATCATTAAGTACAACAAGAATAAGTTATAAATGTCAAGTACTCTATGAATTCTTGACAAAACAAACTCTTACATGATTGGACATGAAACTATGCATAAGTGTGTATATCCTTTTCATGATATACATACACATGCATAGCTGCATACTCAGCTATGTAACAATGCTTAACCCCTTCATTCGTAAACCAATCTTCATTTTACAACTTATCCTTTCGATGAAATAGAATGAAATTGTAGGATGTGACAAGTTGGATAAAACTATCGTATGGTATTGTTTCATGTTCTATAGTTATATCTAGTGTGTGTAAACTATCTAAGTTTGTATGTTTATCCTTATCCCCACTCTTAATTTACCCTTAGTGTGAACTTAGATCACATGGAACATTATAAAATAAATGTAAACACAATCATTTACTCACTTGGTCCTTAATTGGTCACTACTCAAGTAATTACTTCCAAACTACAAAGCACTACTTTGTCTTCATCTGTAAATCCTAAGAAAATATGCCCTAAAACTCAATATTCCAAGAGCATAAATTATAATCATGCCATATAAAATTCTAAGTTACTCTAAATCTACTCAAAATCATTGTAATTGAAGTCAAGATCATCTTAACCCAAGTCAAAGCTATTTATATCAATTTTTCAAGAGCCAAATTTACAACCGCATCAATATATTGTCAATCCCGATAGGTGGAGAACTATATGATTTTTATGCCTCTTTAGAGTAGTGAAAGGTAGGTAGCATAGGAGTGGCACAACTCAAACTGCTAACCTTGTTTTATATGTCCTTTTAAGAGAGCTAGGGTTTAGAGGAAATTATTCTAATTCTATAGGATATACCTAAAAGTATACCACTTGAATAGAGGTAGAAATAATTTCCAAAAATATGGCCAATGAATATCAAGCATCATAAAATTTGAAAAAGATATCCAAACACCTAATAAACATACACCACAACCATATCGATTTCATATCTCTACATGGAAAGTAAACAAAAATATTTTTCAACCATCAAAAACTTCCCATCACAAGTGATGATAAATATTACATGAGAATTATATGGTACCATCCCTCCAATGAGTTCATTGGTTGAGACTTAATCTCCTTTAAAAATTTGCAATTTCTAAAAAATCGAAAAAAAAATCATAAATTTTTAAAATGCAAATTTAGGACCTGATAATGACATGGTTTGCTAGATTATGCTTTTTATAAGTGTTATTTATCAAATACCATACTATTTTTTTATACACATGTGTTTCATTAGGTATATGAACATGATGTAGGATACATAAGTCTCCAAATGCTTTCAAATGTTGGACTTTCCATTAGACTAGTGGCCTTGTTATTCGCCCAGTGTCCTTGTTCATCCGGATGCATATTCTACACTATTAGGTGATATTGTTATATTTATGACACAATTATTTTCATATTTACAATGTGATATATGTTATTATAATTAAAAAAGGGACTAACACATGTGGATTATACTTCACTAGTATACCTTTCTCTATGCACATATTGACTACTATCTACTTACTCTTTACACATTATGTTTGTTGAGAATGAAAAATGACTAAGTTATAAGGAGAAGGTAGCAAGCATGGGAGAAATGCACATAAGTATGTGTGTGCAAGGAGAGAAGGGTTTTTGCAAACCGGAGACAGAGACAGGGGAAGGATTACGCGTTAAAGGGTCAAACACTTAGCAGGTTTTGGGATAAGGGTCTAAATATAGACTTGGAGTAGTGGCCAAGCAATGTTTTGAAGATAAGGTTGAGACATGAAGACTTGTAGTTCAATAAAAGGCTATTTTGGGCAGAAATGAGATCAAACGACATGCATCCAAAGCTAATAATAGGATTTGAACTAAGATTTATCTATAGTGGATATTTTATTAGGAATCTTACATGCTCTTATATTTATCTTGTAGTGGAACATGGTTATTCTTCGCATGCAGCCTATTTTTAGAGGTGCATGGGTGGTGAAAGGAAAGTCCCCACCCCTATAAATATGTATTGATTTGCACGGTTTAGAGATTTCTATGTTCTGGTAGAGTTATGCTACGAATTTGTTAGTGCGCATGACTATGGTGATGGTACTATGTATGTATGAAGCTTCTGTGTTTTACAAAAATTAATATAATGGATCGTTGTGGCTAGATATTGATTGTAGACACATCTATTATGGGATCTTGTATGGTAAAGTTAATCTTGGTTCTTGTTTAATTGTTTTGGTATATGGTTAAGCTCTACATTTGGTTTATGCACTTAATTATAATTAATTATTTGTGATGGATTTAGAATATCTGTTTAATCATGCTAACTCCTTGAACAAGCTAACATAAAAGAGGGACTGGTGCCCTTGTGCACTTTGGGTGAGCATTCAGTCTAGGTTGAGTGATGTGTCAATGTGCCTTGGGCTGTTGATGGTATAAACTAGGCTAAAAGGTTTATTATTTCTATTCTTCTATGTGTAAAACTTGGCTTATTATGTTTTTGTTACACTTTTATGTCCCTTGTTTTCAATCTCGGTAGTCTTTTCTTGTGTGAAATTTGACCAATTTTTATGTGTAACACTCTTTTCCTCCTTGTATGAGGCCATATGGCCTTTCTATGCATGAATTTATGTGTGATATTGTGTGTTTATATGCTTTTTCTTTCTACCACTTTATTCCATTATCCATATCATGAACTCTATTTTTTTGTTTGTTTTTACAAATTGACTATCTACATCCATCTCCAATATGTTTCAAAAATTGATTATCTATTGTATCTAACGTTGAAACACTTCTTGTAAGACATGTGATCTATAATATATCTCCCTCATATCAAAAGAAGGGGGATTTCATGGTGTTATAACAAAAAAATAAAATCAAAATAAAAAACACAAAAAGAATTACAAAATCCCAAATACACAAACAAGCTAAAGGAACAAATTTATAGTATTACACATATGACTAGATGTAAATATTATATATGAAATTTACCATATGATTAAATAGAACTATAATATGGTATTTTCCAACACATTTTCGGTTCTATCTTGCTACATTTTTATCATCAAATCTATAATTTCTTAGAAAAATACATATTTTTTAAGGTGGCTTGAATAGAAAATCATATACAAGAACTTAGGTTACAATACAATTTGACTTTTTTATATTAAAATTATATGGGAATAGTTACTATTTCAAGTACATGTTATAGAATTTTCTATTTGTATATGCTATTTCTATATTTCAAGATCAAGAGGTTCAAGAAATTAGAGCCTAGATTTTTCTACACCAATTTGGTTCATTGGAGTAGGAATGTTTGGTCTAGTAAAGCTTGACGTCCTTAGCATTATAATTATGTGTGACACCTTGCGGTTACACCCTTCTTCAAGAGTTGGACTTGTTGCACCCTAACCTCCTAACTTATTTTCTTATTGTTGGTTTATGTTTGAGTTTTGGACTTACTACATCCCAACCTCATAATTTAATATATTATTTTAGTTATAGATTTTTGCATTGGGATTTCAACATCTCCAAATCTTTGTTATTTTTTTATATGTTTACTATTCCCCAACCCTATTATAGTTCTTAAAATTGGCGATTCAATCATGCCTAATTCTCCATTGTTGTTAATGTAATATCCATCTCCATGTGCCTCGACTAAAGGCATAATATTCTACATCTACATTGCAAAGTTGGTCCTACACATGGAGGTGTACTCATTCCTTACCGTTCTATATTTCACAAGTTTCAAAATCAATTGCAAGTTGAAGTTCAATTTCAATATATTAATAGTTAATTTTTTTATTTCGTTATATAGAAATTGATTACAAGATTGTGTTGTATGTTGTTCTCTTGTGGTAATCTTGCATATATTCGATAAAATAAAACATTCAAGAATTCAAGTAACCAAAAAATCAAGCAAAGGAAAAGTGTTTCTACACACTCTCATATGCATTTCCTTTAAGCTAGAAATTATCATTTATTATCTTAAATTAGGGGAAATATAGACGTGCTCAAAATTCGTAATTTGACGATGTGTAATTTGGTTTATATTCTTTAGTCACAAATTACATGCAAAAACAATTTGAACACATCATCTTACTATATCTTTGGGATTGCAAACACTTAATATTTTTCTATATTATTACTCTAACACCTATAAGACTAATCTCTTTGTTGATAGTCATATCACACTTTATATCAAGATTTTCCATATTTTCACTTGCAATATTTTATACTTCTAGACATGACAAGTACATGGTGTATAGAGCTATCATATTATATTACCCCATGTTCTATGGTTGTATCCTATATGTAAAAATAATCACATTTCTTATGTTTATCTGCATTCCCCTTCATAGGTTGGCATGAGCAGACTGTGGTCCCTTACCAAGCACCTGAAAGTGCCGCTATGTCTGATTTCATGTCTACTCCGACGGAAACATTCCCATGGATACAAGAACTACTTGGAAGTGAGTCAAGAACAATGCAACAAACAACAACACCTGATTTTGGGGCCATCTCAAAATTCATGAAAACCAAATGAAGCAAGAAAGCACAAATAGCCTCATGTTTCTTCATTAGGGCTTTTTGGATCCCAATATGTGGACGTTTCACGGCCAAAGGTTGTAAATCATATCAAATATTTGACTCAAGATAACTATGAGTTGCCTGAATCTATTTAAGGCAAGCCACACATGAAGGAGATGCACACCTATTCAAGGAATTTATAGAGTGTTTATTTTCTAGTAATGAAGAGTATAAATAAACTATAGAGAAATTAGAGAATCATGTGAGAACTCTCACTACCTATGTAAAATCCTTCATGGAACCCAATACAAGTACCACATCCTACGCAAAAAACCATCTCTCACATCAGCAATTTTGACACTTAAGTGATCAAGAAACCACAAACATACACCATGCATGGGAGAGATAATGAAAAAAGGGTGGACAATATTTTGGAAGAGGGAAATATGTTGCAACCCAAGGTTCTCTCATTGTTTTAATTTTCCCTTGCTACTATTTCCAAAGTGAAAATGACTAAGGATGAAATTGAGAAAAAGGCTCATTGGGATAATGTGTTTCCATTGGTGTAAACTAGTAATCTTGCTTCTCACTTCTTAGTGAGATAAAATTTATTCACCTCTAACTCGACAACTTGTCTCTCACACAATGAGTGCTAGATATGATATGATAAATGATGTTATCTCTAAACTTGAGCCTTGTAGATAGCATGCATTCGAGATCTTGACAAGTGTTAGAAACAATGTACGAAGCTCAGTCACCTCTACTCAATGGACACTCATATATGGAATATCTCCTTAATTCTTTCCAAGATTTATTCAAGAAAGAGGTAGGAGATCCCTTCTCTTTCAATGAAGATACTTTAGAATCCCTTGCGGAAATTAGAGGCTCAATCTCTAATACTGCAAGAGATCATCAAGTCTAGTTCAACCAATGCAATACCCTTGGTGGCATCCCCGAGAATTGGATCAATGCTTTGGGTTGTGTTTGTATTCCACAAGCGAAGAAGGTGGCACCTATGATAGCCCATTTTAGTAATGAGTTCAAAAGAGAGGAAATCATTCCAGGAACGTTTCCTCAAAATTCATTGGATGCCATTTATTCATCGGCGGAGGGTTCATCTTCATCAGATTTGTACATCGAGCTTCTCCCCTCCCTTCTTTCTCTCTCCATTTTCTATGTCTTCGTTGAGGATGTATTTTTCACTATTTTGTCTTATACACTTAAGTGACATTTTAATTATACATTGTAAGAGTTCTTTTTCATTAATAAAAAAAGACTCATTTTTTTGTTCCCTAGGAATCTAAAAGGGTAGAAGTGATAAGAATGTGAAAGGTCATGTGGGGGAGATGAAAAGTCATATTGTAAATCTATAAATTGGAATGGCCTCTTCATTCCAAAGGGTTGTCAATTGTGAGTTGCTAGTGGATAGCTTTTTCTCTACTAAATACAAGAAAAAGATTACTTTCTTCTATTCTCTCTTGTCTATGTTTCCTCTACTTCTTGCATACTCAACATTGTAAGCATGGTGATCTTGAACAATCAAGAAAGGGCTTTGTATCTTTGAGGAATAAATCAATAGAACTTTGTGTCTTTGATTTGTTAATCTCATTGTTGTTTGCATGGTTGAATTCTTCTAATTGAGTGTGGATCTACTATGGTTAATGTTGTGAAATCTACAAACCCCTATTCACAATATTAACCTCCCTTCACTTTATTCTTTACTCCCATCTCGCCTCCTCCTTTAAAAAAATTATTCCTTTTATTAAGTACAATTAATTTTTCATAGGTTTAATGGAGTATAATTCATTTGTGATCCCTAACTTTACGACCACCCATTGATTTTTTTTTCGCATTCAATAAATGGCAGGCTCCCCATTACCAAGAGGAGGGACTTAGTATAGGAGAATTGGTGAAAAAACATTAATTTTCCCTTACAACAAATTGTTTTTCCAATGAGAGGTCAAATTAAAAATATGATCAACTTGTCCCTTAGCCCTCAACTTGTTATGTGTTTATATTTCCATATGAACTTTATACATTAAAAAACACATGTAACATAAATCCACAACACTTAAATAAATATGTGTCACTTTCTTTACAATTTTTTTAATATTTTATTTTATTAAAATAATTTTCCAAAACACAAAATCTACACGTTACATTTCTATTACTATTAAAATAAATATTCCAACTAAATAATTAGAATTAAAAACATAAAAACTATACAATTTATGAAACCATTCATTATACATCTAAATACATAAAGTACGAGTAATAAATAAATACATGTTTTTACCTTCCAAATTACTGACTTTCCCAATACTTCAAACAAGGCATAAATAATAATGTACAATACCATTGAGAGTGGGTGCCAATTTGAGTAATAACATCAAAATAAATTAATATATAATTGTCCCACTCATTTAGGTTTTATTATACCCAACAAATAAATATATATTTAAGAAGTTATATTCTAATTTGAAAAATAAAATGTAAATATAAAAATTACTATACTATATCTTATTATGATTGGGAGGCATGCTTGATCTCTATAAATGCACATTCAAAGCACTTAGAAAGCTTGTTTGCATCCACGTAGCCTTTTGTTGCAATCACTTGCATCCTCATGTTGTCCACGTAGCTATAACACGTCACAAGAATATTCTAATAGGGAATATATCCATGCATTAATTTTTTTGTTCAAACTATCAAAAATCTCATGTTTTTACTTAAATACACAATTACTCCCGAGGAATGCCGGACACCGAGAAGAAAATGTTTTTAACTTTGTATCCTATGAGACTTGACTTCTCCGTTGGGCCATTCACATTTGTCACACTAAGGGTAGTGTTGGCCAACGTATTATACATAGCTCTAGCAGTACCATTCTCATGGGCCGATAAAAATGAAATAATTATTATACTTTTGCTTCTAAGTTTCTTATATGTTAGCAAGTTGAATTGTTGACTATTTTTTTCTAAGACGGATAATAATATCATACCTCTGGGCCTTTGAATCGTGTAATATAACTAATCAATTTAGCTATTACGAATGCTACCAGTGATATTTTCTTCTTATCTGTCATATGCTTTGTTCTTCGAACATACCCCAAAGGATTCTCCAGCTTTTTCATGGGTACCTTCAGATGCAAAAATCCAAAGCTATTTCCCTGTGGTGTTCTTGTCTTGGATTTTGGCTTCTCCCCCTCATTCTGTACCCCCTTGTTTTATAAAATAAATTAGCAATCCATGTAACGATGCTTCTTTATAATTTTAACTTGCAACAAAATAATACAACACAAATAGGGTAAAAACACAAAGATAAAATGGGTGTCTTTGGCCAACACAAGGCGATGAGAATAAACTTAAAGCAATACCAATTAGGACAAAAAGTGTTTACAAAACCTTTGTGCCATGCCGCGACCTCGTGTTAATCAGAGCAATAGCTGTTACTTTCAAATTCTCTGTTTGTTTTGGATCTGCATATGTTAAACCAATCTATAATTAAAGAAAGAACAATTTGATTGTTCAAATATTATAGATCTTGAAACTAATAAAATGTATATGTTATTTTATAGATCTTTTATGTATGTAGAGTCTCGAGGTTCACAAAATCTTTTTTTTTTTTTTTTGTGAAATCAAGAGTTAATATTTTTAAAATAATATTAATATAAAGACTTCAAATTAAGTGTTCTTTATGAAAATTAAAATATCTCACTAATAAACAAAACGGTATTTACATTGAATGAAGCTCTTCAAAAATTCATGAGAATTTCAGTAAAAATGGATCAAAATTTCCTTGAAAACCCAAAGCATTTGTTAATTATTCGAAGAAGATACCTGGTCAAATGTTTTTCATGACATTATGCACAACAGGTTAACCGGAAACAATACATAAGATTGGTGGTTGAGTAAATGACCACCCAATAAAAAATGTGGCAGGCTAAACTCTATTAAAAATTAATCTGTTTAAAATGACGATTAATCTGTTTAAATGTATTTTCAAGGTGTAAGTAGGGTTATTTTACCAGGAAGATCCATCTGACAGTACAGTCGAAACCCGTAGAATACAACACCCATTACCACATCATTCACAGTCTGCATTCACAATATAATTAGTAATTTACTTAGCACTGGATCAAATTCACAAATATAATGAACAGCAACAAGAGGAATAGCGAGTACCCCTCCAACACGATTCTTTATTTCTCGAATATCTTGCAGTTTGAAGTTGTTGGAAGCTATAACTTTTGGCAACATCTCTACTCCAGGATGTCCTCTAATGGGGAACCTGCTATCCTCCACCCATTTAAACCTTGAAAAAGTGGTAATCAGATCAAGTAATGTGTACCACATTACAAGCACAACAGTGAACACCAGATTCCATAACCTGTATATACCATCAAACCCGAACCAGGTGGTGTCTAGTGACCTAATTTTATGAAGTTGTGCGGTGAGCTCTGTGTGGTGGGAAGTGGAAGGTGGTATAAGAGTTTGGGGAATGGTGGGATTATGACAAAGCCTCGTAGAGCAGGCCCTGGCTAAAGCCACAATGGAAGCACCGTCCCCCAGCATATGATGTACATTCACAATCATTATGGCTTCTCCATTTGTGGTTTTGTAGTTAAGGAAGTGGAACTCCCAAAGAGGTCGAGAGGGAGAGAGCTTTCTTAAATGCATATCTGATACATATTCCTCGACATACTCATCGTATGATGTGAGATGAGGAGGGAACTGAGGAACAAAAACATGGTCGTCCACGTTCACTTCAGTTTTCTCCCATTGCACCACTCCATTCTCCTTCATAATCTGCAAAACCATTTAGTTGTTGAACAAGTAGATGATAATTCTTAGGTTGGAATTACGTTTAGCATAAAGATCATGGGCGTTAACAAGTTGAATTGTTGACTAATCAATGAAAAATACTATTTAAAATAGATAAAAAGAAACGTTACCAGAATAGAAGAGAATCGCGGGCTCTGTGAGAGGAGAAGTTCACATATAGTTTTCTTAGCGTCAGAAATATCCACTGGTTTATCAAGCTCAGCTACAGCATGAACACAGAGACCGAATGTAGGAGTGTTGAGAATCTTTCCCATTGGACTCACTGCAAGTTGCTCCATTGTATTGCATGAATTAGCTGATCAATTCCATGAGTAGAATTGATAATAAGGCAGGCAGCGGACAGTTGGCAGGAAATTAAAAACAGGATGTTAAATGCATCAACGACATTTTTGATGTTCTGTTGGATTCTTAAAAACTTTATTGAATACGTTTCTGGTGTGCAGTTGGGAATCAGGGGTTAAATTTAAATGATTTTCATAATTTAAGTGGTAAAATAATTGCAAATATATTTATTTTTTATGAGTGCATTCATTGGGCATTAGATTACATAGATTGTCAGCATCTCTACACATACTTCTGCGGAAGTATCCAGGCCTTACACTCAGTAAGACTTGATTCCTGGTGGGCTATATCAAAGCCAAACAACTTCACCATAAAACCAAGGACCCTTCGATAATTACAAATATTTGAAGTAATTGTTATATACTATTTGTATATTTTAAAAAATGATTTTTATATAGATTTATTTGTCAATTATATTGATATATACTAAAAATAATTAAATATATAAAAACATTTTATTTTATTTTTTTATTAACAATATAAAAATAACATTATTTTATATTTTTGAAGAATAATATTTGAAAATAAACATTATTTGGCGCTCATAAATGACTGACAAATTTAACTCCTATTGGGAATGATTTATAAACAAATTTTTTTATTTTATATTAATTTATATTTCTCAATATATAAATTTTGTCTTTGCCTTCTCACAAACTACCCAACAGATGAAAATTTCATATACCATAAATAATTGATGAATTTTGTACAAGCACACCAAATTATATTTGCATAATTGAGGTTTACATCCCTCCAACAAATCGTGTTGATATTCAATATTGATATTGAATTTAATTCCCATTGTAGATATTTATGTCAATACATGTGAACACTTCAAATCATTTTGAAGGATGTATATATTTAATATATTTTAGAATTATAGAGGTAAGTTACGTATGTTTTGTTTATTGTATAATTTTATGATGTAATAATTGTTTTTATGTACTTATTAGTTATTAAGTTGTATATTATGGATATTTTATATGGACATGGATATTAAATTTAACTCTTATTGTAGATATTTATGCCAATATATTTGAACACTTCATATTATTTCTAACATGTAGGAGATGTTAAATTGTATATTTTTAATATATTATAGAATTATAAAGGTCCCAAAGTATGTTTTTTTAGTTGTTTAATTTTATCATGTAATAATTGTTTTTATGTATTTAGTAGTTATTAAGTTCTATTTTATGAAATATATCTACTAATTACATTTAATGATTTTAAAATTGTTTTAATGATTTTTTTGGTTGAAACATTAATTATGCCGAGAGGCATCTTCATTTACATATGTATTGAGTGGAAGAGAGGTGATGTCGTGCCCGTGAAATTTATAAAAAAACACTTACACGGTATTTTAACACTTAAACTAATACATTCGAAATGGGTTGAAACAATTACGACTAATACATATAGGTTAAATAGAAAGAGAAATGAGTTAAAACGTATAGATAAATAAGTATATTTATAGGGGCCCTCACTTTTTAAAAATTATATATTATAATTTTAATTTATTATATATATTAAAATTTATATTATATATTATCATTTAAATTATATATGGTTTATAATTTAATAATATTAAGTAATTAAAATTTATATTATATATGGTTTATAATTTAATAAAAGTAAATTAAATAAAATTAATATTACATAATTGATATCAAGGATGTGATGATGGCGAGAGGAGAATGACCATGACTAAGAAGATGGCGATCATAATGATGATGATAATGGTCAAGATGATTAAATCGATCATGACAATGATGAAAATGACTAAGATTACGATGAAATGACAACCACATCAAAGACGATGATGATCATTATGATGAGGATGAGGAGAACAATGACAATGACCACGATTAAGATGAAAATAACCATGATGATAAGGATGACGTTTATGATGCCTATTACTATTACTCTTAATATAATAATAATAATATAGTGTTAGTAATAAGAGTTTTTATTTTTATAAATCATAATAATAATATCAATTTTAGTAGTAAGATTAATATTGATGATAATGATGATGACGATGATGACGACAATGATGGTGGTGGTAGTGATAGTGGTGATAATAATGACGAGGATGATTATAATGACAATAAAGATGATGATGATGATGATGATGATGACAATGATTATATCGATTGTGAAAATGATGATAATGACGATGAAAATGAAAACAATGTCAAAGAAGATGATGATTGTGATGATGATGGCGAAGACAATGATGGTGGTGGCAGCGATAGTGGTGATAATAATGATGAGGATGATGATGATGATGAAATCAAAGATGAAAATGATGATGAAAATGATTATATCGATCATGAAAATGATGACAATGATTATGATGGTGATGAAAATGAAAAACAACACTAAAGATAATGACGATTGTGATGATGACGATGATTAAGATGACGATAACGACGATATTACTAATACTATTAATAAAATTATAATAATAATATTTTGTTAATAATAATGAAAATGATTATGATGATGATGACGATGATTATGATGATGATGATGAAAATGATGATAATAATGATGACGATGACGACGAAAAATGATGGTGGTGGTGGTGATAGTGGTGATAGTGGTGATAATATTGATGAGCATGATGATGATGACAACGAAGATGAAAATGATGATGATAATGATTATATCAATCGTGAAAATGATTACATTGATTATGGTGATGATGAAAAGAAAATGCTAAAGACGATCATGAAAATTCTAGAACTAGTAGAATGTATGTGATGATGCCTAGTGGGTGGAAGATCATGTATGAAAGGTGTATCCTCAGAAAATGTACTAGTATGAGCCCACTTAGGCATAGTGAAAAAAACAGTGGGAATAGGATCCTCTTTGGCATATATAACCTCCTCATCAACCTCCTTAAAGAAAGAATCCTCAAGATGAGATAAAAAATAATAATTGGGCATGGAAGAAGATGAAGAATCATGAGGTGTGAAGCTCTCATCAAATTGAACATGTGTTCCAAAAATAATCTCATAAGTATCGGGATCTAAAATTCAATAAGCTCTCATGTCCTCACTGATACCCTACAAAGATCAAGGTTTTGATCTTCTTATCCAAGGCTTTCCTTTTCTTCCTTGGCACAAAGGCCCAAACACGGCTCCCAAAGACTCAAAAAAATGAAACATCTATCTTAGTATTGGACCAAAATTCCTATGGAGTCAAATTCTCAAGTGCTATGTGTGGTGTGCAATTTTGAATGTAGTTAGCATAATTAACTACTTTTTCCCAATAAATAGGAGGTAAATATCTAGAATGCATCATGCGATTAGTCATTTCCTTCAAAGTTTGATTCTTATGTTTTGTTAATCCATTCTATTGTGGAGTATGAGAAACAAAATGTTGGTGAATTATGCCATGAGTTGCAAAAAAATTAGAAAAATCATTGCTGAAGTACTCACCCCCATTATTATTGCGAAGGTTCTTTATGCAACTAGAAGATTGTTTCTCGACTAAAGCCTTAATGACTTTGAAGTATGAAAAAATACCACTTTTGTACTTGAGAAAATAAACCCAATTACACCTCAATAAATTATCAATAAAGGTAAGTGCATACTTAGCTCCATTGAAAGAGGGGGTAGGAAAAACCATCAAGTCACTATGCACAAGCTCAAGTGGTGAAGAAGATCTTTTGGAAAAATTCTTAGGAAATGGATCCTGGTGTTGTTTTCCTAATGTGCAACCATGACAAACTCCCTCAAGACAAGGAACTCTAGGAATACCATCAACCATACCATGAGTGCTCAACTCCTTCAAATATCTATAATTGAGATGTCCAAATCTCTTGTGCCAAAGCTTACTCTCTAAATCTGCATGAGAAACCAATCTTGTTCCTATAGAGGAAGTGTCATCAAAACCCTCAAAGTGATATAGTCTAGAACTATGATCAAAAATACCTTGAGAAAAAGGTGACTGAGGCTCCAAAAAAGTTCGTACTTCTTCCCCATGTGGTGTAAAATTCACTATTTTTCCTTGACTAGAAAGAAAAATTTGATATACGAAAGAATATTCGTAGTGATGTTAGAAACATATCTTGCATCTTATATACTACCACCATCAAGATGTATGTCACATTTTCCTTTAACAAAAGGAAGGAAGAATATCCAACCTCAATTTTGGAAGTTGAACTCAAACCTAGAGATACAAAAGACTCCTTGGAATAAGTCATGTGATGAGAAGCACCAGACTCTATAACCCAACTATCTGCAAGTGGTGATGAGACCTCCCAACAACATTAAGTGTTATTTCATGTTGATTTGGAGGAGGTGGAGTGGAGATAGAAATTTTTTGTTTCTTGACTCCATCCTCTAAGGCTTGCATTCACTTATAACACCTATGTTCTTCATGACCAATACCCCCAAAAAAATAGCATGAAAGGATAGACTTATTCTTGGATTTAGAAGACTCCTTAGGTTTAGAGTTGTTTTCTTTGGGTTTAAGAGCAATTTGAGATGGAGAAGGGGTGGATTTGATGTTATTTTTTGGGTTTTCCTTTCCCTTAGGATTAAATGCAACTAATTCATTTTGAGAGGTGGAAGACTCAAGGTTAGAAAATTTAGATTCTTCCCTAGTAAGTCGTTCACAAAATGTTTCTAAGTTGTGAATTTTGAAGGTGTCACCTAAGGCATCCATGCTAGAGAAAAAGGTAGAAGCAAATATTTGGAATGGTCCTCTAAAATTGGATAGAATTAAGTAAACACACTCTTCATCTTTCTTATCTCTTCCACTCCCCTTCAATTGTGTCAACAAATGCTTGAACTTGGTAAGATAGTTTATAATTGATGGAAAATCTTCAGGATTAAGAGAGGTGATCTCAATTTCAAGTTGCATGGCTCTCATGTGATCCACCTTACCAAATAAACCCTCCAATTTCTCCCATATTTTGAAAGGAGAGTCACATTTTTCCAAATGAAACAAAAGATTATCACTTACATAAGTTCCTATCAAACCCATACACTCATCAAATTTGCACTGGTACTGAAATTTCTCATATTCTCTAGTGAAAACTGGTTATTCTGAAGAAGTTAAAGCCCATAATCCTTTCCTTTTAATTATTGTTTCCATGTGTGGTAATTATGTGTTGTTAATGGCTCAATATGATCTAATGCAGAAGTAGATAAAGACACCATTCTCAAAATCACCAAAAAATGCAAGAACCAAGCAATACAAAAACCTCCTCCCAATTTTTGGCACTTTATAATTGAGTGCGTTACAATATGACACTATATAATTTTAGTTTGTTTATCGAAATAAATAGTTCCAATGGAACAAGCATGAAAAAACAAGCACTTTTACAAAAACAAAAAATCAAATCCAAGTTACCGATCAAAAGCTACAAACTTTACAATTTTATGCTTTGCTTTATTTATTTTAGTTTCCACTAGAAACCACACAAATAAAATCGAAGGGGGCTGGAGTTAAGCACTTACTAGTAGGAATCACAAGCTAAAGCCATCATATGACCATACCATATGACAAGGGGCTAAGGATTTCAATGGGTTTTTGCACTTCTTACTATTTTAGGGTGTGCCACTTGTTTTAAAGAAAGTCACATCCAACTACTTCTTCTGGTAAAAATTGATATTTTAGGACTTTTTTCTTCCTCATTGACACGGATTCCAAGGCAGTACTAGCACGTGCCTCTAGAACAACAAAAATAACATGAAAAATGACTACCTCCAGAAATGGTCAAGTTTACAGTCGATATTAGGGTTTCACCACCTTCTAAATCCAATGGACGACTGTTTTGCATAAAAATGCATGCAAAAATAAAATACGAACAAATCCTGAATAAATAAATACACAAAAAACCCTATTTATAAAATAAAACTTACAGACGGGTGTCAACAACAATCTCCAGCTCTGATACCATAAAACGAAGGATAACCAGATCGTACCAAGCTACAAAGAACTCAAATTATAATCAAACACCACACTCAATAAGATGAAAGCAATTCACCAGAATAACTTTAATAAAAACTTTGCAAACAAATGAGCAATAATATCATATATTATTATGGAACTCAATGAAATACAATGAGAATGGGCCTTGCTTATATAGGCAAGGAATATCAATCTACGAACCAGTCAAGGTCGTAGATCAAGCCATAAATCAAGAAAAGAACTAGTCATCAAATAACTAGTCAAGACCATAGATTTAGGAAAGAACTTGTCATCAAAGATCTAGTCAATACCATAGATCAAGGAAAGAACTATACCTAACAACTAGATAATATCTCCCTAATATCTAAATAAAATAAAATAAATATCCACACACATAAGTGGGTGAGGAAAAAGGTAAATAAAATACCTAGGTGAACATGAGCTAAGGTAAATACCTACTCTAACATATAAAACACATCCGAGATAAGAAAATGAGAATTTCAAGGAACTAAAAGGGACCAAATCAAACATCTAATAAAACTAGTCCAGGATGGTCAAAAACCATAATAAAACCATGAAGAAACTAGAAGCTGGAATAGAATACAAGAGACCTAGGTTTTGCATTAGAGCCATGAATCCTCGTCACACTCGGGGTGACAAAGAGAGAGTGACATTTTCATTTTAATGCTCATCCAACCTTCATCTCGCTTCTTTACTATCTCGAGCTCGATATTTTACCGGAGTTTACTAATATTTCCTTAGTTTTGTTTCCATTCTTCATAATGGGTCCCACTTTCATTTCCATTCCATCGACATCCTTATTGATTTTCTCAAGGTTACAATCATTAATATCTACTTCCGTTAGAATAACCTCTTCAAATATTTTGGTTACACCGCCATTCATTATCATTAGATCTTCATTTAATTCCTCCATAGGTGACATGATTCGAATTTTCTTTGAGTAGTTCTCACGCTGCTCCCTACTGCTATTATGGTTTCCAATTGTTTTGTTTGGAGATGTAGGAGACTCCCCTATCGTCACCTCCCACCTTCGCTTTAAATTTTCGACAACGACGGTGGGAAATTAAATGTCTAACCAAATTGAAAAAAATACATTAAATGTTTAATCAAATATATTTTTTCAATTTTTTATAATTTTTTCATATTTTTAGTGCCTTGAATTTCAATTTCCTAAATTACCTTAATTTTATTATAATTCAATTTCCTAAATTACCTTAATTTATTATAATTTTTAAAAAGAGAAAAAGTTATTTTCAAAACATGAAATTTATATTTTTGCAAATATCAATACAAAATTTTAATTTTAATTCATAATTTTATCAATTTACTCCCTACTTTGACGTAAATATGTGGCTTATGAAGTGCCATTTTAAGTCAATTTTATGTCTCCATATGGTTTGTAAGGAAAAAGTGGCAAACCCACTCCATGTTGCTTGCGCATTCCCTCTACCAACCAAACATCACCCACCAAATTTTACTTAAGAAATATTTTGTTTGGGTACAAGAACTTATTTTAACTAAATTTCATTTCTTTTAATAACTTGTGTTTTATAGTTAGTTTATTATTAACCTTTTTATAATTACAAATATTAAGTAAGTATTTTATTTTTAATTAATTGTCTAGAATTAGTTAAGAATTTAAAAAATTATTTTAAATTTAATTATAAATAATAAAATTATAATAATATTTATTATGAAATTAAAAAAATGGAAGAAAAAGATCTTATACTATATTAAAAGAAACATGATACAAGATATGTTAAAAAAATCAAAGGTATGCAAGCATGCCCCAAAGCCAAGAGCACACTAGGCGATGCCTAGGAAAACAACAAAAAGAATCGAAGAGACACTAAAGTCAAGTAGCTGCAACAAAAAGACTAGTAGAGTGGGGGTTGTGATCATCTAGCCACCCAATAAAGAGAGGTATTTTCCGTTGTCGACACATCCCAACCAATTCCCAGAGGGCTCTTCTTCTTCTTTGTCAGAGCAACTGCGTGGGAGAAATGGCAAGGGCCATCCGGAGGATCTTATCTCGACGGAAAAGGAGGCGAGAGGTGGCGGGCGAAACATAGCAAAATTATTAAATAAAGTATATAAAAATTTAAAGCATTCCACAATATTTAATAATTATTACAAATATTTTAAATACATCTAGTTAAAAAAATGTTGATAAATATTGATCTCAAGGGTCTTGTGTTTGATTTAAAGTATATCATGTTGATTAAAAAGATATTTCATAAATACACCTAAACATAAAAATATCGAGATATTACTATTATATTGATTAATAATTTTATTACATTTTCTTCATATTTTCCATAGACAATTGACGAAAAAATATTTCCCCAAAACAGCTCCAAACTCTACCATATGGTCAAGATATTAATATTTTTTACTATCTTATAAAAGTCAAAAAAATAAAATAAAGTGATAGTTAAATGCACATTAAAGTTATTGTACGAAAAAAATCCATTGTAGAATGCCTATTGGTATAAATAAAAAATAAAATAAAAAAACATCCTTTAAAGATTAAAAGGAAAAAAGTTTTAATACAAATATTTTTTTACATATAAAATCATGTCTATATTATATTCTTCGTTATCTTGAATTTCAAGTGTAGGTAGAGGCTATTTTTAAAGAAGAGGATACAAAAATTACGGAATCGTGCCAAATATCAGGAATAACAAATGAAAATATGTTGTTGAAAAAATTACAAGATTTATAAGAGAAAAGTGAAGAACAAAGAATAAAGATAAAGTAGAGTGTGTTGTCATGAGACCTGAAATTGTGAAATTTTCAAAAAAAAATAAAAATAGGCTAAGTAGATTGCTCCTCTTGGTTGCATTTTCCTTTTATGTGTCAATATTGAAGAAGAAAGTCCGGAAGTTAGTCATTTTTAAGGTTGTTTTGAGCTTGGTCGGATGAATCAGCCATTTGAGGAACATGAGGAATTGTTCCCTTGTTCCTCTTGTTCCCCACATCGCTTCTTTTACCACTTGATTTTCCTTGGTCAGATAAATCTGACGTATCAGGTATCTTGGGCACTGTTAGAACTTGAGAAATTATTCCCTAATTCCTCATGTTCTTCGCTTCTCTGCCTTCACCGATTAATCACACTTCACACAAAAATCAGTCAAGCCACTGTTTTTGAGTACTGTGAGAATGTTACGTTCTATTCCTTCGAGCCTTCGGTTCACTAATCATGTGCTCCTCTTGACTACACACACAAATTAGATGTTTTGGGAACTTCAGGTACTTGAGGAATTGTTCCTCCGGGCCCTCCATTCTCCACTATATATTAAAATGGGATTGTGTAAGGTATGTTCCACCCATTCTCCTCGGCATCAAAATATCTGATTTAAACGTAAATTAGGAAAAAAAATTGTTTTATTGTGTTGCATCAGGCCTTATGTCCCCTGCTTAACTGTTTTATTGTGTTATATGGTGTAAAAGTAGACTCTTTGATCTCCCAAAGCGTTATAAACTTCTCTCACCCCCTTTCTCGCCTCACTTTTTATTTAAATATTTATATGTTGTCGTATTGTGCCCTACTCCTCCTCCCGCATGCAAAGTTCCTTTTTCTCATAACATTCTCTCTCCTCAAATAAATTCAAAACTTTCAATTGTGTTGTGACCATTAAGTAATCACCTTCATTTGCATCCAATAGGTGAGTTTTTAATCCTTGTTTCACCCATTTTGGTAGTCATTTTGGTTTTTGAGATTTCCCTCATATCCTCTTAACAACCCACTATAAAACCGTTGTTTTTCCCTAAATTCTTCCCAATTTTCCATAATGAAGTATTAATATGTTGGATATGATAATATCTCTCTGACTGGAAACCTTTATCCATGAGATAAGAGACAATGATGTGAAGCACATGAATTTATAAGATTTTGGGCTAGAGTAAAAGAAGATAACATAACCTCGTTGGCCCGAAGTATTTTTAAAAATGGATTAGCTCATGCAACATGATTTCCTAAATCAATCTAGTGTATGGATATAATCCTATCCTATGCCTCTAGCTTTGACCTCCAAATAAAAGAACTAAATCATCCTCGTGGTCACGTTATTAAACATTTAGATGCTCATCACATCAACCTAACTACGGGAATTCCAAAATTTGAAGGTTCCAAAGTTTTTACCATAGTTGATGCCAAGAGATGATCGCACTCCCGTCAAGTATCAGACAAGGATTGACAAATCTTGGCTAAGAGTTAAAAGGAAAGGACCATCTAAATCTCCCAAGACCCTCTACGGAATTGAATTCTTAGAGGAATTGTTATAGATGATAACATTATTGGCAAGGGTGATGGTTTTTCTCTCAACTAAGGAGTTTCATAATTAGATAAATATCTATATTAACTAGATTTGTTAAGGTACACAACACTTGAACTAGGGAGAGATCATTTTTTAGAACTTAATAACTCACCGAGGTTCACCAAACCAAAAAAATTATATGACATCCTATTTAATGTACAAAGTATAGTTGGCTATAGAATATGGATTGGCTTATCAAGGTAGGAAAAGAGGAAAAATATGGATATATATGACTTCTACACACAAATCACTTATGAAAATAGAAAAATCCACCATAGCAAGGTCAATGATGACTTTACAATGATGTTTTTGGTGAGGTTGCATGAAGGAAATGTGACAAGTAGGGTATACCATGAGGAAAAGTAGTTGGTTTAGATTTATGGCTGCTTTTTCATACAATTTAAGAAGTTTTCTTATATCCAAACAACTGGATTTGAAGGATCATTATACAAAAATCCAATATAGTGTTGTGATAAGATGATTCTCGGTTGAGATTTATAGATAATTGGATCTTCTTCACGGGACTAACAGAGATAGTAAAATCTCTACTATACATTTTCCCATAACTTTGGGGAATTACACATGTAAATCAACCTTATATGCATAGAATGTTGAAATAACCATTTCTCGATTCAATTTACATCCTTATCGAAGAAGTCTTATTTTGATTGTAATAACTTCATTGGGAGGAATATTAAGCTAACATATCACCATTTTCCATCATTTAAAGACTAATGGAAGGACTGCATTGGCCACTATGAAATAATAAGGAGAGCGTATGAGATATTATAGCTGTAATAAATACAATATTTTAAGTTATGTTTAGTGCTTAAGGGAATCATTGATGATAGTTCAGACCCATTCACTGTAGAATTTGTGGATTATATTCATATCTTACCATTGACTTTTCACAAAAGGAGGACAATCTAGATTATCTTAACACTACGGTTCTCCTAAGATAAGGGCATTGGTTGAATAAAAATTCAAAGAATTTGATGATTAAAAAAAGGAGGCCTCTTCTCATGGGATATCTTCTTCACAAAAGGAAACACCTACTCAACAAACTCCTTCTTCCTCTCCTCTTTATTTTAGTACTATATTTTATACCAAGCAAGATAAGGCCAAAAATGGAGAGAAGAAAGTAGAAACACCTAGACTAGGTGGTGATCGGGAAAAAATGCATGAGATAAGAGGTGGAACAGGTTCTTGAACAAGAACAATAAAATGATGAAGAAGAAATGGGTGAGAAGAAACAAGTTGAGGAATAAGAAGAAGAAAATGAAGAAAGTGATTAAGAAGAAGATGTAGTTGAAGTAGTTGTCCCTGATCCAGGTAAAACTAGTGTTTTAAGGCCAAAGTTGGATGTAAGAAGACCTTATTCTTCTTCTATTGTTTAGGTTTCAATATCCAAGATTCTAAGTTCTTAGATTACTCTTACATTTCCTCCTCTAGTAACATCATCAAGAGACTCATTCACCCGATTTTAACCCATGGTGGATAAAAAAGAGAAAATATCAATCTACGATTGAGGTCCAAAAAATTGATGCAGTACTTTCCCTTCTTGCTACTTCTCCTCCTCTTAAGAAAGCCAAAATTGACTCTCATCTTGTTTTAGACTCTACAGGAAAAAAATTTCTATAAATTTCTAGGACGAAGGAGGGTAAGAATGAAAAGAACATATCATTATCATATCTTGAGCTGATAGGAATCTCCTTGAGAGATTCAACACCGAGGGTGAAGTACAAAATCTTATAGAAACTTTCACTAAGGTTATTGAAAGAGTTGAGAAAGGAAATAATACCTAAGAGCAGCTAGAGGAATAGGTACAAGTTCTTTCCAATTTCATTAAATCCTTCCTGTCATCAGATAAAACTCCATTAGATCTGACTCCTCTATCTACATGTCTACCCACTATTGATATTGATTTGAAGGAAATAATATAAATTCACAAGCATGCCACATTTGGCAAAGCATCGAATCTTGGGTAGAGAAAATCCTTGTCACCGAGGATTGAGTTTATTGATGAATCCTTTAAGACCTATGATAATATTATTTCAGCTCAAGAGAAAATCAATTCAGGGATCGACAACATTGACAAGTAAATAAAAATATGGGATGATGTCATCCAATATCTCTAAATCATGACTATCATATATTAGAAAAAGAATATTTTCGATGGCTCTAAGAGTAATTTATGCAAGAATTTAAATTTTAGTGTAGAATGGAGAATCAAGGTCCTTGAGGAAGCCTTGACTAAATTACAAAATGTGTTTCAGAAAGAGGATTCTTTGAAAGATTACATTTGTGCATATTTACAAGCCCTTCATTTTCAAATGTTCAAAGGCAATTCATCGAGAAAAATATGTTGATCAAATCAAGGGATATTTTAATGCACCCATTAAGGAAAATTTGTTCAAGAAAGAATTGGTCAATAAAGAAAAGATGGAGGAATTTTCAAAACTTAACAATGTCATTATAGAAGTAGAAAAAGGACTCCCTCAATATGGAGGAATAAAAAAATAAATGGAGTTCTCTCTCGAAGATGGTTAAATAATCTATCCAACACCATACCCAAGGATAAAAAGATATCAACTATAGTTACCAAGTTTACGAATGCATGTTGTTAAGCTCAAGGTCCCTACAACTTCTATCTCTTCTATTGCTTCTTCTTCTTACGGATCATGATGTCATTAGTTGTTCTATTTTGTCATTAAATTTATTGTATAAATATAATTTTTAATAGAAAGTGATTGAATGTAAATCAATCAATCAAGTTTTTTAACACTTAATTAAGACAACTAGTTAGTTTGGGTAGTTATTAGCTTCCCTTTTTCCTATATAAGGCCTTACTTTCTTTGTAAAGTGGGTTTGATATTGGTGCATATTGTATATAAGAAGTAAAGATTATGAAATATAGAAGAAGATCCCTTTTCTTATCTCCATTATTGTTCTTCCAATATTCTTTTCGTGATTAAATTGGTATACTATTTGTTTTATCTAGAATTTGAAGCTTTGCATTATTGTTCATGGGTTAAGATTTGATGAAATTTGATTCGATTTGTATCTTATTTAATATGAAAATTCCATTTATGTAAGCACGCATGTTTTTAAATTTCATGTACATTATTCAAGAGTATGATAAGATCTACATCTCCTTATCCGAAAGTGTTATTATTTATCCCTTCCATTTATTCACTCTTGATGCAATCTTATAAAACCAAGGAGGAGTTGCACATCCTTGATTCATGAGATAGTTTGAACTATGTGTCTCTAATTAATTTATCTTTCCATATCCTCACTTATGTAATTCTTCCGATTTTCCAGTTCTTAATCGATCTTCTATATTATAAATCATGGGATTACGTTGTAACACCAATATCCTCATTAAATATTATTAGCCTATACATTTATAAATATTTTAGAATTCTGATTTTTGGCTTAATAAGGGAACCTCCCAATTAAAGAGGAGGGATTTTCATCCCCTAAACTATTGATTCCATCTCTAACAACAAATTTTCAAACCAATTTTTTTGGCACCCACCATGGGGCACATACCATGGTACCCAAAACATATTTTCACCATAGTCGAATAACAACCGTTCCAGATGTTTTATTACACCGTATGAACCGAGATATACCGAAGCCTAAGATCTTGGGGTGTTGAAGACCCTACTATCAAGTTTCAACAACAACATTCTTTTCAATAATCAGTATAAATAAATGGTAAAGGCAAGAGATCTACAAGTACCCCTCAGATGTAAAGGAAATCTAGTTCACCTTCACAAGTAATTACAACTCAAGCTTTGATTTTAGATGGTGTTACCCTTCCTTTGGAAACTATTTTTCCTAAAATGGTTTAACATGTGCCTTGGGGATAGAATATTGGTCCCTTAGCCCTAGCCCAACCTCTCCATGATATGCCAAAAAGAATTTGAAATAAATTCCCTAAATTCAGAGGAGATGGAAAATTTCATCCCGATGAGTATCTCACAACATTCTATGTTGCTTGTGGAGTCCTTAGGGTTGCACATGAGGATGTATTTATCAAAGTTGTTTGTTGAAAGATTACAAGACAATTTTGTTGAGTGGTTTTATCAGCGTTTAGCTAACAATATCACCAATTGGGATACAATGAAATAGAAATTCGAGGCTAGGTTTAAAACAGAAAAATATTCACATGCACTTTTGGCACAGCTCTCACAGATGAAGAAGGAACCCTGTGAACCAATGGGGAGTTTGTAGAAAATTTTAACATATTGGTTCATAAAATTTAAGATGTTTCCCAACCCACCACTGATAATATGAAATGTTTCTTCATCAATGCTCAACTTCCTGAGGTGAGTTTCACATTGATAAGAGCACAGTTAGAAAATTTGAATGAATATCAAGAACTAGCCATAAGTGTGGAAGATGACTTAATCATGTTAGGTAAGTTAAAGAAAGAAACCTTCTAAGTATAAAGCTTCCACTTTTAGTCCAAGCAATTCTGATCAATTAGTTCAAAAGTTGGCTAATGATTTTATTGCAATAAAGAAGCATCTTTCCCAAAATATACCTTACAAATATATTCCTAAGAATAATTTTCAGCCAAGGAATCATCTACCAGTTTCTCATCTCAAGCTTGTCATTGAATCTCCTGCTATGAAAGTTTCAGTGAATGAAACTTGTAAAGTTCAAGAAGAAGAGGATGAAATCATTACAAAAGAAGTTGAAGAGGATGAGGAGGAACTTGAATAAATCAATGAAGATGTTGAATATTATCATGTTAGCTATGTTGTGTATGAATCTGAAGAAGATAATTATGATAAACAGTGGCCCATGAATGAAGAACAAATTGTATGCAGTCATGACTAGACAAAAAATTAGTAAGAAGAATCACATTTTTCATCCATACAAGAAAGAGAAGGCTAATTAATCTCTTGTTATTATTCTAGTTATTGCAAAGATGTGATTACCTATCCCTTCCACAACTAAGAAGGTAAGTTCTTCTAAACCTTCAAATTCCCCTTCATCTTCAACATCTATGCCTAAAGATACTACAATTCATAGAGTTGATAGGCCTAAAAATCATATTGTGTCTTGTCAAGAAACTTCTTCTTCAAGGTCTTTCAATATAATAGATCATATTAAAAAAACCAAAATTTACATCTCTGGAGTTGAATATTATCAATCCCACCCAGAGGTTTTTTCCCATGTTATTAAATTTGTAAATTTTAAGTTTGCTTAAGCTACCCCTTCTTCCAAAGGAATATTTCCCACTCTTAAATCCCCCTCTTTGCAAAATTTATGCCCTCTATTTCCTCCATATCTAAAAATATTGAACTATATTATGTCACTTCATTAATAGTTGGGCATAAGATAAGCAATTGTGTCCTTGATTCTATAGCATCAGATAATGTAATTCTTACACAAGTAGCTCATGCATTAGGCCTTACCCTAACTTGGACATTTGGTTCATGTTACTCCATGGAACTAAAGAGGTTCCTTTAGTGGGAAGGATAAAATGTTCTCAAGTAGCCTTTGCAGATTTTCCTGAAAAAAGAGTTAAGGCTACTATCTTGGTTGTTGATATACCTCCCTCTTACAGAATTCTCTTAAGTAGGTACTTTTACAGAGATGTAGGAGGGTAGATCCAAATGTAATGGTCCCATAATCTAATTCCTTTAAAATGATAAATGAATAAGTTTTTACTGAAAGACAAGCTAAGTACGTAGTTCAAAAGATATTGGACATGGTAATTATATCATAATGTCTTTACCAAGATTAAATATCCTTGAAGTTATTGAAGATGTTTCAAATTAAATTTGTACCCTTGAGTTTGATGGAAGTTATTCTACAGTTGGTTCTAGAGTAGGATTAGTTCTTGTTTCACCTTTCAAGTGAAATTCACCCATTCTCATACAAGCTATAGTTTTATAATATTAATAACACTACTGAGTATGAGGCTCTTCTTATTGTACTAGTAGTAGTGAAAGGGATGGGAATCAAGAATTTTCATGCACAAGGGGATGCAGAACTTATAGTTAAGAAATTCCAAGGTTCCTTCCAAATCAAGAATGAGAGGTTGAAGCATTGTCGAAATAAAGTGTGGAACTCAATTTAACTTTTTGAATCTTTCTCAATTGATGTGGTGACAAGAGATAAAAATTATAAGGTATATTCCCTAGCAATATCTTGTTCTTTGTTAATTCCTCATCCAAAATTTATGCAGGATAAGTTCATAATTGAAATTATTTTTAGACCCAATGTCCCAGACAATGTAGATAATTAGAAAGTGTTCAATGATGAACAACATCTAATTTCCATTATTGAGATAAAGTAAAATTTTAATTAGTTATGTTTTGAAGGTATCGAATTTGGTTACCAAGATTCAATTTCACCCACAAACGAGGAAGGTATTGAACTTGAATCGATCAAATGGATGTATCAAGTTGAACGGTAACAAGATACATAACGTTCTTTTCAGTTTAGAATACTTGTTTGACAAGCATGACTATTATGTCAAAAGCCAAATGTCACATAACATGATCAATCATCTAATTATGGAAATGTAAAACGGAAAATGATGACAAACATAAGTTTGTTAATATATGGAAATATTGTTCTATTGAAGAAAGAAATAAATTGGTTGAATTGTTCAGAAATATAAATATTTTCTTGCATATTCTTATGAATATTTGAATACTTTTAAGCCAAGATAAATAAATCACTATATCCCTCTAAAACCAGGTATTCATCCTTTCGGATAAAAGAAAAGACAAGATAACCCCAATATTGAAGGAACAATATATCAAGAAATTTAGAGATTATTGAGTGCTAAGAATATTTTTTAATTTCATCATGCATCTTGGATTGCCAATATTATTCCATTTCGAAGAAAAATGGGGAGATAAGGATTTGTGTAGACTTTTGCAATCTAAATCAAGATTATTTAAAGGATAACTATGATTTTTCCAAGATGGATCAGATTCTATAGGTTATGACTCTTTCGGAAATGTTATCAAAGTTTGATGGGTTTTCCAGTTATAACAAAATTGAAGTATATGTCTAATATCAACACAAACTTCCTTTATAACTCCATGGGGCACTTTTTCTTATCAAAGAATGCCTTTTGGTCTCATCAATGCAGGTGAAACTTTCCAAAGAGATATGGATTTATCCTTTGAATATATTAACAATAAGTTTCTTGTTTTTTACATGAATGATTTTTCCTTTTTTAATAAAAAAACAAGGAAGATCACTTTCAACACCTTAAGCTTGTTCTCCAATGGTGTAGAGATCATGACATATCTCTCAACCCCAAGAAATATATTTTTGGAGTTACATAAGGGAAGTTTCTTGGAAATATTGTCTCAAGGGATCTAATTAATATTTATCTAGAGAGAGTGCAGGTATCTAGAAGATTTCTCTTCCTACCAATAAAAAAGCAATACATTTTTTTCTTCAAAAAAAACAACTTCCTTATAAGATTCACTAGATTTTGCTGAATTAACTTGAAGTATAGCTAACATGATGAAAGAGAAGTAGTCCTTTCACTAAATTTTAGAGGGAAAGAAATATTTTGATGAGATAAAAAGGCCATTTCAATGACCCATGTTCTAGTTTTCCATGATTTTGAAAAATTCTTCGTATTTTATTGTTATGCCTCATAATACACCCTTTCTATTATCTCACCAAAATAATTTCAAAGGGTGTGAAGTTTAAATTTCTTGTATGATCTATGTTATTAAGCCCCATGAGTTAAAGTATTCTCAACTTTAAAAGCATGCTTTCAATGTAGTCAATACTATGAAATAGTTTAAATTTTATATCCTTAATTCTTATTCCACCATTTTTCTACAGATACAACTATGAAGTCTATCCTAACTCAACAAGAGTTTATTTCTAAGAGAGGTAAATATATTGTTAAGGTTCATGAGTATTACCTTGATATAAATCTTACTAAATTGGTCCAAGGATGAGGTATGTGTCAACATATTGTAGAAATTTCAAAGGGAGATTCAAGTAACAATGAGCACGTTCAAACACCCACTTTTTATACTTAAGTTCTACAGATGAATGGTATTCTGAAATTTCCCACTTCCTCTAATATGGGGAATTTGCCACACATCTTAATTCCAAGGAGAAAAGAGCCATTAAACTTCAAGCTATAAGGTATGTTCTTTGGGACAACTCTCTTTTTAGAAAAGGCATTGATGGTCATTTCTTAAGATGTGTAGATAAAGAGCAACAAAAGAGGTTGTTAAGGGCTTATCATGATCAAGCTTCATGGAGGACATTTCTCTTCCCCTATGACAACTCACAAAATTATCTAAGGAGGTTACTATTGGCCAACCTTGTTCAAGAATGTATCCAAGTGGGTCTCTAAGTTCAAATATTTTCAAACATTTATTGGACAACCTAAGTTGGCCACTCTTCCATTGAATCTTGTTGTGATTGAAAAGCATTTCCAGAAATGGGGATTATAATTCATTATAACTCTCAACCTAAACATCAGTGTAGTACACAACCATGTTCGACTACAATATGTTATTTCACAAAGTGGGTGGAGGCCACCCCAATCAAAAGAAAAAATTATAAAGTTGTTTGTAACTTTATCAAGGAGAACATTTTGGTTCTATTCGGAGCTCCTAACAAAATTGTAACAGATAATGCTCCTAATTTTTTCTCTAATGAACTCATATATGTATGTTATGGATATGGAATTTCCATTTCACATTATTTGTATAATTGCCCATAGGGAAACAGAAAGCTGAATCAACCAACAAAAAATTGGTAACCATAATCAGAAAGTTGGTTGATGAATCACAATAGAAATAACATAAGAAGTTGTATGATGCTCTTTGGGCTGATTGAATAACACCTAAGACATCTATTGTAATGTATCTATTTTAGTTGGTTTATGGAATGGATGCTCAGTTCCTATTTAATCTCGCATTACCAGCCTTGTATTTAGCTAAGACCATTTAGGATGGATAGTTCAAGGGGATTTTGAAAAGAGGATTATGTACTTACAGAAGTTTGAGGAAGAAATGAATCATGTGGTTGATGACATCTCAACTCATCAAGTAAAAGGTTAAACAAATTTTTGACAAGAACGCCAAGTCCAGGTGACTTCTAAGTTAAATATATTTATCTACTCTCGCAAAAAGGAGAGAATCTCGTGGGAGCCAGGGTAATTTTGAATCACTTTTGTTTAGTCCATTTCAAATTCGACACTTTGTTGATGAAAATTCTTATTACTTAGCCTATATGGATGGAATTTTTCTCCCATTTCCATATAATGGGAAGTATCTCAAGTTGTACAAGTTTTAAGTGGGTTTTGCTCCCTTGTACATAGTCCTTATTTTGGTTTTGTTTTTGGTCGTGCCAGTGTGTGTGTGTTTATGTTTCCTTTTCCACTTGTTTTGGTTATCATCTGTTTATCTTTCTATATTGTTCCCAATGTATAATTCGCTGGTCTTGTGAACCCTAAAATTCTAGAGCTATTTTCTTTTCCTTGGTTATAGTTTATGTAAAACCAAGCCAAGCCCCAGAATGAGCCAACTATTGTCATCGGATCTGAAAATGTGAAATTTTCAAAAAAATTGAAATTTTGGCTAAGTAGTTTGCTCCTCTTGGTTTTATTTTCCTTGTATGTGTTAAGATTGAATAATAAATTCTAGCAGAGTTATTCATTTTTGAGGTTGTTTTGAGCTTGGTTGGATGAATCACTCAATTTTGGAATAGGAGGAAATGTTACCTTGTTCCTCTTATTCCCACCATCACCTCTTTTCCAACTTGATTTACCTCTTTTCCAACTTGATTTTCCTTGGTCGGATAGATCAAATGTATCGGGTATCTCGAACACCGTTAGACCATGAGGAATTTTTCCCTGCTTCTTCTTATTTTCCACTTTCCCTCCTTCACCGATTCATCACACTTCATCACAAAAATTGGTCAAGTTAGAATTTTTAGGTACTTTGAGAATATTATGCCCTGTTTGTTTGGGCCTTTAGTTCACTAATCATCTGCTCCCTCCCACACACACACACACACACAAATTGGATGTTTCGATCACTTGGTACTTGAGGAACTATTCCTCGAGCTCCTCCATTCTCCACAACCCCAACTTATCTCGCTATATATATATATATATATATATACTAACATGGGATTGTGTAAGTTGTGTTATGCCTATTCCCTCAAAGACCGACATATCCGATGTAAACTTAAATTAGGAGGATTTTGTGTTTTAGTGTGTTCCATCGTGCCTTATGTAACCTAATTCATTGTTTCACTTTATTTGAGGGTGTAAAAGATGAATGTTTTAACTCCCAAAGTATTATAAAATTCTCTCACCCCCTTTCTCATCTCACTTTTGCATTAAACACTCCATTGTTGTCAAATTGTGCTTTACTCCTCCTCCCACATGTAAAATTTCCTTTTTCCTCCTAGCTTTCTCATCCCTCAACAAAACTCAAAAATTCTAATTATGTTGTGCCTGTTATGTAGTTACCTTCCTTTCGCATCCAATAGGTGAGTATTTTAATCCTTTTTTCACCCACTCTCATATTTATTTAGGTTTTTTATCTCTTCCATTCATATCCTCTTAACAACCCACTATAAACCATTGTTTTTCCCCGAGTTCTTTTGAACTTACCACAAAGAAGTTTCAATATGTTGAATATGAGAATATATCTTCACTATAAACCCTATGTCCCCGAGATAGGAGATAGTGATGTGAAACACATGAATTTAGAATATTTTATGGCTAGAGTAAAAGATGATAACCCCAACTCATTGACTCGAATCATTATAAACATTGGGTTAGCTCAAGCAAAGCAATATTTCCTAAATCATTCTAGTGTATGAATATGCCCTGGCATGTTCCTCTAGTTTTGACAACTAAACCAAATCTTGAAGGATCCTTAGGGGGTAAGTTATTGCATAGGTATATTCTCATCACACCAACGTGGCTCGGGAATTCCAACATTAAAAGGTTCTAAAGTTCTAACCATGGCCGATACCTAGAGAGAATATGATCCCACTCCCTTCAAGTATCATACAATTACTTCCAAATCTTGGCTAAGAGTTAAAAGGAAAGGATCCTCTACATAGTTTAATTCTTGGAGGAATTTTCAGACATGATAACATTATTCACAAGGGTGATGGGTTTACCCTCAACCAAGGAGTTTCATAATTGGAATCAACCTAATTTGAGTAGGTACACAACACTTGAACTTGGGAGTGATAATTTGTGAGAACTTAACTCAGGAACTCACCCAGGTTCACCAAACCAAAAAAAATTATATGACCTTCTACTTGATGTACAATATATCTGGATATAGAATATGGATTGGCTTATCAAGCTAGGATAATAGAAAAATATGGTTGTATATGACTTATATACATGACTCACTTATAAAAATAGAAAAATCCACCATAGGAGGGTCAATAATGCCTTTCTAATGTTTTGGCGAGGTTTCTTGAAGAAAATGTGACAAACACGGTATCCCATGAGGCAATGTAGTTGATTTCAGTTTATGACAACTTGTTCATACATTTTAGGAATTTTTTTATATTCGAACAATTAGGTTCAAAGGATCAACATGTACAAACTTCTAATATCTGCAAAGTGATAGGATCATTCTAGTTTAGCTTTTGAGCTAGTTGGATCTTCTTCACAAGACTTGTAGGGATAAGAATATATCTAGTATACAATTTCCCATAACTTTGAAGAATCACACATGTAGATCATCCATGGATGCATGGAATGTTGAAAGAACCATTTCCCCATTCAATTTACATCCTTATCAAAAGAGTTCTTCTTTTGATAGCAATAACTTCATTAGGATGAATTTTTAGATAACATATCACCATTTTCAAGCATTTGAAGACTACGTGGAGGACTCCATTGATGATTATGAAGTCAAAAGGAGAGCTTATGGAAGAGTATTTATGCAACAAATCTAATATATTAAGTTTTATGCAAAGGCTGAAGGAATTATTTATGATGATTCGAACCCATCCACCGCATAATTCTTGAATTATATTCAATTAGCATTAACTCGCTCTCCCTACCTTTGAATAGTCACAAAAGGAGAAGGAAAATCTAGATGATCTTAACACTTTGGTTATCCTAAGATCAACGAATTTGTTGAAAAAAAGATCAAATAATTAAATGATTCAAAAATGAGTCCACTTCTAATGGGACACCTTCTTCAAAAAAGGAAAAACCTACTAGTAAACTCCTTCCTCTCCTCTTGATTTTGGAACTAAAGTTTATACCAAGAAAGATAAATCCAAATAAGGAGAGAAGAAAGTATAAACACTTGGAAAATATGGTGATGAGAAAAAAATGCAAGACTTGTGAGGTAGAACAACTCTTGAACAAGAACATCAACATGTTGAAGAAGAAGTAGGTGAGAAGAAACAAGTTGAGAAAGAAAAAGAATCGAGAAAATGAAAAATTCATAAGAAGAATATGTAGCTGAATTAGTCACACCAGATCCGGAAAACCTAGTGTTTACAAAGCTAAAACTAGATGTAAGAAGACCTTCTTATTATTCTATTGTGACTTATATTATTGATGTTTGAATCTCCCGGTTCTCAGATTACTCTTCAACTACCTCCTTCGGAGACATCATTGGAAGACTCATTCACCTATGTTCAACCCATGGTGGAAAGGAGAAAGAGAAAAACTCAATATAGGATTAGGGTCCTAAAATTTGATGCAGTAGCTGCCCTTCTTGGTACTTTTCATCCTCCTCCTAAGAAAGATAATATTGCCTCTTGTCTTGATTCGAATATACCGGAAAATAATATATAGAAGTTGTTAGGCTGAAGGAGGATAAGAAATTAAAGGACATATCATTATCATATTCTCAATTGACAAGAATCTCCTTAGTAGATTCAACCCCCAAGGGTGAAGTACACAATCTTAGAGAAAATGTATCTAAGATTATTGAAAGAGTTGAGAAAGGAAAGAAGACCCAAGATCATATAGAGGAACAAGTATAAGTAATTTCTAGTTTCATTAATTCCTTCCTCGATCGATAAAAATACATTAGATCCAACTCCTCTATCTATACATCCACCCAGTGTTTCTATTATTGATATTTATTTGAAGGAAATAACATAAATTCACAAACATGCCACCTTTGGAAAAGTATCAAAAGCTTGGTTGGATGATATCCTTGTCATTGTTCTTGAGTTTTTTTATAAACCCCGTAACACCTACGATATTATTATTTCATCTCAAGACCAGATAAATTCAAGGATCAACAACATTGACAAGGAAATCTAAATTTGGGTTAATGTCATCCAAGATCTAAAAATCACGACTCTCATAGATGAGAAGATATTTCTTTCTAAGATGATTTTTGATGACACTAAGAGTAACTTATCCAGGACTCAAACTTTCGGTGTAGAATGGTGAATCAAGGTCCTTGAAGAAGATTTGATGAAGTACAAAATATGGTTCTAAAAGGGGAGTCATTGAAAGCTGATATTTTTACATATTTTCAAGCCCTCTATTGCCAATTTTTCAAAGACAATTTATCGAGAGAAAATATGTTGATCGAATCAAGGGATATTTTAGTGCACTTATCAAGGAAAATTTGTTCAAGGAAGAATTGGTCAACAAAGAAAAGATGGAGGAATTGTCAAAACTTAACAATGTCATCGTAGACGCAACATAAGGAATCGCTCAATATGGAGGAATAAAAAGGAAATGGATTTTTCTCTCAGAAGTTCGTTTATTAATCTCTCCAACACCATTGTACCCAAGGATACAAAGATATCAACTACAGTTACCAAGTTCTGAATACATGTTTTGAAGCTCAAGGTACCTACAACTTCCATCTCTTGTATTCCTTCTTCTTTCGATCATGATGTCATTAGTTCTAGTTTTTCTTTGACTTTATTGTATTAACATCAAATTTTTAATATAAATTCATTAAATGTAAATTAATTAATTAAGTGTTTTAACACTTAATTAAGACAACTAGTTAGTTTGGTTAGTTATTCTCTTCCCCTTTGCCTATATAAGGCTTCATTTTCTTTGTAAAAGGGGTTGGATATTGGTGCATACTATATGTAAGAAGTATAAATTATGAAATAAAAATACCAACCCTTTTCTTGACTCCATTATTTTTCTTCTAATCTTCTTTTCTTCATTAAATTAGTATAATGTTTTTTTATTTAGATTTTGAAGATTTACATTCTTATTCATGGGTCAAGATTTGATGAAATATGATTCAATTTATATACTATTTCTTGTGAAAATTCCATTTATGCAAGCATGTATGTTCTTAAATTTAATTTACATGCAAGAGTATGATAAGATCTACAATATCCTTGATTTAATATAAATTAAATTAAATCTAATTTCAGAGTAACTTTTGTAGTGTATGATATACAAGTTATAAAATACAGTAAAATGGAAAAGCAACAAACTTGCAATGATGTGAAACCCTAAGAAATGGAGAGAGAGAGAAAGAGAGAGAGAGAGAGAGAGAGACGGTCACTTGGCTGATTTTGCATAGTCTAGAGATGATATGGGCAGGTGAATAGCTCAACAAAGGCTAGAAGTTGTGTCATCAAGGCTCACTAGAGGTTCTGAGACCCAGAAATCTGGAGGAAAAAAGTGCCCACAGGAGAACAGGAGTTCCCTGGTACTACTGACTTGATCTAGGTGCTAGTGTCTACCTAGATGCTCAGGATCTGATTTCTTTTGTACGGGAGGAGATTTGATATTAGTCTATGTTTGTCTTTCTGATCTCACTTCAATGTCATTGATTGTACCAATAACTTGAAAATAAATATACCTATTTGCACATCTCCAAAAACTACATCAAATCCTAAAAATAAAGATGTAATATGTGGAGTCCAACTGACCCTGGTGGTCACCGAAAGAGTGAACCTAGTACCAAGTGATGCACTACATTTTAGACTCCATGTATTTATATGTGTAAGTTTATGTAATGATGCCCTAGTGCGAGTTGTGCAATGATAGTGGGCTAGATCTAGAATGTGTAAATGTATAGAATGTGTGAGATGAAATATAATGAACTTCCCTACTATGCTTTGTATTAATAATAATGAAGTCCTTTTCCCTTGAGTGAATGTGCTAGATGGATTATTTGTAATTATCTTTGTTCCTTTGGATGCAAGATTAGGTGATAGTAGTGTAGACACAAAAATTGGATCACAATCCCCTTTGATTAATTAATTCAATATCATCCCATCACCATACCCATGTTCACATGTTTTAAGTTATTTAATTACCCGTAATTAAATTAATCCCCTTCTCACCTCACAATTAATTTAATCACCTTAATTAAGTTAATTTCCACCTCACCTAGCCACATCATCCCTCCACCTCATCCCAAGACCTATTCCTAGCCTATTAATGAACTTAGACCAAGTCCCTACTTATCCTAACCAACTAGGACTTGTTCTAACCCTAATCATTATGACCTATTATCTCTCTAACCACTCTCCCGCTACATTTAGTGTTATCTCCCACTTTTGACCCAGGACCTAAAACTTCAATCACGCCAAATCTGGGAGCAATCAGGATAATTTTAGCAAACTTGCCCATTTCTTCCTAACCAATGATTGGTATCCTCAGCAAGACTGGGTTCCCTAACTGTCATCGATTAAATTAAATAAGAGTTTCTAACTCTTTGCATGGGTTCTTCAATTCATTGATTCACTCAAGCTTTGGCATTCTAACTCTCAAACATTAAAGCTACCATACGATGAACCAAAGCACATTAGGTGTTCACCAGACCCTAATCTCTTGCTCCACACCTTGGATCACCCATATCAGAACACACATGCTATGTTGCCACGGCACTGGACAAAACCCCATTTCATCTTCGAACGCTCATCAACCACCACCACCTTTAGATCTACATGTTCTCAAATAAGTAACTCACTCTTATTTGTTAGTTCTAGTTTTTTATCTTAATACTTTTATTCATTTCTATTATCTAACTCTCCTCTATCCTGAATATCACCCTTCACCCATCTACCATCTATTATACCAACCTAAACCATTTTTCCCATCCTAGCACCTCTATCACCCTTGTTGAGTCTTTGTATAAATCATACCATCCTTCTAAAACCCCTCAACTCTTTATGCAACCACAGAGAGATCTAAAACACCTACTTTTAATATTTTGACCATATTTCCCCTACCGACACCACTCACCCAACCGGCGTCGGTCGTTTTCTAGTACTGGAATCGGTCTCCTAACCGATACCAGTCTCTATGACTAGTAATTTTTCCTAGAATAACCAAACTTCACCCAAACCTTGCCTAACACCTCAGTGACCTTTCCTAACTAGAACCATACCTTGTCTAATGCTAGATTATTTTGTACTTCAATTTTTTACTTAATATAGTAAGTTGATAACGTTTTGAGACACCTAAATCAAAGTGTTAGCAATAATACCACTATTTCTTACATTTATTTTCATTAATTTGATAAAATCAATAGATTAACAAGTCATCTAGGAATTTTCAAACTTCCTCGACCTAACAATTGCTAGGCAGTCCACTATCATTTGCTATTTAATATCATTTGGTGGTCTTGTTGTGTTTCTTATATAGGTCATTCCTCCTAGCCAAAGGGAAGCTCTCACATTCAGTCTGATCAAATTCTATAATACGTGGAACCTTCTCCTAACTAATCATAGGTACACCTCCTACACCCTTTACCTATTATCTATTTTATCACAATCCCCTTTGATTAATTAAGTCAATATCATCCCATCACCATGCGCATTTGCACACATTTTAATCAATTTAATTACCCAGAATTAAATTAATCCCCTTCTCACCTCACAATTAATTTAATCACGTTAATTAAGTTAATTTCTACCTCACCTAGCTACATCATCCCTCCACCTCATCCCAAGACCTATTCCTAGCTTATTAATGAACTTAGACCCAATCCCTACTTATCCCAATGAACTAGGACTTATTCTAACCCTAAGCATTATGACCTATTATCTCTCTAATCATTATCCCACTACATTTAGCGTTATCTCCCACTTCTGACCCAGACCTAAAACTTCAATCACACCAAATCTGGGAGCAATCAAGCTAATTTTAGCAAAATTGACCATTTGTCCCTAACCGACATTGGTTATCCCTATTATGCGGTGTCGGTTCCCTAACCATTGTTGGTTACCTTAAATAAGAGTTTCTAACTCTTTGCACGGGTTCTTCAATTCATTCATTCACTCAAGATTTTACATTCTAACTCTTGAGCATTCAAGCTACCAGATGATGAACCAGAGCACATCAGGTCTTCACCAATAGCCAATCTCTTCCTCCACAGCCTTGGATCACCCACGAGAAAAGCACATAGGATCCGTTATTGCGGCACCTTTGGACACAACCTTGTTTCATCTCCGAACGCTCATCAACCACCACCACCTTTAGATCTACATGTTCTCAGATAAGTAACTCACTCTTATTTGTTAGTTCTATTTTTTGATCTTAAGTATTTTATTCATTTCTATCATCCAACTCTCTTGTCCGAATATCACCCATCTACCATCTATTCTACAAACCTAAACCATTTTTCCCATCCTAGCACCTCTATCACCCTTGTTTAGTCTTCATATAAATCATACCATCCTTATCAAACCCCTCAACTCTATTTGCAACCACAAAAAGGTTTAAAACACCTACTTTTTACCATATTTCCCCTACCGACACCTATCACCCAACCGACATCGGTCATTTTCCAGTACTGGCGTTGGTCACCTAGTCGATACCGATCTCTATGATTGGTAATTGTTCCTAGAACAATGAGCTTATAACTTTCACCAAATAACCCGTAACATAACCAAATTTCACCCAGGACCTTGTCTAACACCTTTATGACATTTCTTAACTAGAACCATACCTTTTCTACTACTATATTAGTTTGTACTTCAATATTTTTCTTAATCTAGTATGTTGATAATGTTTTGAGACACCTAAATCAAATTGTTAGCAATAGGAACTTTATTTCTCTCATTTATTTTCATTAACTTGATAAAATGAGTGGATTGACAACCATCTAAGAAGTTTCACACTTCCCAGAACTAGAAATTGCTAGGCAATCCACTGCCATTTGTTATTTAATATCATTTGGTGGTTTTATTATGTTTCTTATATAGGTCGTTCCTCCTGGCCAAAGGGAAGATCTCACATTCAATCTGATTAAATTCTACAATTCCCGCATCCTTCTCCTGACTAATCACAAGTACACCTCCTACACCCTTTACCTATTATCTTTTTTATCACATACTTTGAGTTCAAACATTTTTTCACTCCTAGTGGGACCCATTTTGTGGGTTCTTTGCATTTTTCATTATAGGGAATATTTGTGTGTTTCTTTCTTTTCTGAAAAATTCACATTAAATTTATGTCTAGTAGATCTTCTCTTCTTCTATTTGTCTAAAGGAAATTCATCATTTGGTGTTTAAAAAGAATTCTTCTTCCTTTCTTTTGCACCTACATTTTAGTGAAAGAGCATTCTCTTTTCCTATTCCCTATTTGCTACATCAAATTTCATTTTCAATTTAGGTTTTAAAAATATATGGATTTCATCTTTGTGATTGTTGCATTAGATCACCTAAATTTATTTACAATATATATATATATATATATATATATATATATATATATATATATATATATTATATATATATATATTATAGTTCATGACCAATTGACGATTGGCGGGGATTAAGGGTAGTTCACATACACCCTTATCTAAATCACTTTAACAATTTACTCATTTCTTAAACACCTTCCTTCCTAGTAGTTTCCGCCAAAGATTAATAACCTAATTGATGGTGGATCCATTGGTGTCTGTCTAGTCATTATATCGAGTCGACCTTGGGTAATGTGAAGTATATATTGGGGAAAAATTAACCAAAACACCCCTAATACCAACCATAAACTGTTTATAGGGCACCCTCGTTGAGCAAAAACTCTACTCTATTCATAGTCATTTTTCAATGGCATAAGTCACATAACATTAAAATATGAAGCATAGGATTGACATGTTTTGTTAGATTTTGACTGTTAAATTGCATTTTGAGGAGTGAGGTCATTTCTTCTTATTTTTATTTTCCTTCACACCTCACCATCATAACTGGTGTATTTTGATTCATTATGGGTGTGTTAGGACTCATCATTGTCATACTCAATTTTAGGGTTTGTGTTTTATTTGGACTTAATCACTTTAAAATTCAAATTTTAATTATCTTCTTAGATTTCCAAGTAACCAACATCGGTCCAGAGACTGACATCGATTACCTTCTCATATCGGCATCGGTTGACTGACTGGCATTGGTTCGCTACTATTTTGGTTATTTTTCCCAAAATAGTATTCAATTCATATCCACTCATTTTCTATGACCTCTTTCTATCATTTTACACATTTCTAAGTCTCTTTTATCATTAGCAGAGATCAAGTTCATCCAATTTACACTCTTCATCTCCATATTTTTAAATCTATCATTTATTCTTAGTAACCGGCATCGGTCTCTATGTTTTGATTTTTCTGTCAAAATAGCAACCAAATTTCATTTTCCCTATTTCTTTTATCTTCTTTTCTTGTGTTTCTGAACCATCTATAGAGATCATACCACCTTTCCTCCCACTATTCACATGTTTTTGACTCATGAGACAAGTCAACACCCTAGTCTTTCACATTAGCCATCAACCACTACCTCCTAGTCCTTCACCACCTTCTATTTCTTCACCCATGGACCCCACTTCTTATATCACTATATCTTTAAGTGACAAGTATTTCACAAAAATCCTTGATCATAATCCTACTGCAATTGCAATATTATCTTTCTCATTCCTCCACCTACGACTTGTCAAGACATCCCTTATATGGGATGCTTGTCTCCATTCCTCCTACCCTTGCCCCCACTTTCATATCGGCCACCACTAGTGTAGTGTTACCTGTTTCCACCTTACCACCTATCATTTCTCATATCACCCCTACATATTCGATATATGTTGCACCTACAACATCTATCACACCTTCGAATTCTACCTTGCCATCATCTATGACTCTTAGTGTAGGTATTCCCACATCATCAATCATTATTACCTCACAACCTCTAGTTGCATCAACCCCTTTTTAGAGTTTGGTCATGTCTATACCTGCTACTCTACCACCTATTACTATGAGGGTCTCTACATGGTCCCACCCACCTATACCTTATCTCAGCCACCACCTGTCACCTATGCTTCCCATTCAAGGTATATGCCATCATCATTTTTCGCTACTTATATCCCCCCTTCTCATTTTTCTTACTTGGCACCACCACACACTAGAGGGGCATCCATGCCTTATTCATCTTATTTACCTCCTTATACTGTAGGAGGTGCTCCTTCATCTAATCCTACAACCGATCTCATAAAAATGATGATGGATAAGATGCAAACCTTGGAAGCATTTTTCTCGTGCTCATGCAATCATCTAACTTATGATAAGATTTGTAATGAGCCTATTCACCCTTCTATTCCAATTCATCCTTATCCCACACATTGGGAAATGCCAGAGTTTAACTAATGTAATAGCAAGGAGGATTCACAACAACATTTGCGATCAATTAAACACATATTTTATTTGATTTCCCATGATGACGCCTTGCTTCTTTAAGCTTTCTCAATGTCCTTGAGAGGACCTGCCTTAGACTGGTATAGTGTTTTACCTAGGCACTCTATCTTTTCATTCAATCAATTATCCTAGGCCTTTCTCGATCATTTCTCCATCAAAATTGTCAAGAAGGTCACCGTGACTGATTTTTATTCGATGTGCCAATACAAAGATGAATTTATCATAGATTTTGTCATACATTGGTGGAGCCTTACCAATCAGATCACCTTTCAACTTCCACAAACCAAGCTGATAGAGTTGTTCACTAGGGCTTGTGTCAGGAACATCTCTCCAACTCTTCAAGTCCAAGAATTCTAAATGATTGATGAGGCATTCATAATGGCTCGCAAGTTAGAAATTTTTGTTATCGAAGAGAAGAAATTACAATTATGTAACAAGAGTTATCCATTCAAATCAAATGACTCTTCTTCTTATTCCAAACCACAAACCAGTCATTCAAAACCTAAAGTATCCACCAACGTGATGGTCCTAAAAGCTAGTCCATCTCATCCATCCAACCAACCATAACCACCTTCCACTCTTTCTCATGTTCGAACTTTCAATACATGCATGAACAATGACGATATACTCCCATAGGAGAACCTTACTCCTTAATTTTGGAAAATATTCTAAACGCAGGAGCCCTAACTTGTCCACCTGTCAAACCACATACTGGTTTTGACCCTTCCCTTCATGTGCCTGAATGGTACAAGGAGGACACTTACTGCAATTATCACCGTGTCGAGGTCATAGTGACGGTAATTGCAAAATGTTTAAAAATATCATCCAGAGATGTTGGATAACGGATATCTTGTCTTGGATAACCCCAATGCCTCCGCTAACCAAAACCTCCACATATTTAAAAATTCATTTCCAAATCACATTCCATCATCCAACCAATCCAGGGAAACCTCAACTAATAACACCAACATTCAAGAGGTTCATGTCATTTTTTATACCATACTAGCCCCTTCTACTCAATTTCCTCCCATCCCATTAGTTGAGGGAATCCTTGTGTGGGTTCTTCCACCCACAGAGAAGTCCATCTCATCCTTTCCTCTACCCATGGAGGAGTAGACCTTATCTACTGTTTCATCTACCGAGCAGCCCACTTCATCTATCCATTCATCTACGGAGGAATCTACCCCACTCGTCTCTCTACCTGTCAAGCAACCCACATTACTCACTTTTCTACCTGTGGAGGATCCCAACTTACCCTTTTCTTCACCAATCAAAGAGTCTACACCATTCACCTTTCCCCTTCCTCTGCCCATAGAGTATCCACTTTTAGCATCTTTTCATGTTGTCAAAAACTCCCCAATGGGTTTTGAAGACCCTATCGATTTTTCATCATCTCTTCTACCCATAGTGTGTGAAGCCAACCATTTCCTTGTCTCACAGATGTCAAATTTCTTTACGGGGATTACTACCAAATCATCATCATCCCCCTTTACTTCTACGTCATTCTCCCATTTGGCTGATTTCTTGGATTATGTCAACTACTCCATGCTTTGGGGATGCCTTCGACTTCCCATATCGACTCAAATGCAAATGTATCCCACAGACACTTAAATGATTTATCCTAAAGTGTTAAAGACAACTAAATCTATCACACATGAGCCAGTTATAGTAGCATCTTCTCATCCTCATCCTCACCTACACCTAAACCCTTACAGTTACCCCAAAAACCACCTATACCCGAACCAATCACTACATTGTGGGTTGTGCCGACACTAATTCTAGTCCATCCTCCCGTGAAGATCAATGTAGCCACCTCTTCCCAAACTATCACTAGGTCTATCCCCCACTCAAGAGGAAGACCCAACCTCTTCAACCTCATACACAAGTTTCTCCCACTCTTCCTCTTTCACCTTCGTCTCTTCCATCCATCTTAGGCCCCTATCCATCAACCTTGGTCAAGAAGCCTCCTACCCAAGGTAAAACTAAAACGAAACAACCTACATCTTTATCCCAACATCCTATTCCACTTAATCCTTCTACATTACCTATTCCTTCTCCACTACATATGCCTTTACCTTCCCTTCAACCCAATCTTTATGTATTACCTCCTATTACTATCTTCACCGCACCTCCACTCTCATCTTGGTTGACTCGTCCACTTTCGTCTTCTACATTTCCTTCTACTTCATACACTACCCCAACACCTTTAACCAAGAGGATGTAACCCAAGCCCAAAACCACACTACCTACCAAAAAGGTAGTTAAACCTACTCAAACCCCAACTCTCCGCTAGTAGCACATCTTCCACAAAAGCCACCCACGCTCCATCCAAACCTACTCTCACTTCTCATTACGTTCCCTTGGTAGGGTCTTACGCTAACATCCTCACTTGGTTGTTTGAAACTTCCACCATTACATTACTACCTCTTAGTCCTTACGACCCACTCAAACCTAAACTAGAAGGGTTTGACAATACTAATATTTGTGCCTATCATTGTGTGTCATGGTATGATGTTGAAAATTGTAAGGCCCTTAAAAATATTATTCTTCAACTGTTCTCTTGAAGAGATCTTTAACGAAGATTTACTTTTGGATGAAGATCCCATTCCACCTTCACCTATTGCCACGCAGCCTCACCCCATATCTATTTAGCAACCTTCACCTCCACCTCCACAACCCTCTTTTCCTCCTCCAAACTTTGAGATCAATATGGTCCAAAGTATGGAGCTAGCCTAACTCCCTCCAAAATGTTAGTGTGCCATACTCATTTCACAAGGCTCGTATCTTGCACTAGGTTTTTTTCCCTCCTGATGTTATACATTTCATGATGCATCTCCCTCTTTTCCTCATATCCATATGGTTTGAGTTTCCACTAGAGCACAGAAAGACAAAGGAAAAGAGAAGACAAGAAACACATCCACTACACCTTTACCCAGAATTCCATCTGCACCTACACCCAAGGTAACCATCCATGGGCTAGAATATCCCATTTCTTATGAAGTTGCACATCATACCATGATCAAACAACTTCACCAATCCCCCTCAAAATGTATTTGTACGACCTCATCCAAACCTCTAAGTATCATCGTCAGGCCCTCATCAAGGTCCTGCAATCCATTGAGGTTATACCTCATGACCCCACACCCATTACTGCCATCATTACCCCACATCATGTGGCTTCCCTCACTACCCCTCCGTCTTATGCTCCCACTACTTTTCATCAAGTCTTTATTATTAGTTTCTCTAAAAAGATATTGTCCCTCTCCAATCAGATTATCCTAACCCAACCCTATTCATTTATGCCTACATTGATAACACATGCATTTGGCGCATTATGATTGATCCATGTGCTAGTATCAACATCATTTCTTCCCATGCGTACAAGAAAATGTGCATCCCTACCAATTGCATGCATAATAACCCAGTTATGTTGCATTCATTTAACGATGTTATGACTTCCACCCTCAGCACCATCATCCTCCACATTCACATGGGCACTTATACCATTCCTGAATTATTCTATGTCCTAGAGGGGGAATCAAAATACAACATGCTACTTAGCCGAACCTAGATTCATGTCATGGGTTATGTACCTTCAACCTTACACCATTCTTTAAAATTTGAACATGAAGGGCACAACTACACCATTCGACAAATCCTTCACCATTTAAAACTTGCAATATGCTCTATCAACCTAATGATGTCCTTATATCAGTTAAGACATATACAACCACTAGTGCTTCTTCTTTAGCCACTGCCTAATCCATCACTTCTATTGCTACATCTTCCACAACCAACTCCTTTAGTTTCACTTCTTCCGCAGCTTCCATAACTTGCCCATCAGCCAACCCATCTACTTCAAAAACACATGATGCTTCCCCTTCTCAAGCTTCAGGTCATTCTTCCATTCCCGCTAACCAAATACCAACTTCTGATCCCTTGGTAGGTTTTTTTTAATGCCTTACCTTAGGGCGTATCACCTCTACAACATAAAAATATTTCTTACTCCTCAAGAGTACGGAACCATCCATCAACACCCATATTACAACTTGTGTAGGTGAGGTCTTTCCATACATTCTACACCACCTTTGCACCAAATTTACGTATGGGGGACTTAACACTCCTTTTTATACTCCAGAATCACCCACTCAAACCCATCCATTCTCATATAATTTCTAATATCTTACCAATCACCACTTCACCCACACTTTTCTTCATCGATGTGTTTAGAAAGGCTTTAGCTTTGATCTTTACAAATAGGGTCATCACATAGTCATACCTTGTATCACTCATAAACATAAAGACCGCACCGATCTTGGATTTTCTAAGGAATCTTCTTCTAAAAATACATGTATCGACCTCGTATAGGAAGATACACCTTTCCCACATCACTCACCTACTACACTACCTTCCCCTATAGATTCCATGGATCTAAATCCCATCCCTCCTAAAAAAACTTTCATGAACACCGTTTCCTTGAGACCTCTGACCTATCAATACAATGGCAAGGATCCTTATTCTCTTCCCTTCTTGTATCCCAACATGATAAATGATGACACACCTTCTATAAACATTTTTCAATGTCAAGATGATGGTTCCATTCTCACCTATCTAGGTGCGGAAGATTCTTACATTCACCAATCGTTACCTTCTGAGACACAAACCATACTTAATGAATCGACCATAGAGATCATTATTCACACTCAGGATGACCCTCGAATTCTAAAGATAGGTCAATCTTTAGATTCTACTGAACAGGAATCCTTCACCTCTTTTCTCGAGATCATAGCAACACTTTTTCTTGGTCTTACACCGATATGCTTAGTATTGACCCAAATCTCGTGGTCCACAATATCATAACTATTCCTTATGCTAAACCTATGAAATAAAAGCTGAAAAATGCATCCCCGCATTTCCCTTCTTATGAAAGTGAAAATCCAGCACCTCCTTTTTGTTTCTTTTATTCTACCTATCAATTATCCGCCATGGATTTTAAACATCATTCCTATTACCAAGGTGACAGGGGGACTCCACATTTGCATGGATTTCCATGACCTTAACCTCACTTTCCCTAAGGATGACTTTCCTTTTCCTAGCATCGACCAACTTTTTGATCTTATAGCCGGTCATGAGATGTTATCTCTCATGGACGGGTTCTTGGGTTATAATCAAATATTACTCATGTCGGAGGATCAACACAAAACCTCCTTCATTACCCCTTAGGGGACCTTCTATTATCAATTCATGCCCTTTGGTTTAAAAAATATTGGTGCCACTTATCAGCGCACCATGACCTATATATTCCATGACATCATGCATGACATATTGGAAGACTACGTAGATGACCTTCTCGGTAAGTCCAAAAGTCGTGCCGAACACCTCCTAGTTCTTAAAATCATCTTTGATCGTCTCACCAAATATTGTGTTTGCCTTTAACCAAAGAAGTGCTTCTTTTCCATTCTCTCAGGAAAACTCCTTAGTTTCATCATCTCTTTTCATGGTATCAAAGTTAATCCTGCTAAAATCAAGGCTATTCTTGAGATTACTCCACCTATTAACCTTCGGCATATCCGTAGTTTACAAGGAAACTTAGAATCTATTCGATGCTTTATTTCCCAAATTTTTGATTGATGTTACCCTTTTCATCATCTTCTTAAAAAGGATGTTTCCTTCGATTTGGATGACGAGTGCCATAAAGATTTTGAAGAGTTAAAGGAATACCTTCTGCACCCACCTATGCCCATCCCACCTAAAAATGACAAACCTTTCTACCTATATATTTATGTCATTGACCATTCCATGGGTTTCATGCTCGCTCATCATGATGAGAAACAAAATTCGTTTACATAATTCGTATGTTTTTAGACTATGAGACGAGATATACCCATGCTAAAAATCTTTTCTTAGCCCTAGTATTTTTTACCACTAAACTTTACCACTACCTACTCAACAACAAGACCTTCATTGTCACTAACACCAACCCTCTGCATTACATGAATGCTAATCCTTATCAACACCAGTGCGCTTCACATTTGCTCATGCTCCTTGCAGACCTAGATCTAGAATTTGTTCATCAAAAGTTGGTTAAAGGACAAACCATTACATATCATCTTACAGATGCACCTCTTTCTAAAAATCAATCTTCTAACATCAATTTTCCTAAAAAATCCATTACTACACTTTCCCTTGATGACATTGTTTATCAGATGACCCTATTCTTCTACAGTTCTAAATGTCATCGTGGGGGTGGTGCAGGGGTTATCCTCATTCCTCTTGACGGCGAGCCTATTCCTTTATCTTTCAAACTTGATTTTGATTGTACCAATAATGTGGCTGAATACAAACCACTTGTGTTAGGTATCTAATCTACCATTTCCCTAGTTGTTAAGACCATTACTATCTTTACAAATTCTCAACTAGTTGTCAACTAAGTCAATGGTTTATACTAGTTTCGTAACAAAATAATTCAAAATTATAAGCATCACATCGACAAGCTTTTGACTACCTTTGATAATTACGACATTCAAACTATTCCATGATCCAATAACAAATTTGTGGATATCATGGCTTGCCTTATCTGCCCTCACATTCGGACTCTAAAATATTTTTCACAATACAATGATTGTAGTCACCTTCTTGTCTCATCTGTGACATAATTTTTTGGCAAGAATTAAAAGCAGACCCACGTGACATTTGGTATAAGTAGTACTTTGATTACATTTTCCAATCAATCCTACCTCTAGATCTTACTCGCAATGGTACACAATCCTTCCTCCAAACTTTCTATCATTTTGTCATCATGGGGGTCTTCATACAAGCGTCGCTTTGATAGTATCCTCCTATAATGTCTCTCTAATTCAAAAAAATTGTACACCATTAAAGAAATCCATGATGGGATTTGTAGTGGACATTTTAGTGGTCATGTTGTTGCCAAATGTATTCTTCACCTCGACTATTACTAGCCAACCCTTAACCAAGATTGTTGTAACTATGTAAAATGTTATGTGAAGTGTCAGTAGCATCCTAACCTTCACCACACCCCAAGTCACACCTTACAAGTCACCAGAGACTTTTGGCCTTTCTCTCAATGGGGTTTGGATATCATCAGAGAGATTAACCCTCATTCTTCTCAACGTCATCAATGGATTATCACAGAACTAAATACTACACTAAATGGGTGGAATTCATCCCTCTCATTTCTACCAAAGTTGAGAAAATATGTGAATTCATCAACCATCACATTGTTTTTCATTTTTTTCCTCATCATCTCATCACAGAAAATGGTAAACAATTTGAAAACAAAACCCTATGCAAAAATCTCTGATAATTTTCACATTCAACTCAGTTTCTCTTCACCCTATTATCCTCAAACAAATGGTCAAGCCGAATCAACTAAAAAAACTCTCAATAAAATTCTCATGAAATTTTTGATGATACTGGTAAGGATTGGCACACACACATTCCTTTCACCTTATGGGCTTATCGCACTAGAATTCACACCTCAACAGCTACCACACCTTTCTCTTTGGTCTACATTATAGAGGTTGTCTTGCCTCTTGAAGTCCAAATTCCATCTCTTTATATCTCACTTAAATATATACTCAATGATGATGAATTTCACCAAGACCGTTTGGCACAACTTGAGTTATTAGACGAACATCATTTACATGCTCTTGACCACCTTCAAATCTACCAAAAATGTATCAAACATGCCTATGAAAAACGTGTTCATGAACGAACTTTCAATCTTAGCAATCTTGTCCTCAATGAAAATAAACATGTAACTAAAGCTGAGAAAAATAAATGAGGCAAGTTTTCTCCCAAGTGGCTTGGACCATACATTGTCACCCATAGCTATTGATCAATTGCTTATCGTTTATCTTCTCTTGAAGGAAAATTTGAACCTGAGCCCCTTAATGCCTTGCATCTTCAACCATTATACTATTGAATAAAGTACTACAACACTTTATGTCACTTACATGCTCTTCCCTTTAGTGAACCTCTCCTTCCATATACCTATTTCAAGAACCAACGACTCAAACATAATCATGTTATTATTTTTCACCATTCAGCCTTATCTTCAATATGAGTATCATGGCTCTACTCATGGCATGATTCTCATGGATACTTTTTCATCTTTTAAGGATGGAATCCCATGGTCGTTCATTGCTTGAAACCTCTATTTCATAGCCAACCTCTCTCGTGCCATGGTTTTGCCTTCATACAAGAGGCTTATAGTCCTTTATAATATTTTCCATGACCTAAAGTCAAAAATAATACAAAAAAACAACAAAAATATATATACATGAGATAACCAAAACTCAACTCCTTGAGTCAAACTTCTCGCAAATAGATGAATACCTCAAAAGGACATCTACCTCTCTTTCTTGTTGTTATAAGTAGACTGCTCCCTCGAAGGAAAGCTATAAAAAGCCAGCCACTTATTGTAATTAGTTTATCCAAAAAGAAGACTAAACTGTATCTCTCAAATAAAATAATTCTAGAGCTTCCCGCATTGATCAACTTCAAAAAGACCTCAAGGAGAACCTATTTTATCCCATTATAGAATCCCCACATCGATCAGCCTATATACTGCAAAAGAAAAGAAAAATGAAAAAAATTGGTCATGGAATTGCCTATTCTGGTTTTGGGTATCTTTTAGAAGGGGCATGTTGTCTTATAATAAGGTTACGCTAAACACAATCCTCCACCTTACTTCTTTTTATTCTCTTCTGCCTATTCAAGGGATGATGCATGTACTTTACACATAGTGATCACGCAACTTCTTTCACCTATAGACCTATCACATCATGCAATGCATCTAGGGACTTATGTTCAAATAAGTCTAAGGTTTGAACACTTATGGTCTTTACCAACTTGGGGCATTTCGCTTCTTTTCGGTTCACCTCTGCCAACCTATTTTTTTTCAACAGGACAAGAACATAAAATTTGATTTAACCATGACACCTTCATCTATACCTATGCCTTACCTTTCCTATTACCTATTCAACATTTTACCTTGCCTACTTTTCAAACATGTCTTACCCAACAAACCTATCAATCCACCTACCTATTCACATGACCTAATCCAATCTCATTCTTCCCTAGTTTATGGGAGAACTATATCAGCCTAAGGCCCCTTTTGCAAGGGCTATGTAGGAAGCACTCTTAGGGCATGGGGACCTTGGAAGTTATCATGGCCACTTTTTTCCTTTCCTCATTTTCCACTCTTTCACCATCATCATTTCCCCATCAAATAAACACTAAGTTAGTTAGTTTCCATAAAAGTAATAATGTCTCGCATCATTTTCCCCATGAAATTTAACTCAAAACTAAACCATATATCATTTATCATACATCATCATTTTATTTTCCATGATACCAATAAACATGGAAATTAAAATAAAATAATCAACACCAAACCATGTCTGCATCTAATTTCCCTAACATCCATAAAATTGAAAATTAATCATTCACAAAACAACATTGAGTCAACCATGCCTAATCATCTAGTTTCCATAAAATCATTAACTTGGAAATTAAACCAAACCACGCCTACTCATCTAGTTTCCTAAAAATAAAAATGATGGAAATTAAACCATTTCAACCATACCAAAATAATGCCTACATCTACTTTCCATGACATCAATTTAGTGGAAATTCAACCAATCACTCACAACATTGACTCAACCATGCCTAATCACCTAGTTTTCATACAATAATTAACTTGGACATTAAACCAAACCATGCCTACATCTACTCTCCATGATAACAGTAAAATGGAACTGAAAACAGAATAGCATCATAAAAAAATATCATCATCCATCTATACATAAAAAAATTGTATATCAATACACTGAATAAATAGATATAAATACAAGTCCCTCAAAACTCTCATATACATCTCACGTCTTGAACACAGGTCGGTATATATATCAAAAACAAAAAATAATGTCTATATCTCTCCAATATCATCTATGCGAGGGGCCAACACATCTGCTTTACTCTCTCAGGTAACCTCATATGGCCCCCTGCCTCGCCTACTTGTCACCTCTCCCCGACCTTGTGTATGAGGTGATGGCTCTCTCGAGATGCTAAAGCGTGAGTCCATGAGCTAGTCCTGGAACTTGTTGCATGTTGTACTCTATACTCTCCATAGATAATATACTAGATACTAGCCTCCATCAATCGGTCCTGAAAATACTAAACCTCTAACATGACATATTTATGATGACCATAGAAATCACCTAAGGTGGTCCCATAGCTCAAGAACCTACCTATAGACCTTGTACTTGTACAGTGGTCCTTATCCTCTTATCTATTACACGGGACCCTATCTCGGTGCTGTGCTATACAAGGAGACCCTATCCTATTGTCGGTACATGTGCATGTGCTTGCACCTATTCCAACTGGCCCTCTAAAGTGGGAACCTATGCCTATAATGTGGACTTGTGCTGTGACCTCTGACCTACAGCCTACCCCCATCTCCTTCCTGCACCTATGTCTAGGCTACTACCAAATGGTCCTGTAGAGTCATAATCTAAGCATGTAATGTGGTTACATGTCCCCCATCCCCCTCTTTGGTATTTGTACAAGAGCTTAAACACGAATCGATCCTACACTGTGTAACTACCCCTATAATCCAATAACTTGTCCCTTAAAAGTGGTCACTTTCACTGCGCCTCCATAAACTATAGTTGTAACTTTGTCGGTTAGTCTGTAAATGATCCCTCCACACTATAACTATGGCGAGATCAGGTTATCTTGGCCTCGGTGGTGTTGTCGGTAGTTGGGCTATCCATTAGTTCTATATCCATTAGTAATATCGCGTAATTGTCTATCCACCTATCATCGTAACCTATTCCTTTTGTCCTATCGGATATGTTCGATGTGGTGGATTTAATGGTCTCTCCATGTCATCCAAGCGGCACTATGGAAATGGTGGAGGCACATCTTGTCGAAACCCAAATAGTCATCTAACCCAGTCCACTGGTATCATCTCATGTTCCCCAACCTTCCATATTTATATCAACCTAACCATTTATAACCCTGTCAGCTCCTCTGCCATGCCCCCATAGGATGGAAAATCAACATATGATCGTCATACAATATCCAATGCGTATAGCCCATCTAGTGTTTGTCGATAGTATGTCACATCTTGTGACACCTCCTCTACTCATGGATGTGCCCCTAATAACACCCATCTCTTGCATCTAGCTCGATATACACTACTATGTCAGTCCTAGTGTGGAAGGCCTATAGGACGTAGACACATAATGTGCTCATATGCACAATAATGCAACAGATACGTGCAACAAATACCAAACCGTTGAATCATCTGATATTCCCATAACTCCCTATACATATGTACTAGATAATTTAGGTCCCAAAAAAAAAAGACTCATTCCTCAATCATATCTTGTAAAACCCCATTAATTCTCATGGATATCTCCCACCATCTAAGCACGGGAGCGCATAACAACCAATTAGCACCATCATCGAATCATCGATCTCATCTCTTGAGAATGTGTAGATACGTCTCCACATGGCGATACTAGCAATGTGATATCTCAAGTAACCCATCGCCTCACCAAATACGCCACTATCGGCTCAAGTGATACCTCTTATAAAATACGATATAATGGCTCCCCAACAATCGATAGCCGAAAAAAAAATCCTATAGACATCCTCCAGCGTGATGGTCATTTGATCTTGTCAATGCACCGGTATCACCTCACAATGCCAATCGTAACATCCTGCATATGCGGCCACTCCTCATCTGTAAGACTAGGCCGCATTTGCACCAAAAGAGGTGGCACCATGTCCCACATAGTCAGTTGTTGACACGCCTACATCATTCCCATTTCAACTTGTCAACCAATTAGACTTTTTGATCATTTTATTCTATCCTACCTATGATTTTCCTAACCTAGCTACATTTTATCCCATTCTCTCGCCTATGATATATTCTACCTTTCCCAGATAGTTACAATTATTTTGATTCACTTTTTTCACTCCTTCATTGATATACCCAACTTTCACCTAAAATCACTCACTCATACATATAAAAACCCTAAATCTCACCTAAATCTATTTCTCCCAGACTCCTAACCTATCCACATCTATTTCACTACACATTTAGCCACCTTAACCTTACCTTTTTCCTTCCTAACCCCCTATTTTAGGCATTAGCCACTTTTAATAGTGATCGATTTCGGTCACCCTAGTTGTTACTGGTCCCCATTTAGCCCCACCGATGCCGGTTAGCTAGCTCATGTTGGCCGAACCTCGACCAGTGTCGATCACTTGTTTGTCCTAGGGCCGAACCCGACGCCCCCATTTTATAAAAAATTAACAAAAACAACAAAATACCTACCCAACACCCCCTAAATTAAACCTTCATTCCTTTTACCACGTATTTAACTAACATTCTCCCCTCCATATACCTAATTTAGCCATTTTCTACCCAAACTTCAAAATCAAATTCAAAATCCACATTTTTTCAATTTTTCACTTTAGTTTTAATCAAAAACACAAATAGGTGTTGACTCCTACCTCTACTCAATACTATCTCTAAGGTAGGATGTCCGGTCTCTACATTGGAGGACCTCCAACACCCTCTCATGCCTCTATCATGGCTCACTCACCATCCTTAGCTATCAACCAATCTCTTCACTCCAAAATATCTCATGGGTGCACTTGACTCTCTCTAAATCAACCTAGATAGTACCTCTGTCCTTTTCTCCCAAGTCAACATCCCAAATGCTCTCTCTCTCTCTCTTTTGTTTTCCAAATATAGAAAAGCAAAAATGAAACCTTTTCAACGTGGTTTTTTACTTTTTATACCCAAACCGACATGACCGACACTAGTCTCATGCCCTAACAAACCGGAATTGGTTATCTCTTGTCGGCATCGGTTCCCTTTAACCAATATCACTCACCTTTCCAACCTAATTATACCTAATTTACCCAAATTTTTGGTTCTATAGCCCATTTTTATTGCAAACAACATCCTTACCCCGACCTTATAGGCTCACGTAATAGCCTCTTTATCTAACCAAAAACTTCATTGTACTTAGGGCATATTTTGCCTATACCTCGGCCATACCTACGGCCTTACCCACGGCCTAGCCTATAAACCCAAACCCACACCCACCCATTTGACACTCAAATTCTCCTACTTGCTTTATAAAATATGATGACACTACTTGTTTTGTTTAGCCTACCGACCCTGCCTTGCCTAATATCGTGATGTTTATCTTGACTAGACCAAACCTTTTGGTGCTTTGGAACCCACCTAATGCTTGTTCCTACACCTAGCCTCGTTGTGTTTCAAGACCATATCCTATACCTTGGATACCTGGACCACATCAACCTTGTTTGGATAAACTATCAACCTTTGATGATGTAGAGTTTGTAATCTCTTCACCGTAGTAGATACGTTATCACATTTTATACATGTGCGTGTGTTTTAATTCCCCTGGCCTATTACCCACACTTATATTATTGTTGCCTAAATCCACATCTAAACACTTTATCACCTACCACTTTATCAAACCCATCACGGACTCGACTCTCTCACTTAATCATTTCTGGTTTAAGGGGGATTACTTTCACCTATACACAGGACAACCTCATCTCTACCCTTACTTGGGGCAACCACCTCCTATTTTTGTCATTTAATTACCCATAGTTAAATTAATCCCCTTCTCACTTCACAATTAATTTAATCACCGTAATTAAGTTAAATTCCAACTCACCTAGCCATATCAGCCCTCCACCTCATCCTAAGACATATTCCTAGCCTATTAATGAACTTAGACCAAGTTCCTACTTATCCTAACAACTAGGACTTGTTCTAACCCTAAAATTATGACCTATTATCTCTCTAAGCACACTCTCGCTACATTTAGTGTTATCTCCCACTTGGCCCGGACCTAAAATTTCAATCACACCAGAATCGAGAGAAATCGGGAAAATTTTAGCAAAATTGACCATTTCTCCCTAACCGACATTGGTTATCCTCGGTCGGAATCGGTTCCCTAACTATTGTTGGTTACCTTAAATAAGAGTTTCTAACTCTTTACACGAGTTCTTCAATTCCTTGATTCACTCAAGCTTTGGCATTCTAACTCTCGAGCATTCAAGCTACCAGAAAACAAACCAAAGCACATCAAGTCTTCACCAACAACCAATATCTTCTTCCACAACCTGTATCACCCACAACAGAGCACACAAGCTTTGTTGTCATGGTACTAGACACAACCATGTTTCATCTCCAAATGCTCATCAACCACCACCACCTTTAGATCTATAGGTTCTTAGATAATTAACTCACTCTTATTTGTTATTACATGTTTTTATCTTAATAATTTTATTCATTTCTATTATCAGGCTCTCCTCTGTCCGAATATCACCTTTCACTCATCTACCAACCTAAACCATTTTTCCCATCCTAGTTCCTCTATCACCCTTGTTGATTCTTCGTATAAATCATACCATCCTTCTCAAACCCCATCAACTCTCGTGAAACCACATATAGATCCCTACCGACACCGGTCACCCCACGGCATTGGTCATTTTCGATACCCATTGGTCACCTAACCGATCTTGATCTCTGTGACTAGTAATTTTTCCTAGAACAATGAGCTTATAACTTTCACCAAACAACCCAAAACATAACCAAACTTCACCTAGACCTTATCTAACACCTCAGTGACCTTTCCCAACCAGAACCATACCTTGTCTAATGCTAGATTAGTTTTTACTTCAATACTTTTCTTAATCTATTATGTTGATAACATTTTGAGACACCTAAATCAAAGTGTTAGCAATAAGACCTCTATTTATCACATTTATTTTCATTAATTTGATAAAATGGATAGACGACCATCTAAGAGGTTTCACACTTCCTAGAACTAGAAATTGCTAGGCAAGTACACTTCCATTTTCTATTTAATATCATTTGGTGGTCTTGTTGTGTTTCTTATACAGGTCGTTCCTCCTAGCCAAATGGAAGCTCTCACATTCAATATGATCAAATTCTATAACATGTGCAACCTTATCTTGACTAATCATAGGTACACCTCCTATGCCCTTTACCTATTATTTGTTTCATCACATACTTTGAGGTGAAACAAGTAGATGATGCTAGTTATTTACCCCTTATTTGAGAGCTATAACTATGTATATATATGATTCCGTTGTTTGAATTCGAGTAATTTAAAAGCTGGAAGGGAGAACTAAAATTATCAAATTTTCCCAAGAAGTAAAATAAACCCAAAATAGTGAGAAAAGGGGAGAAAGGATCGGTATCGCCCATGAGGGATAGGAGTGCCAAGCACTAGTGTCACGACTAGGTGCTAGTGTTTGAGGCCATAAAAGATAAATCAATAAAATAATGATAGGGTTTTAGGGTGTGTAAGTTCAATAAAATTATAAGAGACAAAGAAAAAGTGCCAAAAGACATTATCAAGTATTAGTTTTCTTTCTTAGGAAACATGTACATATTAGTATGCTCTAGGACCTAGAAATGTCTTGAAGTGCATAGATTTTTGTCTACATATTCCCCACTTTATGTCGTTGAGTGACTACTTGATAATATAAATTAGATAGAATATGCATACCTTATGATCTTGTAGAGAAGAGTGTTTTTATAGCTTTCCGAGTGGAAAAGTGAAGTGTGAAGCCATCTTACGGTAAAGCATGGAGACTAGGAAAGGGAAGTGGACCATAGGGGTGAAGTGTATGCATAGTAGTGTGTTTTGTTTCTTGGTGTGATTTTCTTCTTGTTGTGTATTAAGGAAAGACTCTGTAAAACAAGAGCAAGAAAGTATTCAAAGTTTTATATATGAAAAATCAAAGTAATACATGTATAAGTAAGTAAAGAGTGTACATGTTTGTAAAAGGAAAGTGTGCACCTAATATGTAAGAGAGTATGAGATAGAAAATTTTATTTCTTTCTTGGAATTTTTGTATGTGAATGTTAGTGGTGAGGATTTTTTCAATCTCATGCCAAGATTGAGTTTTGGGTGATCTCATGCTATAGGCAAGTTTTTTGGGCGATCTCACATCAAGAGAAGAGTGTTGGGGAGAGAATTCTAGATTTTCTCTCCTTCCACGATGTTTCCCAAATAAGCACCACTCCAGATGGTACATCGTGATTTTTCCTTTGTTTCTAATTTTTTTAACTTTGATTTGATTGTTTGATTTGTTACGATTATAGCTGAAATATAAGTGATAGACTGAATTTTGTAACTAGAGGTAAGTGGTTGCTACTATATAACTTATCTAAAGACTATTGTAAACTATGTTGAAGTGATAAAATGTATGTTTTCCCCCAGGACACAAGTTCCCATGGGGTACATAAGTACCCACCATTACTATCCAGGTCTAGGCACTAGTGTAAATTGTATGTTTTGGGGCCAAGTCTAATTTTGAGCTAACATGTAACTATTTTCCTATGCCATTTATATAATTTATTGTGCTATGTGGGAGCTCTAAGATGTTAAATGGGGGTATTTTTCACCAATAGATGCCCCCTCGTTTGGGGTGCATGCGATGATTGTAGGAGAATGAGGTCCAAAGGAGAGGACCCAATATTTATCTGAAGTGGATACCTAAAATGGGTATGGGATGTGCATGGTAGAAACCAAGGCACAAGAAAACAAATTATGCTAGTAATAAGAGGTAATGTACAAGCTATCATGCAAGAAGATAACATAACAAAAACTAATAAGAAAAGATGGACTACAAAAGGCGGGTTAAAAACATGGGGCATCACTCACAATGTCACAAGATAATTAGGGCCGAAGAGGCCAAAAGCATATAATGAAAAAGCATAACATACGGCATATCCGTAAACAATAGCAAGAAATATCAAGCAAAGAGTGATATATAACCATGGTTATTTTGATCCTGCAAGTAAAATTCTACACATTAAGCACCTATTAGCATGTTAGAAGGATAAAAATATGTTAACATGTGTATAAGTTAGTGAAGAGTATAGTGATATTGGCTGAAAATAATAAGTACTTGAAAGAAATGATGTAACAATAGAACTGTGATGTGTAAAGTATGAGAGTAGCACATGCATATGCCCCTAAGAGCCTCGGTGGGAGTGATAAAGAGTTATGTCGATCATCGTGCATCGTGTATGAATCTATAAAAGTCTTGAATTCACCTCAAGATACCAAGTGAACATGTATGTGTATATAGAAAAAGATAATGACATACTAAGAATCTGGCTAGCATAGTAAGAAAAGTGCAACATGTAAGTAGTATAGGCTAACAAGAGTAAATGCAGCCAATATATGAAAATTTTATATGAATGTGATGGGGTGATATGCAAGGTGTGAAGATGATAGGAGAAGATTTTCCCCTAGTATATGTGTATGAGATGAGGTTCGTTTATAAATTCTCCCTCAATAATCAAGAATGAACCATAGAACAACAGTGTGTCACCGAGATATGAGTGTGTTATATGTGCTTGAGAGTAAATGATAGAATTATTTATCATGAAACACGAGCATGACGTATAGATCAAGTGAGGTCAAGTATAACCTCAATAGTCAAGGGTGAACCATAACACTTAGAGTGCATCATCGAGTAATGATGGTACAATGTGTGCACCAAAGGTGTAGGACTGCTAAGAAATATTAGACATGAAGTGTGGAGCATTAAGTGTAGTAGACACTAGAGACGGTTGATAGTTATAGAAGGGGGGAGATAGCACAATTCCACCAAGGATGTGAGTGATGGAGATTTATGTGATGACATGAGAGAGACCATCCCATTTTTGGAGAGTTTGAGATGTGTCATGAGAAGAGATAGAGTCCTCATAATGGTAGGTAGGAGAAAGAGTAGGACCGGGGTTGGCTTTCGGGTTAACGGAAGGAAGTTTAAATAGGTTAGCTATCACATGGTGAATTGGTTAGTATTACTTGTTTGGTGATTTATGATTTGGAATTGGTAACGCTGTAACGAAGTTGATAGGAGGTTATGGGGTACGTATTTTAACAGGTGGTTTTTTTAGTTGGAATTGGTAAGTTTGTAGAAGACTTAGTAGGAGGAGGTGATGGGGTATAGATTTTGAGAGGTGGTATGACATGAATCTAGATAGGTGGCTCTTGATTGACCAAAGAAGGAACATTATTAATTATTAAATGATGATCATTAGACATAGATGGATCATATTTGGGAGCCCAATGCGATTTAGAAATTGGAGAAGAGCATGTAGCAAAATGTTGTGTAGAAAATGAAATAAAACCCTAATACACAAGGTGCTTAATTATTCATTTCAAAACATATAGATCATTGGCATGATGTCCATTAAGTCTGTGATAATTGTGAAATGGGATTCCTATGTGTTTGGCAAGCCGATAAGGAGGGTAACAATGAGTAGTTGGAAAGTTGATCAACTGGTGATTGAGGAGCTCAAGAAGAATATCATGTTTCTTACTAGGATTCTACTTTTCATGCGAGTGCATTGCCCTTCTTCAACTTATTTCTTATAATTTCATATTACCCATTGATTATCCACAATGGGTGTCTAATATCATACATGTAACCAAATCCTCTATAAAATTACCTATCTACACAAAATTTTGAGATCTTAATCTTGCATTTCTTAAAGGTGAATTCCCACTCCCAAACATTGATCATCTTGTCAACCTCACCGTTGGCCATGAAATGATATCTCTTATAGATGGCTTCTCTAGATATAATCAAATCCTTATCACAACTAACGACCAACATAAAAACATCCTTCATTAATCATCGGTGTACTTTTTTCTCTTTTGCATCATGCCCTTTAGACTAAAAAAACTAGGGATCACATATCGGTTTGTTATGACATACATATTTTGTGATCTCATTCATAAAGCGTGGAGAACTACGTTAATGACCTCTTAGGAAAATATAAAAATACAAAGATCATCTCGTTTTCCTTGACATATTTTTCTCTTGGCATATCAATACTTCCTCCACCTTAATCCCACTAAATGTGTATTCGGTGTCCTCATTGGAAATATTTTAGGGTTCATTGTTTCTATCAGGGGCATTGAAGTGGACCCACCAAAATCAAATCCATCATTAATATGCCTCCTCCTTCAAACCTTAAACAACTTTTAGTCACCAAGGTAGAATTCAATCAGTCCACTATTTCTTTTCATAACTTCCGATTACTATCAAATTTTTAACCATCTCCTTCACAAGGATGTCTATTTTAAATGGGATCACAATTTTCAAAAATCCTTTGAGGACCTCAAAAAAATCTTTTATCACCGCCCATGCTCACATCTCCACACAAGGTGGAGAAATTTTATCTATATATATCTGCTACCAACCATGCCCTAGACGTTATGCTAACAGATCGAGATGAACAAGGTAGAGAACATGTTGTCTACTACATAAGTTGCACACTTCATGACTATGAAATTCGTTACCTTTGTGACATAAAAAAAAAATCCGTGCCATGTACTTCACATATTCCATACTTCGTTACTATCTACTAAATCATTAAATGTATGTTGTCACTAGTTTCAATCCTCTTAAATCTATGCATTCTAAACCATACCACCACCATGACCATATCACTCAATGGCTCATGCTCATGAATGAGTTTTATCTAGAATTAATATCATAGAAATATATCAATAGGAAATCCATTTCCGACCAACTTACTGAAGCTCTCCTTCCCAAAAATCAACTACCACATGAAAAATTTCTTGAAGAACCCATCAACACCATTGATCGATACTATACTCTTATCATAATGACACTTTTCTTTGATGGATCTAAGTGTCTCCGTGGGGGCGTATGTATCATCATCATACCTCCTTGGAGGAATCCTATCCCTCTATCATTTAAAATCAACTTCAAATTCACTAATAACATGGGCGAATATGAAGCTCTTATCATGGTTCTCCAAATAGTAGTCATGCTTGGTGTTCACATTCTGGACATCTACGGAGAATCTCAACTCATCATTAACCAAATCAAAGGAATTTAAAAATGTAAGAATGAAAATTTACAAAAGTATAAGAATATTGTTGAATTCCTCTTAAAATATTTTTATCAATACACCATCCAAATAGTTCCACAATCTTCTTGTAAGTTTGAAGACTCCATGGTTTCTCTAGCATCACTCATCCCATTATCAACTAACAATTCTAAATTGTTCATTGTTGTACATATACTTGATCAACCATCTCACACCAACCAACTCGCCTCTATCAATCACATCGAAGATGATAAAACAAACCTCTAGTACACTCAAATATATGACTATCTTTCTTAATCATAAATACCATCTAACTTATCTAAAAATGATAAATGATCTTTTCTTCAATGCGCTACCTTATATGTCATTGTAGGTGGTGCTTTCTATAAAAAGGGGTTTTATGGCCTCTTACTATGTGATTTTTAATGTGAATTAAACTAATTAAATTGTAGAGTAAGTATTGTAATAAATAATGTATGAATGATAAAATGCAATAATGACACAAGTAATAAAGCATGTTAAAAGTAAAACCCTAAGAAAGAGGGAGAGATAGGAAGACATAGCAGATTTTCAAGTGAATGGGAAGTGATCTAAGCGATTGAAAGTGCTAAATAGGTTGTAGTAAGTGTCACAAATGCTCAATGTAAATTCTAGAACTAAGGAATAGAGTCGGGACAGGGTGCTTATGGGAGGGAAGAAGTGCCTCGGCTCTTACAAATAGATTTGGGAGCTGGTGGTTGTGTAAATACTTAGGAATTCATTTCTTACGTATCACAAGGTTTTCTTGTTGATCCTTGTTTTTCTCTTAATATTCACATTATGATCACCGAGGGTACCTATAACCTATAAAACATAATGACTACCTACACATGTCCATAAACCACATCAAATCTAATAAAAAATATGTAGGATTTGGAGTCGGAGATGACCCTAGATGGTCACCCAAAGAGATAACTTACTACTAAGTAGTGCACTACATCTCAAACCCCATATATTATTTTTGTGTATAGAAATGGTGCCCTAGGATTCCCCTTGTGCAAGTTACACAATGATAGCAAGCTAGATCTAGAATGTAGAAGATGTATAGTATGTGTGGATGGAATATAATAAACTTCCCCTCCTATGCAGTGTATGCAGAAGTGATACATTCATTGTCCCTTTTATGGATGTTATATGGATTCCTTTGAAGTGCTTTAGTGCCTTTTGATGTAAGATTAGGTGATAATAGTAGTGTTTAGTGCCTAGTCCCTCATTTTCAAAGTATAACTATGTATTTATATGATTCCCTTATTTGAATTTTGTTCTTGAAAAGCTGGAATGCCAACCCATAAGTGAAAAAGATACCCAAAATATAAAAGATACCTAGAAAAGTGAGTAAAGGTAAGAAAGGGTAATGAGCGCCCAATATGGACAGAAGCACCTAGGTGTTGGTGTCCTAGCAGGCACAAATTTCTATGCCCATAAAAGATAAATCAGTCAAGTTTTTCAAGGCTATAGGGTGTGTAAGACAAAAGATAAAATAAGAGACAAACAAAAGAGGCTAAGGATAGTTTTCAACCACTCATTTTATTGCTTAAGAATCATATAAATGCTAGCATGCTTTTACAACCTAGAAATACACCCAAGTGCGTGATTTTATGTCTACATTTGCCCCAACGTTATGTTTTTAAGTGAATAATCAATAACATAAAGTAGATAAAAGATGTGTACCTTATGATCCTTTAAAAAGATCGTTGGTGATAGCATACCTAGAGGAAAAGTGAAGCATGGAGTGATTTCAAAGCAAAGCATGGAGACTAGGAAAGGGAAGTGGACCCTAGGGGTGAAGCGTATGCATTGTAGCATGTTGTTGTGGCCTATGTGAGTTTTTTTCTCATAAGGACAGGACTGCAAAAGAAGAACAAGAAAGTAGTCAATTTTTGTATATGATAGATCAAAGAAAAATGTGTATAAAGTATGTAAATATTGTAAAAGTGTATACAAGGAAAGTGTGCACCTAATATGTAAACGATTAAAGGATAGAAATGTTTCATGTTGCTTAAATTTTATTATTTGGAATGTTAATGTTGAGGTTTTTGGGTGATATCACGCTAAGAGTGATTTTTTTGGGTGATCTCATGCCAAATGAAAGTTTTTTGGGTGATCTCACATCGAGTGTGAATTTTTTTGGGAGATTTCACACCAAGAGAAAGTGTTGGGGAGAGAGCTCTAGTTTAAGTCTCCTTCTATAAATTTTCCCAATAAGCATCACTCCGGATGGTACATCTAGATTTATTCTGTTTGTCCTAATTTTTTTACGATTAGTTCCTAATTGTTCCATTTGTACTAATTGTATAGGAAATAGAATGCATTCAGTGATTGAAGGCCGAGTACTTATAACTATAGAACTACTTTGTAGACTATGTTGTGCTAAGAAACTAAATGTTTTGACCTCTAGGACATTAGTTCCAAGTGGAGGCCATAAGTGCCCGAGCGACGTTATCGATTTTGAGCAATCGGTGTATCGCTCGTGTTTTGGATCCAAGTCGATTCTAGTTCATTATATGACTATGTGCCTATGTTTTTTTATATTATGTTAATCTAAATTGTATCTTTGGGATATTTTAGGGGTTATTTATTCACCCATTGTATGCCCCCTCATTTGGGGTGCATGTAATGATAGAAGGAGAATTTGGCCCAAAGGAGAGAAAGCGATGTTTATATGAAGTGGATACCTACAGGGGTAGGGGATGTGCATGGTACAAACCAAGGCACATGCAAAATAAGTGGGATAGTACCAAGTGTTATTAGTAAAAGTAGTTAACATATAAAAGAAGGCAATGTAGAAATCAAGTGTGTAGACAAGATGTACCATGAAAAGTGGGTTTGAGACATGGGACATTTCTCACAATGTCATAAGACAATCAAGGCCGAAGCAGCAAAAATAAACAAAAAAGTTAACAAGTAAGACATAGGGTAGATCACGTAAAAAATAGTATATAATAGAAATCAATGGAAAGTAAGTTCTGAAATATCACCTCTTGAAAGGAAAACATGACACATGAAGCACCGATTAACATGTTATAAAGATGAAGAGTATGTCAAGATCATGTATATACTAATGTAAAGTAAAACATGTAAATAGAATAAGCTAGAAAGAGTAAATGCAACCAATATATGTAAATGTCATTTATGAGTGTGATTGTGTGGTATGCAAAATGTGAAGATGATAGGAGCAGCATTCCCCCTAGTGGATATGTATGAGATGAGGTTCATTTATAAGAAACCTCAACAATCAAGAATGAACCATAGAACAAGACTGTTTTATTGGGTAATAAGTGTGTTGTGCGAGTAGATGTTAGAAATATATATTATAAAGCACGAGAGTGTGAAGTGTGAACAACTTGAGGTTCATTTTAGAATTAGACACTCAACATTTGAGTATGAATCGTGGAACTAGAGTGCATCATATGGTGATGGCGATACAAGGTGTGTATCAAAGGGTAAGTGCTTAGGAATCATGTAAATGCTAGCATGCTTTTAGGACCTATAAATATACCAAAGTGCCTAATTTTTGTCTACACTATTGTGTGCCTCAAATATCACAAGTTTATTAAAGCTATCCAAGAATTCCATTATGGTATATGTGGTGGACACTTAAGTGGTATGGTTTTTACTAAATGCATCTTATGGATGGGCTATTACTGACCCACCCTTAATCTATATTGTTGTGCATGCATAAAGAAATGTGTCAAATGTTAACAACATTTCAATCTCACCAACATCCCAAATTAGGCCCTATAACCTTCTCGGGATCTATGGCCCTTCCCACAATGGGGACTTGACATTATTGGCTTTATCAAACCTTTTTCATCATAATGACATCACTTTATCATCATTTCCATGAATATTTTAGTAAATGGGTGGAGGCCATTCCCTTAGTCTCTACCAAAGAAAAATAAATCATCAATTTCATCTATCAACATATCATATGTCATTTTGACATCCCTCATAAGTTCATCATAGTGTTAACGATAAAAATTTTAGGTAGAAAAATTTGTGGGTATATTATCAACACTTTAGGAATATAAGTCCCTCTACTTGAATGGTTCAGCTCCATATTCATATGTGCATGTAAAATTTCACTCAATGGTGGCCTTACATTTGGGGATCCAATAGGTGAACTCCACCGACCTGTGGCAACTCTTGCAATCACTTGCAAGAGGATAATTTTATAAGAGAGTGAGAAAATTAGAGGGGATTAACTTTGTAGGGAGAAAATCATATTCCTATAGCCATTAACTAGAAAATTCCAACACACATAGATTTAGAAGAAGAACAATTTTGTAAAGGGCAATAAGACAAGATAAAGTTTAGAACACAAAGTCTCAAAAAACTCATTATCAAAAAAGGCAACTAACTCATTCCTTTTTCATTCATGTTGTAGAAAAATTGTACATAGTGAGAGTGAGAAGAACATATAGGTGAGAAATAAAGGAAGTGTTATTTTTTTACTTCTTCACAAGTGATGATCTCTCATGAACACACAAAATTAACAACCCTTTTAAAAGAGGGTGTCATTAAAATTTATAGAATTAAAAGACACTCTTCACCTATCCCCACATGACCTTTCATAGATTACCTTTTATGAATTAAGGGTGACTTATTACATTAAAAATTAAAGTCACATTTTACATAAATAAGACATAATGAAAAAGTGTAACCCCCAACAAAGAAATAGAACATGGAGAGGAGAGAGAATTTGGGGAGAAGAGAAAGAAATAAGAGAGTGAAAAAAAACTATGCTTTGATGAAGATGATGCCTCTATCGATTTCACTTCACTACTTAATCGGTCCGATGAAATGCTCTAATGTAATAAAGTTTGGATCTTTGAAAACTTTACACCATGAGAAACCTCCTTTGGATGATGCACGAACACCTTGAATTGATTGTTAGAAACAATGTTTAATGATCACCTTGATGGCCATGGGTGTTACTCATTAAGGTCCACTCTAAAGAAGTTGAGGAGGGAAACCAATCTCCCATGACTTATGTTATATAGCCACACTACTATACTCATTGGAAAACTTTAATGAAGTGCATTTTGAACACTTTGTCCCTATCAATAATAACCACAATCTATCCCTTGTACATGATGTACGAGACACCTTGGACATTAAAATGAGTATCGAAGAACACTATGGAGATTTCTTACGAAGGATTATAGAGAACATGTGGGATTTTCCATGCTCTCTTGACAAATATTTCCCTAGAGTGATGTAATTTTCTCATACACATCGATAAGGTAAGCGATAAGTACACCATTGATGACAATGTAAAATGCTCATTCTGCAAACATGAGACCACCATTACAAGACATGGAACACCGTTATTTCTTCTTCATTGATTACACATGTGGAATGAGAAACTAAAATAACATATGAACTTCAATTTCATGGATTTTAAATCATTTCCTTGTACTAGAAAAAGGGGGTTACTATTTTTAGTAATTGGAGATTTCTCACCCCTTCCAACTTCGACCACATTGATTGTCCTTCTAGATGATCTTTTTGCACACTACTTTCACCAAAATTGCTCTTTATGAATACTTGTTATCACCAAATCACAGCACCCTTATGTTTATACAAGTGCATATACTTGAACTTACGGTGTGATTGGATAACATGGGTACTATCTCCAAGTTGTGGGACTTTCTACTTGAGATAGACCTCCAGAGAAAGCTGGTTCTTGCTCCTAAACTACCTGCCACAATCTACTCTAATGCAGGGGAAACTAACTATTCTAATCTAAACTTCCAAGGGACTAGGGAGAGAGAATGCATAAAATGAAAGCCTACACTAAAGTGGTGATACACCAGAAAAGGAGGGTGTGAGAGTAGTTTTCAAATGCATGAGATGCAAAAGCAAAGTGCATACTAGAAGGGGTGATGACAGTTCTCCACAATCTAGCAAAATGCATTCACAAAAATATTTCAAACATACACAATGATAGTGGATCCCTACATGAACATAATAATAGACACAATATTCTTGTAATCAAGGTTGAAGGGGCAAGAAGAATGCAAGAAAACACAGCAGGGGAAGATACATCCACAAACTTATATTTTATTGCTTCATAATATGCACAGTTCAATCGGTTACAAGAAAAGGGCCTGGATCACCATGCAAGGAGTCCACAACAAGGGCCTGCAACACATTATCTTCACAAATCAATTTTGGTAGAGCTTTGCTACAAAAACTACCTCCCTTTACAATGAGCCCAACACTCCAATTTATAGAAAAAATGAGAAGAGAAAGAGAAGGGAAAATGGAAATCCCGAAATCTGTCCTTCAACCACTTGTAAGAGGCATTAAATGGAGTAAAATGATTATATATTACTTGCAAAAGGCTCCCCATACTATCCCATGTGCTGCAGCAGAGAAAGAATGATGACCATGCCTCTTAATTGCACTCCCAACTACCAAATAAAACACTGTTATAAACCCGGCCACGTTTTATGAAAAATCTCCATTGATCTATCACCAAATCCAAAATTTCTTTATTTCTATGTGTCGAGCTTGGAGCCACGATTCCAACGGTACAAATTTTGTGTGATTTTGTTGAGAAATGCAAAAGTTATGGCCTTCTGAGTGCGGGCAGCTATTTTGGGTCTGGCAGGCGTTTTCTATCATTTGACAGGAATGAGCATTAACTGACTGGAGCTGAATATGTTTCTTTTAATTAAATATATCTACCCTCATTGAAAATAAGAAATCTAATTTTGTGAAAATTGGAGCTCGGAGTCAAAACTTATGGCCGTTTGAAGTTTCACGGGTCAAATGTTGACTTTCTTCTCGCCTTGGCCGATTCGGCTTTTCGCGTCCCTCGCATCCCACGCATACTTTTGGCCTGGATGTCCCAGATGAAAATCTCTTGCTTCGGCTGATTTGGGCTTCCTTGTTCCTGTTTGAGGTGAAGACACGTGGCGAGATGTCCCACACATACTTTTGGCCCGGAGATCCCACACATCGGGAAAATATCTCCGAACCGCCCGAAATGGACCGACTTGCGCCAAACCGGCCGATCCGCGTCTTGCATGTACTTTTGGCCCAGCTGTCCCAAACCGCATGAAACAAAAGACTTGGGAAATTTTTTTCCCTCTTTCGGCTGATTCGGCCAAGGCCCCACGCGCCCCGACGCCCCAATGCTTGCGAACCGCCTGGACTAGGACTTAGCTGATTTTCCTCCTTTTTTTTGGCCCCCAAGCTTGGTACAACGAACCTCAGTACGACCCGAACCCTTCAGACCTGAAATTCCTTAACACAGTCCTGCAACCTTATTTTTTGCATTTCTTCCATTTTCTCAACCTGTTGGGATTTCTTCTTGGGTGGGGGAGTTAGAAAAAGGCCGAGGGGACCCCGAAAAACATGATTTTGGGCCTCGAATCAATCTTACTCGCTCGGGACTGAATAATCTGATGCGTGTTATCAAAATTACCTTGAGGGGTGAATTTTGGATAACAATACTTATTAAAAATATCAGGTCCCTATGTGGGAGGGTTACTATTTTTAAAATTTTGTGTTCTAGACCTTGTTTTTGATGAAACTAGTTTTTACGATATGGGTTTTTTGTTTTTGTTATACCTCTAAAATTTCACCTTAAACTGGTCTCGGAATGAAATATTTTCAAATTTAAAATTTTTCATAGGGAAACTTGGGCTTCTTCATTGAAAAAAATATGGGGCATGCATGCAAAATATTTCACTTGCATTCCCAAGGTGCATGGAAATGTATATTATTGTAAAAAAACTGCGTTGATTCATGCAAAGGTTTTTTAGATATGAACAATCTTGCTTCACGGAGTTATAGATTTTTTTCTTGAAAAAATATTACTTTGAGTCTTCAAAACATCTATATTTTTATGTTTTTCTCCTTTGGAAGAAATCAATGGAGGCTAAAAATGGTAAAGGAATATTTCTAGAAAAATTTCGGTAGCGAATGGAAAATGTGGGGGAATGGGCAAAACATTGGCTAAGCCTGGTATTTATAAGCTCTAGAAACCATGAAGGGGGAGGGCACACTTTTTTTTCCTATTATCCCCATCTAAAGTGACAATGAGGACACAAAAGTGTGCCTCATCCCCATGCTTGAGATGTGTCCCTGAAGAAATTTGACTAAGTACCGAACATCATACATTAAGAGACAACTTGAAAATACCATAACTTGAGCTCCCAAATGACTTTTTGCATGCTTCTTTATATGAATTTGACTATTAATGACATTTTGAGAAATATGGGATGGGTCCCATACATTAATTTGGATTTTAAAACCCTAAAAACATATTTTTCTTAATACCACCAGATTATTCTTGGAAAGAATGAGTTGCGTAGGAAAATGCATGGGGTTTATGATGAGTCTATTTTGTACACCATGTAGAGGAATGAAAATGATTTCCATTTTGCATCTCCTAGAATCACCTCTTGAATTTTAGGTACTCTTTCACGATGCAAGCTCCTTTAGCCTCAAAAATCGCTTTTGATGAACTAGCTCCTAAACCTCCAAATCTTTCCTAGAATCTTCCTAAATCAGTTGCATTGTGATCCTGGCTCTTGAATACACCTCCTCGATGAATTTGGGCCCTCGAAATAACTCTAGAGATTATGAACTTGTCTTAGAAAGGCTGATGATAGCCCTTCCTAAGATTGCTTGAAAACCCACTTTTAGAGATATTGTTCTGAAGTACTTGAATGATATTTTTCTTCCTAAATCACCTACAAGGAAGGATGACACACACATATGGATCATTACAAGGATAGGATAGGACTGATATGAGTATTAGGATGACTGAGGGGTGTCTTGGAAAGGTATAACATAAAACAAATTTGAGACTAGGGTATGGTTGTCTTATTTTCAAGTGAATTTTTCCCATGCAAAAACACAGGACAACAGATGGCTCTAGCTTGGATACATGTTATGGATTGAGCGCACCGAGGACATGACATGAGAAATCCTAGAATCTTAACATTTATATTAGACCATTGTCATATCCATTGGGCTACATTGACACTTTTATAACAGGTAGTGAGAAGGAAGACACACACACACACACACACAATACACGAAAAAGGAAATAACACACATAAAAATAAAGGAAATACACACCTAAATTACCTATGGTACAATGTGGGGGATAACCCACTTTCATTAAATAAATTTTTCTTTTCATATGTTGCATTAGAAGAGGTAACATTGAATGATGATGTTCTACGAAGCCATTCACTAGCTCAAAAAAATAGCCTCCCTTCGTCAACTACTTATGAAATACATGTGCTTTCATACTTGCATGTACACTTGAGAGGAGTTATTTCACATGAGCTTCTAGACACTCAAGGATTCACTCAAAAATTATATTACTTTTATCATCTTTGAAATCCATTTCAAAGTGGAAATTTCCTTTTATATTCACCCACACTATTGATTTTTCATTTACCATCATATCGCAGCCCTAAGGCTGATTTTTGTTTGAATATATTAGATGTCTTGAATTTTCTTATTTCCCCCATTCATGCATATTGAAAAGCTTCTCTCATGAGGCCTCGCATTTATCTATCTCACTATGAGGTGTTTAGTAATATATCAACGGATCGAGACACAACCTCATACTTGTATTGCATGGTCATGGCATGAGTTAAAAGACCAAGACTTATCTCGAGATCTTATGTACCTTCTGTGGCTTCCAATATTTCTTGTAGGGATGCCTTCTTTAAAATTTCCACAAGCTCAATTTTATCCTCATTCAAATAATCTTCATTTTGAATTTCAATGGGGCCACTAAGAGGAGTTGCTTCATCATCCTTAAGATCATTTCCTTCCCCTACTCCCTTTCCAAGGGGAGCCTCAACTTCAAGGACCTCGAATTCTTTGTTTCAACTTTTTCACCACGAGAAAAAATCTTATTCTTGAAAGGAAAGGAAAAACATAATTTTCATCACTTCCTCCATCTTTCATTGGCTTGGGAGGGACATTGAATTCTTTGATTTAATTTTCTTTATCATGACCAATTTTTGAGTAATTTTAGAAACAATAATTAGATTCACGTTTGTCTTTCACTTTCATAGCTTGCATCAGGAGTTCAAGACTGAGCTCTGGGTCTTTTGTTTCTTTCAAATATATTAACAATTCTTGCATGACTATTCTTTAAAACCTTTCAAGTGCTCATCAAAATTTGGATTAGTCTATTCTTCATGAATGACATGATCAAGAGAAACTTCATCTTTAAATGGGAATGAGAACATCTCCTCATCATGTGTAAGCACATAAGTTGATTGCTCTACATGAAAATAATCAAGAACCACTTCCTCTTCTTCATGGTTTGAATCATTTGTTAATTTAGGGCCATTTTCTTGTAACTTAAATTTTCTCAAGCACCTCCTCAAGATTCATACCCCTTTGAAAAGGGATACTTGGTTCTATCAAAATGGTGATATCCTCTTCCTCCTCGATTTTCACAAAATGATTCATCCTCCTATTTTCTCGATATAGTATGTTGGCTTGGGCTTCAACGACCCTTGTACTATATATCTCATATTTTTTAAAAGAAAAAAATTCTCCATATCTCCATTAAATGTTATGGTTTTGAAAGACCAATTCATCTAAATTTTCCCTCCCAAATATCTATAAAATCTTATGTTAACGTGAAATCACAAAGACCGCCAAATGATTTCTACAGTCCGATTTTCTAAGGCAAAGTCATTTGGTGTGATTACGTAACATTGAACTTTCCCCAAGGTGTGGGACCTTGAAAAATGGGAAAGCTCTCTAGATTGAAGGTTGGTTCCTTATTCCTATGTTTAAGTGCATAGGTAGAAACTTGCAGAGGATCCATGCTTAATTCTAATCTAAAATTTACCAAGGAGACAAGGATAGAAGGAATACATAAATTTAAAAAAGGTAAACTACGAGGTGATGCACCAAAGGAATGATGAACACTTATTTTTATAATAGGCAAAAACTAAAAAAATGCATACAATAAACAAGCACATATAGTCGGATATGTAATGGGAGACCGAGATGAAAATCAAAAGAGACAAGAGAGGATCTAAAATCAATCACAGACGTGTTTTATTGCTCTGTAGATTGATACAGTCCATTACAAACTAGCCAAGAGGTAGAAACGTATTGCAATTTTTTGATGGAAGGCCTGAACCCCAAAAATCCTTTTGCTAAGAGGAGAAGGGAGCTTGCAAAACAAATAATGTCCAACCCTTTACAATGTATCCTACCCCTGCATTTATATATTCAATCATAAAAGAAGAGAGAGAGAGAAAAGCGGGGAAAGTAGGTTAAAACTCAACCGCCGTTGTTAATGCCTCTGATGAAATCTCTCCCCAAATCCATATTTTTTGCATCAATCCCTGGTTCGGCGCCTTGAAGGAAGAGGAAACATTAAAACAGATCAAATCAGATCTGGTTGTTGAGGTAAAAAGATCCTGCATTAAAATCCCGAAGACGTTTCCTCCATTTTCTTCACCTAACCTCCTCAAAATTAAAGTTTCTGACCACATGGCATGGGTGAGGTCGAGATCTTTCAGCGGCATCATATTTGTAATAATTCGAGCCCTAAGTGGAAAGATATACCCCTTTAAATTTTGTATCGGGTTTGTCGGGAGGGCAGGAAAACAACTTGAAAAATGGGTCCCTTTTGATATGGGACACATGGCATTCTGGCACTCGTTTAGAAACCTTTTCTCTATTCACCCCTTGAAACAGCACCATACTAACACTTGGCATTCCCCGCTTACACCTTTATACTTAGCCAATTTCGAGACCCTTTTTATGCGCCTTTTAACTCTATTTTCTGTTATGCGAGATCATGGTCGGTCAAATATTTGCACGAGGGTGAAATATGGATAAAAATTTGGCGATTCATAGGGGTTTCTTCCTACTAGATGAAAATACCAATTTCCTTGTCATATCCGTTGGGCATGGAGTCATGAGTGATAGCCTACTATTGATCTAAATTTTGAAAACTGACCCTTGGGCCACTTGGAAACCCATTAGAACTGAAACTGATCTTGACCAAATGCCAAGTCCAAACACTACATAAGAGAAAAAAACAACACCACACTATATAAAAAATTTGAAATCATATATGCTCCAAATAGAACATGCAGAGCGCAAAGCACTTAGGAGAAAAGAAATCTACACTACAACAAGATAATGTGCATAAGCACGTAGAGGAAATAGAAAACTAAACTAATATGTATAGGGTGAGAAATCCCCTTTTAGTAGCGAAAAGTGCTTAAGATAGATCTCATTTACAAGAATATGTAACTCTTCACCCTCCAATGTAGACAATTGGAAAGCATTGCTACTTTTGCATCTTGTGATCATATAGGGGCCACTCCGGATGGCATCAAATTTGGAATGCCTTCCTAGTTTTTCTTGATCTCGCATCCCATTTCAAAACCAAGCCTCCTTCCTAGAAGGTCTTTGCTTTTTCCTTCTTATGAAATCATTGCTTGATTGAAGCTTTGATTCTTCTCTATTGCTTGGAGAACATGCTCTCTGGTTTCTTCTAATTCTATCATCTCCGCATACATGGCCTCCATAGGTCCAAATGCGCAGACATCCCTAGTTGCTTCATGAGCTCCAATGCGGGTAACTCAAGTGATATAGGTAACATTGCCTCTTTCCCATAGAAAAGCTTGAATGGAGAGCTTCTTGTAGATCTCTTGGGCATTATTCTATTAGCCCATAAGGTTGTTTTGAGATTTTTGTGCCAGGTCCTCTGATTCTCATCAAGAGTTCTTCTAATGATCTTTAACAGGTTCTTGTTTATGGAATCAGCCTGGCCATTACCTTGAGGGTAATATTTTGATGAAGTACTCAAATAAGTTCCATTCTTAATAGCCCATCCTATGATCTTGTAAATTATGAATGCTAATGCATTGTCTGATATGATGGTGGTTGGCACTCCAAATCTAGTCACTATCCCTTCATATAAATCTAGGATACTAGACTCATTCTCTTCCTTGAGTTCCACGACCTCGGTCCATTTGGTGAAATAATATGTTCTTTGTCGGGATCCATTTGTGACTTTGGCTTAAGTTTGGATTGATGACTCCAATGAATTCCAATCCCTATTGCATGAAAGGTTGATTGAATGAGATTGGGGGAAATGGAAGTGTTGCTTAGCCTTTCCTTACCTTTAAAGAATGCATAATTCTTTCACCTTTTGATCCATGTGTAGCATTCACTAAACACCTTGGGCCAATAATATCCTGCTTTCATGAATTTGAGTGCTATCACTCTTGGAGAAAAATGGCCTCCAGCTGCTTCAACATGGAATTCTTGTAGCACTCTCTCTACCTGATCTGCCCCAATGCACCTCAGTAGAATGTCATTGATGTCCCTCTTGAACAAGATACCATCAATAAGAACATATGGGATGGCCTATAGCCTGAAATGCCTTATTTTTTCTTTACTCATCCCATGAGGACACAGTTCTATTTGAAGGAAGTGCACCATATCTTGGGTCCAACAAGGAGAAGGTACATCATCTCTCCCTTCTTCTTGATCATTTTGTAGAACAAAAACAACCTCCTTTCCAATGTCTTCTTCATCTTTTTGACCTAAGGCTAGTTGTTCACATAACCCCTTCCCACAGACCAGTTTGGTGACCTAGATCTCAATGTCATATTCCATGACACGGGTGATCCATCCTACACGCTTCCTATTCACGTCTTTGTTGAGAAGGAATTCTTTAACTCCCACATGGGAGACCAATAGTTGGATATTGTTGTTTGAAACCAAATGCTTAAACTTCTTCAATCCTCGACACCGTCGGGACTTGCTTCTCAATGAATGATTAGCTCACCTCATAATCTTCCAGACTCTGGCTGAAGAAAGCAATTGATTGTTTTGTACTTTCTTTGTTCTATTGCACCAAGATTGCAGAAATTGTTTCGCTGCCACTAAAGGCATATAGTATGAAATCTTTGGAAAAATATGGGTTCACAAGAGTTGGGGCTTGTGATATGGCTTCTTTGATAGCCTCAAAACTTTCTTTTCCTTTAGCTTTCCACCTGAATGTTAAGCTCTTCTTCAGCATCAATGTTATTAGCTTAACAAGGGCAAAAAAATTTGGAACAAACCTGCAGACAAAATTGATTTTTCCCAAGAATATTTGAAGAGCCTTCTTGTGACTTGGAAATGGTAATGCTCTTATTGCTTGAACTCTTTCTAGGTCAATTGTCAATCCTTCCTTTGATATAATATGGTGTATAATATTACCTTTATGGGCCAAGAATATGTATTTTTGGGGTTTAGTGACACCCCAAAAATTTTGCATCGTTAGAACACTGTGTTAGGTGGAAGAGATGATCTACTGCATTTTTGGAAAACATTGTAATGTCATCTAGATAGATCAACACTATTTTGTTGATCAGCCCCTTGAATGCCATATCCATTGCCCTTTGAAAAGTGGCTCCAGTGTTGGATAATCCAAATGGCATTTTCCTATAGGCATAGGTGCCCCATTTGGTGGTGAAAGTTGTTTTGAATTGATCATCTTCTTTCACCATGATCTAGTTATACCCTGAGTAGCCATCTAGGAGGGAGAACCTTTTTGACCCAAACACTACTTGCAAGATCTACTCCATTGAAGGGAGTGGGTAGTGATCTTTGAGGGAGGCTTTGTTAAAATCCTTGAAGTCAACACACAGCCTGATTTCTCCATTTTTCTTTCTGACTGGGACCAGATTTGTAACCCAACTTGAATGTTTGATTGGAAATATGATGCTTACCTCTATTATCTTGTTTAACTCCTTCATCAGAGGCTCAATATGTGGGTTGATCGGTCTTTGCTTCTACGATGGGTGAAGCTACATCTAGTTCTATTGTGTGTTGTGCTAGCTTTGGATTGAACCCCATTAGGTCTTCATAACTCCAAGCAAACACATCAGAGAATTCTTGGCAAAGTTGTATGAATTCATACCTTTCTTGTTTGGTGGCCACTTTTCCAATTTGAATTGTTTTGTCTTCTCAAGTGGGATTGACTCGAATATTCTCCTTTGATTTGTGTGTTGCCTTCTTCTTTTTGAACTGATCATTAGGATTGAAAAGAGATTCCAATGTCACTAAGCCTTTGGGAAGCTTGTTTATATGTAGTTGTACTATCTCGATTCTAATCTTGTTGCTCTAGTCTGCTCTAGTTTATAGCTGAGAATTCAACTTCTTCTTATAGAAATTTAAAGATCTGTTGATCATTCTCAAACACCTGTCGGCATGTATTATTATCTGGCACTGCTGGCCTCATAACCACATGGATATGTGGATTTTCTCTATCCCTCTTGATGTTTTCAACCACATCAAATATTGCTCCAACTACTACAAGTCTATCAGCGGCTTCATTCTCCTTCTTTGGTATAGACACAATATTGAAGGCCTCGAAATCCTCCATGAGATCTAATACCCTACTCTTGTAGTTCTTGAGCAGGTCATTTTTGACAACATTTAGTCGTCTGACTTGATTGGAAACACATTCACTTTGTCACCGAATACTTTCAAGTTCTTGATTCCCAGCTTCCTTGCCTAATCAAGACCTTGGACTAAAGCCTCATATTCAGCAGTGTTATTTGAGCAAGTGAACTGGAATCTAAAGGTTGAATAATATCTCATACCTGCGGGGACACAATCATGGCTCCTCCTCCGGCTCCTTGTCTACTCCTTGAGCCATCAAAGAACAATTGCCATACCTCATTTTCAACCTTGTATTCTCGGCTTGATTAGGTCGGGGAAGAGGTTGATTCTCTTCATGTGGGCGGTAGACACCGAGTTCATATTCCTCCATCTCCTTATAGGGTCAAAAGCATGTTTTTTGTTGGCCCACTCATCTAGGGTCAAGTCTCGGGATACATCCCACCTTGATATCTATTTCATTAGTGTTTAGGAGGTCTTCTTGATCAAAATCGAGAAGTTGGCATTGATTAGGCTAGGCACATAGGATTAAATATGATAATCGGTAATAGGTTTAGATCTAATTGTGGCTGCGCATCCCATACCTTGTCCTAAAGATCATATGTGACCAATTAGCGGACATGTAGCCCCTAATTTTGGCGGTGAAGTCTCTAGATAGACACAAAGCAAAATGTGGTGGCAGGTCTATGAGTGACACGTTTTGCAAAAAAATCACATTAGGGAAAGTGTGTAGAGTGAGACTCGGATCCTTGATAATTCCCACGGTGGTTCTTGTTATCCCATCCAATTGGACTACTCCTCTAGAGATAACCTCATATTGGAGACCCAACTAATCAACTATTTCTTTGGACATCACGGAACTACTAGCCCCTGAATTAATCATATAATTATGCACTAATTTGTCCCCAATAATCAAGTGAGACATAAAAGGGAGGAGGTCTCGGGTTTTACCTTGTTGTTCTCCATGATTCCTCCAGGTTGAATTACATTGGTAAGCACTCTTTCTTTCGGTTAGGGGTTGATTTGAACTTGACCAATTTTGCATGGCGGTCTTTCGACACTAAAATTTTCCTCCGTAATTTCTATTTAATTAATGTATGTATTAGGAATAGGATTTTGTTAAGTATAATTAGTAGTAGCGTCTGATAGAAGATAACGGCGTTGCCGGTATGACGCCGCCAATAATGTATAGTACAGTAATAGTCAAAGTATAATAGGAATGTTGTGGTAAAAAGTAAATATTTGTCGTAAGTGGTTCGGGAATGTTAAAATTTCAAAGTTAGGGTAAGTAGAGAAGTAGGATCTACATGATTAGGAATTAGAAATATTATATTGGTAGTAAGGACAAGGAGTGATGTCATAAATATTTTGTGTATTTTATTTGTAAAAAGTCTAAAAAGGTGGAACCCATGTGAAATGATGACGTTTATCTTATCTTAAAAGATAAGCTTACATGTAAAGATAAGATTTAAGGTACATAATATGATTCGTCAAAGTAGATTTCTTATCCTATCTTAGAGATAAGGTGGATAAGCCTAAAAGTTCTATAAATAAAGAGATCACCCCCTCATTTAGCATAGAAGGAAGTAGTGAGAAATATTATATGAGTAAGTGTGTAAAGGAAGCCATCATTTAGAAGGTGTGTTAAAGAAGCCATTAAGAGGTGTAATTGTGAAGTTTCTCCCATAGTTATTGTTGGAAGGCAAGTGAAGTTAGTAACACTTGAAGTACCTCATGGGTGAGATTGTAACAATTTCATGTTGATATTATAATTTACACTTATATTTCAGATTTTCATCATTCCTTTGTATCATAGTCTATGGTATTCTTGTGTTATGTTTGTTGTTGTGTTTCCAGATTACATCCACCAAACTAAAAGCTATGCATTAGTAAATAATCATAGCATGAGGAGTTCCCAGTGGAGAATTATCATAGTGTTGGATTGGTGATGACATTTTGGTTCCGTTTCCGGGACCATTCCTCGTTGGTGGATTTTCTAGAGATATATTTCCACTTAGTCAGAAATCATTTGGAGGGTAACCTTGTTTTTACTGTGCATAGTAGTTACCATGGTAAAGTCATTTTTTACCATGAATAGTATTTACCATAGTAACTTCACTTTTTACCATGAAAATTTTTACCACAGTAAAGTCAATTTTTACCGCAATAAGTCAAGTTTTACCATAGTTTACCATGTTCATTCCTATTTTATTGTAGAAAGGTGTAAAGTCGCTTTCTATTATAGTGATTCCAATTATTTGTGCACATAATTCTTGTTGATTGTACTTGTGGGTTGGTATTTCACTATGGTTACTTTTGAAAATGGGGAAGATTCCTATTTTTTCAACCCAATCTAATGAAGATGCTTCCTCTTTCATTCAAGAGTTTAAATGATCTTGTATTTGTAATGGCCTCATAAGAAGGGAACAATGGACTGAATTTTTTCCTACCTTTTTGGATGGTTCAGCCCTTAAGTGGTTTAAAACACTAGGTGATAATGTGAAAAACTCATGGGATTGTTTAACTAAAAGTTTTCTTGAAGAATTTAGTGAACAACAAAAATATGTAGATCTCATGATTGATATCACAAAGCTATCCCAAGGAGAGAAGGATAAGATAAGGGATTATCATGCTCGTGTTCTAGAGCTAAGGAGGAAGCTCGATGCCCAGATCCGGAAGGAAGGATTAGCGGATGGGTTGATGAATGGCATGGATAATCTCCTCTCGTAAGCACTTCATTCTTAGGATGAGACCAGAGATTAGACAACTATTCAAGTATGACCACCCAAAGAACCCTCAAATAAGCAAAGGAGATTGTAAGAAGGCAAGAAGAAAGCATGGAAGAAGATCCCAAAGAAATTGTTTGTAAGGTAGAGCCTACACCAACACCTTTGGTCTAGAATCCACAACCACTCTCGGTGAGCACAAATCTTTCTCCTAGTACATATACCGATTATGAAGATCTCGCTCGGGAAGATGGGCCGTTAACTATTAAACTTCTTCGAGGAAAATAATTTAGTTCTCAGAGAGGAGATAGAGGTATAAAAAGAAATATTTCCAAAGTTGTATGTTATGGTTGTCATAAAAAGGGTCATTATAAGTATAATTGTCCATATAGAGCTTCTACATCTGGTACAAGAAATAATGATAAAGGAAAAGCACCTGTGAATTCTTTTGATGTAGTAGATAGGAGCATAAATAATGAAGAAGATGTGTTTGTAACAAAAAGAAAGAAAGAAAAAAGATAACCAAGATGGAAACGATCCTAAGAAGATGAAAGGAGAAACTAGTAAAAAACATAGGAGAAGAAAGTTGGGTGTGTAGGATTTTCTAATTTCATAGGGACAAGGACCATACTCCATCTTAGAAGATCTGTCCAAAAGGCCTGCAAATATTACATATGGTTAAATTTTGGCTATGTCTTCTGAGAAGAGGCGGGAGCCATGAAGTGGACTCAATGCTCAACGAAGGAAAGAGGTTGAGGTCCCTGTTTTGGAGGTAGAGGCGGATCCCTATGCTCCACAAGCTGAGGTATTATGTAATGGTATTTCAATTCATGATGTCTTAGTTGATGGAGGTGTTGCAGTTAATGTAATGATTGAGTCTATAATGAATATGTTGGGTTTAAAAATTGATCACCCCTCAACACTTATGTTAAGGTCATTAAATAAGGGAAAAACTAAACCAGAAGGTGTTGTTTCAAATGTGACAATATCTGTTATGGGTGTTGTATGTGTGGTAGAATTTCAGGTGATGAAAAATGGTATTGTTGTGTACCCAATGTTGTTGGGAAGGCCATGGCTAAGGAGAGTTCATGCAAGAAACTACTAGAATGAAGGCTTCATGACACTTGGACGTGGTAGAGATAGGGTGAAGATAAACGTGATCCCTCGGCATCATAAGGAAGAACTTGTGGATTCAAGTGATGAAAGCGATGATTGGACATCCCTTGATTACTTTAGTACCGGTGAAGTGTACACAAAAGATGAAGAAAGTGAGGTTGACGTTTCAGTCATGGATATTCTTCAGTACACCGACTCATGAACCCATAAAATTATCGAAGAAGAAATTAATGATCGTCTCTAACAAATAAAGATTGGTGATCTTTGTGATGGAGAGTGAGAAGAAATCCTACCTCCAACTCTTTGAAGGTATTTTTTCATGAAATTAGGAAGTAATGAAAATAGGAAGGTGATTAAATTGATTCAAGTGGAAATTTGATGTTTCATTAGGTAGAAATTAAGATATTCGTGATAGTTGGAAGGTGACAGTTGAACATGGTTTGGAGACCTAGTTGTAAGGGTAAATTTACAATGCAAGTAGGTGATAAGCAAAGATTTCAAGCTTTAAACTTTCCCTGCACCAAGAACTTCTTAATGGGTGTTTAGATATCACAAGGTTGTGTTCTAAAGCTTTCTATAGCTAAAGTTAATAGAGAAAATTGATTTTCCCAGACCTAATTCAGAGCTAGTAAGCTACACAGAACGAAAGTAGATTTACAAGGGGAACATAAGGAATCAAGTGATGAAATTTAGGTAACATCATGAGTATGAAAAAGGGTATGGGAAGAAGTTAATTTTTTTTTGGGTTTCCATAGATGTCCTCAAACATGATTGTCCCAAGAAACCATTGTCTTAAGGGTAGCTTAAGGACAATTTTGACAAATTAGTGCAAGTTTGTTCTTTTGAATTTTTTATATCATTTTAGTGGTTGGAATAACACTGAATTAAAGTGGTTGAAGTGTGGGTATGAGTGGGTATGAGTGGAAGAGGCTCTGAATAAAATAAAGTCAAAAATAACTTGAAAGTGAAGAGCTAGCAAACAAGGAGAGTAAGGCCATTTCAAACTAGGAAAAGGTAAGTGACTATCACCTAGGTTATGGATCACTGAAACAAGTTGTATTGATTTTTTTTAAGTATGAAGAGTAGGGTATGATGATAATGATTCCATTCAAGGTGATAACTATAAGTTTTACAATTATTTTGAGCCATTTTGGGCTTTGTTTGATCCTCTATTGCAAAGATAAGATGTAGTTGATGTTTGAAAAATCTTGAAAGGTGAATGTATGGTTGATTATTGTATTTTCTCTCTATCAATACATCAACACAAAAACATAAATACACATCATAATTTTAAATCTTATTCCTATAGGAAGTCTATGGAAATATACAATTAGAGTATGAATGGAAAATCATCAAATCGCAATGGTGTTATTCTAAAATTGTCATGATGATACATCGAAAGTTATCAACAAGTGGATAAGTTCCCTAGAAAACCAACATATATGAAATGTGGAAGCACACACATAGCCTAAGAACTGTTTTGACAACATCCCTTTTAAAGAAAATTTTGTCTCATGGGTTGTTGTAGTTGTAATATGTATACACAATAGTATTATTGAAATGACCTTGAAGATTTTCAAGTAATGCAAACAAGTAGTTTCAAATTCATACTCCATAACCATGTCAACAACTTCTTTGTTGATGCAAAAATCTAAGCTTTGGAATTCGAATTATACATTCATCAAACAACGATTAAAATATGTATCTTTGTAAATATGTGAGTTGTATAGGACACCTTTGTTAGAGTAGGTATTTACCTTAGCTCATGTTCACTTAGGTACATTATTTACCTTTATTGTATTTATCCTCACACACTTATGTGTGTGGATATTTCTTTTATTTATTTAGATATTAGGAGATATTATCTAGTTGTTAGGTATAGTTCATTCATTGATCTATGGTATTGACTAGTTCTTTCCTAGATCTATGGTATTGACTAGATCCTTGATGTCTAGTTCTCTCATAAATCTATGGACTTGACTAGTTCTTTGATGACTAGTTATTTCCATGATTTATGGCTTGATATGTGACCTTGACTGGTTCTTAGATTTGTATTCCTTGCCTATATAAGCAAGGTCCATTCTCATTGTATTTCATTGAGTTCCATAATAATATATGATATTGTTGTTCATTTGTTTGCAAAGGTTTTTGTAAAGTTATTCTGGCGAATTGCTTTCATCTTATTGATCATGATGTTTGATTAGCATGTGTTCTTGGCTTGGCACGATCGGTTATCGTTCCTTTTACACACATGGGTTGTTTGATAAAATGCCTCAAGAAAGTGTCTTAATTTATAATTTTTTTAATAGAAATTCCTCAACATGATGTAGATGTAAGGGCTGAAATGGTTACAAGGTATACACAAAATGCGTTTGTTAGGAAGGAATTCAACAAATAAAATGGCAGTTTAAATCCAACTACACAATAATTTACATTTTCCTTGTAGTCAACTTCAAAATCAAAGTTTAAGTGACATGAGTATTAACCACCATCAAAGCTTAATGGAAAATAAATTTTTGTAGTTTTTATAATTACAATCCCTATGGTACACATGTATGCAAATGTGGAAGCTTATATATACGTGACCACATGGACTCTTTGCAAAAATCCCCAAAGAATTATACAACTCATAAAATGTGATGAATTCAAGGTGTGCATAAAATGGGTTTCTAGAAGGGCTTTAGGAATTTAGAAAAATGCATATTTGCATGTTTTAAGCCATATCTTACAACATTAATACATTTTCTTTGCTCATTCCCATAATAGAAGTTTTGAAACAAAGAATGGAAATGTACCCAACAATAATTGAAAGTTGTATTTAGAAAATGAGTCGCATCTTATGGGAAGTGAATTTTTGTCAAAAATTTAGTGAGTTCACTTTCGCATCAAATTTCATCTTGCAAACCAAATCGTAAATCCATCTAATGTGAAACCATATATATATAATTTAGTCTTTTATTCATAAAAACTAAAAAATATGTAGATTTTTAGACATCCATTTCAACTAGTTGGATAATTTAAAATATATGTGGCCCAATCGCACATTTCAATCTTCAACCAATTATGTACTTTGATTAGCTAAGCGATCACGAGAATTTGGGCTATCAAAAATATGGTTTACGACTCAATGAGGGGAAAGAAGAAAATCATGAAATCACAAGATAGATACATGGCCAAATGAAAACTTTCCAATGTTTGGCCAATAACAAACTTTGAATTCAAACCAACCACATACTCGTGTTTTTGGATAATCACATATTAGTTTTGGGATATGGTACATGTGTAAAAATCCCTAGTTATCAATAGATTTATCATTTTATTAGTTAGGCTATTGAGTGTGGATGAAAAAAATGCAAAAAGAAAATAAGGGTCTATAAAAGAGAGGACAAATGATATGATTTCAAGCTCTCGAGGATCAAAAAAGTTGAAGATTTATGGTGACAACGACCCAAATGATATATTTTATGAGATTGATACACATGGTAGAATCCCGGACTTTCAAGTTCTTAGGATGCATGGGGTCTCGAGATTTCATATAATTCTCGGGGTTCGAGTTCACGGAATTCTTGGCGATAAAATACATCGTTTATTCCACATGGTACAATCGGTCTTGGAAAACTTCACCCAATGATGTGTTATAATAATCCGCCAATCATGTTCTATTAGGCTTATGGAAAATGAAGGGTAAATGCCTTGGATGAATTCTTGGAACAAGATAACATAATAATATAGAAATTATGAAATTGTAGGTACATAATAGGTTTCATAGGTGACTATGATTGTTAAATTGAGATTTTTAAGAGGAATTGGCCCAAGACATCGATAACCTAGGATTTCTCAAAGCAGAGGATATTCTCACGATAGAATGCACTGCCTTAGATTCATGCCCATGCATGTGTGGGACCCTCCATCACCTATCAAATCATAGGCAAAACTTTATTTAGATGAATAGGTTTTAAATGATGTAATTGCATATGGCAAGTGATAGTGGAAACGGTGGGTGTGTGCGTTGTTAATTGACAAGTCTTCAATTTGAATCACGAAGTAATTATGTGATTTTTATAAGAATGTTAAAAAACACACTATGTTTTTCAATATTGTTGAAAAACACAGTGTATTTTTCAATGAAAACTAAAAAAACTAACTATTTGTAGACACAAAATCACACACTTGGGTACATTTCTAGGTCCTAAGAACATACTTACATTCATATGATTCCTAAGAAAGAAAACTAGTAATTGATTGTTGTCTTTGGCCTCTTTTCTATCTTTATTTATTTCTCTTTGGTATTGCACACCCTACAACCAAGTCTAAACTTTATTGCTTTATATTTCATGAATTAGGACACCAGTGCCTAGCCAGGACGTCAACGCCTAGGAACCCTCGTCCCCTCTAGGTGCCCCTGGCAATTTTATATCTTACTCATTTCTTTTGGATCTATTTTATCTTTTGGGCATATTATTTTCTTATGGGTCATCCTTCTAGTTGTCAATTACGAAATTCAACCAAGGCAATCATATAAATACAAATCTATGTGACCAAAATAATGGTCCAAGCTCTAAACATCTATTATCATCAACTAAGGTTGCATTCAAAGGAATCTAAGAGCATCAAAGGCATCCATCTAGTTTTCATTCAAGGGACAAGGGACTGCATTTTCTATATACACGCATAGGAGGGGAAGTTAATTTTTCCATCCACACATTTATTTATGTTGGTGCATCTAGCTATCACCCGCTATCAAGTGCATTTTCACAAGGGCTTCCTAGGGCACGATTCTATTACACATGGACAAGAAATACATGGAGTGTGAGATGTAGTGTAGCACTTCGTTGTAAGTTTACTCATTCGGGTATCAAGGGGTTAGTCGACTCCCCATATTGCATATTTTATTTTTTTATTTGATGTAGTTTGAGGGTTTTACAAGTCATCATCTCTTTGCAGGTTACAGGAGAATTCTGCAATCATAGTGCGACATACAAGAGACCAACAACGACTATCAGTGACCATCTTGTGACACCATAAAAACCAGGTTTCGAGCTCCTACGTAGTCATGGGTTCCCAATAGAGGTCTCTAGTGCCTAAGCACCCTCACCCGATCCAAGTGCCCGGTGCAGCCTTATTTGATAGTTCCGTAATTTATTGTGCACAATTACAACAATACACCCTTCTTGTTTATCAGTTTATTCGATCTGCATGCAGTCCGATATCAAGCATAAATCAGCCAACTCCTTCTCCCTCTCCCTTGCACTTAGGGTTTCATATTTATCTATCTTATTTCTTGTGTCAAATATGTACTTTAAAATTTATTTATCATATGTGACTCTACAATATTAGGGTTTATAAAAAAATTATTTTTGTTAATTCATTTGGTGAACTCATCACTCGAATTCGACCTTCTTTCTAGGATTTTCTCCTTTTTCTTGTTATCCATAGTGGTCGTCTTGGGTCTTTTGAGCATATAGAGCTTCTTCCATTTACTCGTGGGGTTTACAAATCAATGGATGAATCTAATAACCATTTTTCCAACTCTCAAAATGTTCCTCTAGAAAACGTTGAGAGTAATCCTATGATGAGGACACCAACATTGATCAAGAACAACTAGATAAGCTCACTAATTTTTGTCAAGCTTTCTACCACAATCCTATAGATATTCTTCACATTCTCCATGTTTACGTGACTTCTAAGAACTCTCGAGATGTTGCTTCAATACATCTTGTAGGTTCATCTTTGGCTATCATGGCCTCCACTCAACCACTTCACATTCCTACCTCCACCATTGTTGCTACTCCACTCATTTAATCCAATGCCTCTAATACACAACCTGACTCTTCTTCAAATAATCCTGATTCAGCTTCTTTATATCAAGATTTACATACCCAAATTCATCAACTTCATATAGCTAAATCTCATGCATAGCCATCTCTTGATTTTGCGTTACTCCTTCATACTCTTTTCACACCCACCATTTCCACTTATGCACTTCCCCCAAACTTCATCACCCCTAAGCTGCCTACATTTAATGGCCATAATAACCCTCAAGAGCATCTCATATATATTCATGTGGCATGTCTCAATTATGTGGATGATCATACTTTACTCGCAAATCTCTTTCCTAGAAACCTCTAAGATAATGCTATGTGTTGGTTCTACGATCTACCTATTCATTCAATAAATTTTTTAATGCATTTAGCTGATGATTTTCTTGGACATTTTTCCATTAATATCAGTTCTAAGATATCCTATGCTTAACTTACACAACTCAAAAAATGATCTAATGAACATCTAATTGACTATGTATTACACTTTGTAAGAACAATTTCTCTAAGATGACCAATGTCCTCATAGATTCGGAATTGCAAGATATTTTTGTCTAAAGTCTTTTATCTCCATTAAGAGAGTGTCATATTTAAGACCTCTCCATAATTTGATCAACTATTTCATATGCTTAAGTTACACAAAAACTAACTCTTGTCTTTGGGTAAGCTCAAGTATCGGGACCATGCTTCCCTTTCATCTTCTTATTGGTTTCAAAGAAAATCTACTTTCAAACTATCACCCAAACCTACTAAAGCTAAAGTTATTGTTTACGCTATCTCTACTCCTAAAAAGCTTCACTTTGAAAACCTCCAAAGCATAAAATCATAAAATTTCCTTGTAATATGTGCATTCTATTCCCAAAACTTATCGAAAGCAATTTTATTACGCTTCCAACACCATTGAATCTTGATCTATCTCACCCTAAGGGTTCAGCTATAACGAAAATGATAGATGTGACTATCATCAATGTGTTGGGCATTCCATTGATTGTTGTTTCAAACTTAGACATCTCATTGATGATCTCATCAACAATAATGCAATTGAGCTCCTTGAGACTTTGTCATCTATGTCGGTCAATGAAAATAATAAGCTCTATATATTCAAAGATCCATTGCCTAAGCATGACAAGAAAGATGTTGATTCTTCGACCAATCATACATATCATGTTGTGACTCCTCCTTCATCGGGGCTCTTGATTTTTAGTTTCTCATACTAGTGCATTTCCACCACTCATCACATTCTTTGATCCCGATTATCATGCTACATTTTCTTCCAATACACTACACATAAATGCTTCTATCAAATTTTATGTTGTCACTAACCCCATTATTAATCCATCGACTTCTATTAGTGCATGTTTTTTGTTACAATCGTTGTCATTATTAACTATCCATTATCTCAAAATTCATATCCAATTCCAAAATATTATGGCTTCATCAAGCTTCCAATTACAGTTGGGCCTCTCACCATGCTTGTTACATGCCTTTGTGGCACATGTCGCCAAAGGTTGTGACATGTTCTTAGGTATTCCTTGGATTCGTACCACTCAAGATATCATTTCCATGATTCACTTGTGTCTAAAATCCATTCACAACAAGCAAGTTATCACTATAAAAGGTGTTCCACCATCCATTTCCTTTGCCTCCTCTTGAGGATGTCCTCTCACTAGCTGCGCCATCTAGGACCCCTGGTCTCTCAAATCTAAGGCAAATTTTGCACCTAGCTCTCTTATTTACACATGACCTACTTGATCTCATCGGTCTACTAGTCCATCTTCCCAGCCTAATTCCCCTACTCAGAGAACCATTTCACATAGGAGTTCATTACCTCCTTCACCTCCTAAGTATCCTTCACATAGGAGTTCATCACCTCCTTCACCTCCTAGGTATCCTTCACACAAGTTCTCATCACCTCCTCGGTCTCCTTCACATAGGTGTTCATCACCTCCTCGGTTGCCTTAAAATAGGTGTTCATCACCTCCTCGGTCTCCTTCACATAGGTGCTCATCACCTCCTCGATCTACTTCACATAGATGTTCATTACCTCCTTGGTCTCCTTCACATAGATGCTCTTCACCTCCTAGTCTTCCTTCACACATACATCGTCAATCTCATACACCACCGATATTAGAGCATGGTCACATGCCTTTATCTCCTTAGGCATCGGGTGGAGGACCCTTGCCCTTCACTTTCGTTGGATAGCTTACTCATCATCACACACTTGGGGGATATCATTCTTATTTATCTCTCGCCTCCTAACATCATCAAAGTTTATTATCATTACGATTCGCAATTCATACTTCATCTTTCTAATCATCCTTACAGAAATTAATACACTTTGTATCGTTATTACCCTATGAAGAACTTTTGTGCTAAGGTTCACACTTTTCTTTTAAGGGCACACTACATCCATGAACTTCACACACTAAGCCTTTCACACTCCGCACTTCATGATACATCTTTCTAGCATTTTTTAAGCACACATCATGCTATCCTATTCTACCATCTATGTTATGCGCTTCATGGATCCATCTTTCTAGCATCTATTTCAAACCATTTCCCGATGACACACTCTTGTTATATGGTTCATTCTTGACTATCTAGGAGTATTTTATAAATGAACCTCATCTCATGTGCATCCACACCCAATCGGAGGGCACGCTGCTTCTATCACATTTACATTGTATATCATTCCATACCACTCATTCACAACATACCGCACATCTTATTTTTTTTATTCTTTCTTTCTTATCCTCACATGTACACTTTGTTTCCATGTTAGACAGATCATTAGTATGCCATTATCTTTATCATATACACATGTGTGTTCACTTGGTCTTTAGTTGTGAATGCATACTTCCTAAAGATATTTACACATAACAATGATGCTTGGCGTTGTATCTCATTACATTAGTCCCAACAAGGCTCCTTGGGAATCTACAATTTCTACTCTTACACATCATAGATGTTATTATTTCATTTTATAGTACTTCATATTATTACTAGCACACTACTTGTTCCATTGATACACACATGCTTTGACATAATTTTTATCTTTCTAACATGCTAACGGGTGCTTCATATGTAGCGATTTCCTTGCAGAACTATTTTCCACCATGGATGTCGATACTATTCTTACTATTGTTTGTTATTATATGCCATTGTTTGCGGGCTATGTCCTATGTCTTGTTTGATCATTGCTTATATGATTTTGGCCACTTCGGCCTTAATTTTCTTATGACATTGTGAGCGATGTCCCATGTTTGAAAATTAATTTTCGTAGTCCATCGGTATGCATATTTGCTTGTTACACTTCCTTTCTATTACATGCTTACTAATTTTCTACTAACACATGCATCTAACCACTTTGTTTTCATGTGCCTTGGTTTCTACCATGCACATACCCCTACTGAGGATATAGTTTCATATCATCATCTGGTTCTCTCCTTTGGGCCACATTCTCCTAACAACATTGCATGAACCCCAAAAGGGGGGCATACTTTGGTTGAAAGCAGTCACCCCATATAGCATCTCGAGCTTCACTACAAGCCCGCACGTTTACAGAATAGAACAAGTATATAGTTTTAGAAACGACATAGAATCTGACTTGGGTCCGTAGTTCAACATAGACTCCAGCGCCCGATTCAAACACTAGTGCCTGGGCGCTCCTAACCTCTCCTAGATGCCTATGTCACCGGGGCAGATACAACTACTCTCTCATATCAACATGGTCTACAATAGTTTACAAAGAAATATAATCGTATAGGCACAATCCTCCAACAATCGAATGCATTTTATCTCCATTTTTACACGTAACAATATGGAACTAAACACGGATCACACCATTTGTAGTGGTATATAATTTGAGAAGCATTCATGGAAGGAGAGTACCAATAGAACTCTCTCCCCAACACTCTTCTGTCGTTGCGTGAGATCTCCCAAAAACTCAAACTTGGCATGAGATCGCCTAAAAAACTTGCTCTTGGCGTGAGATCGCCCAAAAACTCACTCTTCTACAACATTTCAAGACATTTTCTATCCTTTTACACTCATGTTCATCAAGTGCACACTTTCCTTTTACTACTTTTCCAAAAAAATTACATACTTTTACATATTTATACCGATTTTTCATAATACATGACTTTGACTACTCTTTCGCTCTTCTTTTGCAGGTTTGTCCTTAATACGCAACAAGAAGCATCCCTACATCAAGCAAAAAAATACAACATGGTACAACACAATACACTTCACCCCTAGGGTCACTTCCTCTTTCTTAGCTTCCACGCTTCATTTTTATCACTTCACGCTTTCACTTGTCTCTTCGGCATGTTATTGCCATCACATTCTACATGGTTATTAGGTACGCATATCTTATCTACTTTATGTTATCAAGTATTCACTCAACAACATAAAGTGGGGGAAAATGTAGACACAAAATCACGCACTTGGGTACATTTATAGGTCTTAAGAACATACTTGCATTCATATGATTCCTAAGAGAGAAAACTAGTAATTGATTGTTGTCTTTTGCCTCTTTATGTATTTTTGCTTTCTCTTTGGTCTTGCACACCCTACAACCCATTTGAAATTTATTGCTTTATCTTTCATGACTCGGACACTGTGCCCAGGTGTCCTCATCCCATCTCGTGAATCCCGACCCTTTCTATCTTACTCACTTCTTTTGGGTGTCTTTTTTCTTTTGGGCATATTATTTTCTTATGGGTCGGCCTTCTAGTTGTCAATTACAAAATTCAACCAAGGGAATCATATAAATACAAATATATGTGACCAAAATAAAGGACCAAGCTCTAAGCATTTATTATCATCACCTAAGGTTACATCCAAAGGCATATAAGAGCATCAAAGACATCCATCTATATTTCATTCAAGGGACAAGGGAATGCATTTTTTGCATACACGCATAGGAGGGGAAGTTCATTTTTCCATCCACACATATATTTACATTGGTACATCTAGTTATTTTCCGCTATCACGTGCGCTTGCACAAGGGCTTCCTAGGGCATGATTATATCACACACACACAAGAACTACATGGATTATGAGATGTAGTGCAACGCTTGGTCGTAAGTTCACTCATTCATGTGACCTCTATGGTCAATCGACTCCCATATTGCATATTTAATTTTTTGTATTTGATGTAGTTTGAAGGTTTTGTGGGTCATCATCTATTTACAAGTTACATACAAATTCTTTCCAAACTCGGTTTGATGGCTTTCCTCGCTCGCTTTCCAAACTAGGCCAACAAGTTGTTCACAAAATGAATGGACAACACTAATGTTGTTTGGGTTAAAGAGGGTTGAAATAATCATTAAACAACACGCCTCATACTACCACTAAAGATAAACATATGTACCAATATTTATGGACTTGCCATCAACTCGTGTGTGACGTGCCATTTTGGCCATTGAATCACTCTCTCAAAGTCTTTCAACGTGATGATGGATATGCATGTTCCATGCAAGAGATATTGTTGGGGTTCCGTCGTGCTTAGATGGTGCAATTATAGCCGATGGACCAAGTAAGTATTCAATTGCTATTATATCCGGCAAGTGGCAATATGGAAGATACCTATGTATGATAAACATTCTTAGAAGGAAAACGACAATACTTGTATGATAAACAAAGAGCTACCATATACCAAATCCGGTTTAATCCCAAGTCTTTCTGGAGATCATTTTTACCCAAAAAATCTACTTGTGCCATTACTGACCCACATACCTGGTTTACCTATGCTACCTCTCTCTATGATGCTCCCAATCAGCCCTCCATTCATTTGAATCCTAGACCGCCCAAGTGTCATTTCTTCACCGATAAGATGGTTCTTAAAGCCATCTATAAACTCAATTCCAATAAAGCCCAAGATGTGGAAAATTTAAAAGCTGAATTTTTCCATCATAGTCCAATTGTTCTTGCTGTCCACATTTCCAATCTTTTTAATTTTATTGTTCCTCATGGTCTTCCTCCCTCTTGGACTTCCCATATTATTCATCCCATCTTCAAATCTGGAGACTCTCTTAAACCAAAGAACTACCGTACCATCATGATTGGGCATACTTTGGCTAAGCTTTTTGCTATAGTACTTGATGATTATATCTCACAATGGGCAGAAAAGAAATGTATCAGGGCAAAAGGTCAAGCAAGTTTTAGGAGGAATCACCGAACTAATGATCACATATTCACTTTGGTTGCCATTATAGAGGAAGCAAAGGCTAAAAAACAGAAGGTATATTGTTGTTTTGTGGACTTCCGTAAGGCTTTTGATACTGTACCTAGACATCTTTTGATTCAGAGGCTAAAAGATTTGGGTCTTCCTGACATGGTAATTTCTCTTGTCATGACTTTATATGAGAAATTTTTTGGCATATTCGTACCAAATTGGGCACTACTAATGACATTCATAGTAACATAGGTGTGAAACAAGGTTGTCCACTATCGCCTACACTTTTTGGGCTCTATATTGATGAATTAGAGGATCTTATCTCCACAGAATTAGGTACCATGAATGGTTGTAGCCTCCTTGGGATCTACATTGCTATTTTATTATTTGCAGACGACATTATTTTGCTTTCACACACAATTACAGGGCTTCAAAATCAGCTTGATGCATTGAGCGATTTTTGTGATAAGAAAGGCCTGGAAGTAAATCTGGCCAAGACAAAACTCATGGCATTTAATACAACCAAGAAAGTAGCATCTACAATGAATTTGTTGTACAAAGGAAAACAAGTTGAGGTGGTGTACTCTTACACCTACTTGGGTGTGGTTTTCTCTGGTCCACCTTTTAGCTTTGTTCCGGCAATAGAAGCAAGACTGAGCAAAGGGTATGCAACATTGACGGTCTTGGAAAGACAATGTTTTCAGCTCCAATTTCAAGATATTCAGATGAAGATTAGCTTTTTCATACATTGGTTACACCAGCACTTTTATACGGATGTGATGTTTGGGGTCCATATTTGAGACAAAATGATTTCAATCGTATGGAAAGAGTTTTCATTTCCATGTTATCAAAGAATATCCGAGCCAAAAGAACAGTTCCTCACTCAATTATTCTTGCTGAGTTTGGGGTATGTCCTCTCTTTATCTCTTTGATTTTCAATGTTATCACTATGTTGCATAGGCTTCGATGCATGATGATTCATTTTTTGGTCAAAACAGGTATCCATATTTGGCACTTCAATCTTCTGTACAACTTGCCAAAAAGGGTTGCAAATCTTGTTGGTATGCAAGGATTACTACTCTCCTTTAGAAGCTGAATATTGATATTGATAGACTCCCTCCTCTTGGGTTTTCTATTAATGCTCCTCAACTTACTAAACATGAAGTTAACAAGGGTATACGAGAGGAGCTCACTAAGTCTTATTTGAAAGTTACATGGTTTTCTCCAAAAGAGCCTTTGAAACCAAAGCTTCTTCACTATTTTCAATTGTATTCCTACTTCCATGAAGATCAAAACAAAATTCCAGAATACATGAAGATGTTTTTGCCTTCATGCCTAAGGATCCCTTTAGCTCAATTTCACATTTGCTCTCACCCTCTTCGGATGGAATCTGATCATAGCCTTCCACAACATGAGCGGATTTGTTAGTTGTGTTTTCTAGAACTTGAAAGTGAAGAGCATTTTATATTCAAGTGTCCCATCTATTATGAAATTTGTGGAAGATATCATTGTCTTTTCAGATATTCCAATGGATCTTTAAGGAGTCTCATTCGATATGAAGATCAGAAATGCTTAGCTTTATTTATTCATGAAATACTTCAAATTCGGGAAAGAACACTCAAATTGTAGTCCTCAAATACAAATGAGTACAGAAATATCAGTTCTTACTTCCACATTACTGATTTCAAGAATCTTAAGAGATCTCATATGCAGACAACCTGGTCCAAATGTGTTAGACAACGCACTTTCTATTGGTTTCACGATCTGCAACCTTCTAGCGGTTGATTTGTTGTTTCCTTATTTCTGTTTCTGGAGATGTTTTGACACTCCCTTTATGTTTTGGTTCTTGGTTTGTATTTTTTTGTCCCATAGGCCATTCTTGGCCTTCTGTGGACATTAATATATATATATATATATATATATATATATATGTTTCACCATTTATGTGCGTAACGACAGCTTTAATTGCATTAGGTTAAGAAGGTTTGCCCCGTTACACGTTAGATTTGTGAAGACACTTTACCATTGCATTTAAGTTAGTCTACATCAGCACAAAAATAAGGAAGCAATGTAATCATTTTATACCGTTTTTAATCCATTTTTAAGAGCGTAGGTAAGATGTTAATGCATTATGTTATGGAATGATTTTCATAGGATTTAAAATTTTATAAATTTCTTTGAGTACATATGTTTTATGTACTTAGAACATTTAAGATGAAAGATGGCCGAAAATATTATGACTCGTTCTTAGTAGTACCCCCAAGAAGGTGGGTAGCAATGCAATCTTTTGTCTTTATCTTGTTATTTATTTTCTCCTGAGTGTTAATTAAACTGTATATATTTTTTAAAGTTTTTAGAACTATTCATATGTGGATAATAAATTAAATGCAGAAAATTATTTTATAGAGCATTAATTAGTTTAAAATGTTTAAGATTTTATTCTTGGCTTTACCTCATCGAAATAGTTAAAAATAATAAATATTAAATAATGCACCCAATTAATTATATATATTAAAGTTAACGTTGTCACTTAGATGGCAAGTTGGAAATACAATAATTATAATTATTTATTTGTTTATTTAATATTTAAAGAAAAAGCTAGAATAATATCTATAGTCTAAAGTAAACTCAATAAAAATTTAATAACTAGCAATCGCATGCGCACAACGCAATGTGAACACCGAATGGTATTTGTTATTCGATTTATAAAGAAAATTATTACTTTTGTAGTTGATGTTGATAAGGGGTTTGATTGACAATATTGATTTTCTATTATTGCAACCACCATCATTACCTTTATTTGTTCTTGTCAAATTTGATAGATGCAACAGTCCATGTTGGGATCCCTCCAACCCGTTACATATTCCGATACCCCCTATTTCAAGAGGGAATCGAAGACAATTACCGCTTAAAATGGCCTAGGCATTAACTATCCACAAGTCCCAAGGACTTACTATGCATAGAGCAACTGTCGACATTGGAACCAATGAAAGGCAGGGGTCGACATTCATAGCTTTCTCCAGAGTTGCCTCACTTGCAAATCTGCACATTTCACCTCCTTTTTCATTCGAAAGGTACTCAAAAATGGCGCACGTAGCAACACTTGGAGCAAGAAGAAAGGAGGAAGCAAGACTACTATCACTCAACCCTTCGTAAATACTACACTCTACTTTGATAGCACCTCCACTACTACTTTACTCAACACTTCTTTTATCTTAGACATCATTTCCGTTTAAGGGGTATCAAATGTACTCATGTTTACCAGAAATAAAATTACCCTCAAAAGGCTACCATTCATGATATAATTCTTCTCATGTTAAGTTCAAATAAAACAGTCTACAAAATGATACCACTCATGATATGAGATTTGTAAATGTATATGTATGAATTTGTAACAACTTTGAAATGAAGAGACGAAACCTTTAAATGAAGTGGTTGGTCTATATATCTTCAATTACAAAATTACACTTTTCAACATACATGTTCAATTTTTCCTTTTTATTGTTGCATGTTTCTTTATGTTAACCAACAACAACACATTTTTAATGTCTTCATCTGCACACAAATACCTAGAATTTTAAAATACCGAGAAAGAACAATGCAATTTATAGTTGTTTCCATCCAAAGCTTTGTACATTATATCACTTTTTGCATTTTGAATAGTTTTAAGGGTTATACCTCATGTTTGCGCTTTTTAAATGAAGTGACTCATCTATATTTCTACACATACAAAATCAATCACCCATAGTTTAAACAAACACAACTACAAAAGTAAAACTATCCCTATAACACAAATAACATATATTGTTTTTTGTTTGCAAAATGCCTCAAAGAAATGTGGTCTCATGGAATGCTATGATTGTAAGATATGCACAAAATAGCTCTGACAATGATGCTTTCAAACTCGTTGAGGTAATAAAGAAATTTGGAACGTACCATAACCATTTCAGATTTGTTTATATATAATTGCATATTTTATCTCATTTTAGTTTCATGGAGAGATAATATGTTAAAGCACTTAGTCATTCTTTCAATCTACTTTGACAACAACACTTCACATTCACAACATTCTTGAGAGTGAGTATTAGCAAACTTACATGTCTCACTTGCATTTGTATTCAATTATTACACAACTAACTATTATCTAACATCCCTTCTAATGTATTTTGCAACATTTGTTTTGGCTTTAATAGAAAATCAGTATTGTCAATCACACCCCTTATCAACATCAACTACAAAAGTAATAATTGTCTTTCTAAATCTAATAACATATACCATTCGGTGTTCACATTGCATTGTACACATGCCATTGCTACACTATGCGGTATTTGCTAACTATGTGCAACATTGATGCGGTATTCTGGAAGAGCTCGGGAATTTCAAGACAGTGAGAGTCTGTTTCCTGGCGACGAATTTTTTTCGGCATTTTGAGTTTCTCTAGGATGTGGTAGCTCGGAGGCCAACTCGGCCATAGTAGCAAACATAGAGGTGAAAGGAGTGAGCTTGAAACTCACAAGAGCTCGGTGAGCCCACGATAACATGGAAAGATCATAGTGATCAAGAGCTCGGTGGAGAGCTCGTCAGAATTGTCGAGTTGAGTTGTAAGAGGTGATTCCATCAATCACTTGCAGTGAGCTCTGGCACAAATGGAGCTCGAGGAGATATAAGAGATGAATGAGTCAAGAACTCGTATAGTGGTGAGCCATGGTCGAAGAAAGGTATGAGACCAGCGTTGAGGAGCCATGAGGAGACGATTAAGCCATAATCCAAATGAGCCAACCATGAAATTGAACATGGACTCACTATGGTCCAGAGGATTCAACTATAGACAACAATGGAATTTTTTATATTGCCACAAAAGATGGGTGGATTAAAAGAATGTATGCAAATGAATCTAATAACATAATTTCCATTTCCGTTATAAGATTTTCTTTTCAAGATGTGTCCCTCATGAATAATTGCAATGTGAGAGGGATCATCGTTGTTTCTTTATACTCTGCCCCCAATTACAAAACGGACCGATGTAGTTTCTTCATTTTCTTCTCTCACTTACAAAACACACCGCTATAGTTTATTCATACTCTGCCCCCAATTACAAGGATTACAACCTTTTACAAATAAAAAGCACAGTTATTATGTAGAATTTACAGCTGATACAAAAACCATGTGGAAAACATATTGGTTTCAATAATTAGGAGTGAAATTTCCCTCTTATTTTTACTGTTAAAAACATGTGTGTGAAATAAATTTTAAGGCCTTAAAACAAGATCGAGCATTAACATTTTTTTTGACTGCAAACATGAAAACATGAGGTCAAACTTATAAAACCATGAAAATCACTAATAAATATTAGCAATAAAAGATCAACCCAACTTAACTAAACAAGAGCACAACAAAAACAATTCGATGCATCCGGATTGAAATCCTTAAAAGAGAAATAAATAGGCCCCGATTTCGATTCCCACCGGAATAATTGAAAACACATGTAATCTTTTCCATTACGAAAAATAAGGTAGTTGTAAAGAAATCAGAAATGCCCATATTCTACAATTTGAAATATTTGAAATTGGTGGAAGGGCTGTTGGATGGTCTAGAGGATTCAATTGTCCATCATGGAGAAAATAGTTGTGCATAACTAATTAAGTTTTCACTTAATCAATCTTCTATGTAGTGGATAACTCTGTGCAATATTTTAAATGGATCATATTTCAAATTCATGATGATGGATCATAAGAGATGATTCATGAGTTGAAAAAACTACAATCCAAAAATCTAACAACTATTTTCAAGGATTGAAAGCATTAAATCTATGGTTTAAATTGTTTGTGTGTAGACTATTGAGAAATTTGGTGAAGGGTTGTTAAATGGTCCAGATGATTCAGTTGTAGACAACAATGGAATGATTTACACTACCACAAAATATGGGTGGATTAAAATAATGTATGCAAACAGATCTTTTACATCACATAGACTTGACACAGAAGGTAAGCGACTGGAAAAGTTGATCTCCCAGGGCTCGTGGCTCCGGTTTTCACTTATTCCTTCGGTATTATTGGTCTTTGATGGAAGCTTGGTTTCACCTAGAACCTTCTTCTTCATATTTCGTGCTAGTCTGACATTGGGAGGAAAGAAGGTGCTTGGTTCTTTGAGCTCGCGTCAGTGGAATAATCTGGTTCTTTCTAGCTAGGGTGTTTGTTTTTTAAGTTTTTGGAATATGTTGTTTTTGGTTCCTTTGATCCATGCATGCTGGCAGGTGTTTCATTTTTATTGTAACAAGTTTTTTTTGTTACTGGTAAACTCGAGTTGGATCCCTTCAATCCCCAGGTTCTAAGCTCCTATAAAAATTGTTTAAATATCTTTAAAAAATTAGAGCACAAATAACATATATTATTTGGGTAGGAACAATCTAAGTTGTGGAATAGGTGCAACCCGAGTTTTTTAAATTAAATTTTCTATTTCAGTGAACCGTACCTGCGTACTGTACCCATATCCGTACCAAAACAGTCTAGGCTTGTAGCATTTTGGAAGGCCAGAAAAAAATCTTTGACCCCTTACAACATTAATCAATATGTATTGTTTTCAATCTCCAAAAAACTTTAAAATTTACAAAGTTACAAACTTAACTCATGGGACTATATTCTAAATTCGGTGGTTACCAAACACAAATATATGATATAGAAAGCTAAACTAAAATAAAACTGTTTGTTTGAAACACACACTAGTAATTGAGAATTAAGTGACCAATTTTGTCTCTTAGATTTTCTACAGTCAAAAGGTGGTTGGAAATATTAATGTTCTACTAGGGTTTAAATACATCACAAATGTTTCATTTATCAAAACCTATTCAAGTCAAATTTTGGAAAAGAAAAGAAAATACTGCCTTCTCATAATTTTTAAAACTAAAGTCTAATTCTTATATATGTATTTTTATGGAAGATTTTATAGTTCTTAATTATGTCTAATGGTTGTATATCCAATGATTTGATCTTAATTTACCTTGATTAAAAAAACAAAAAATTAAACCTTTTGCGAAAGATATTTTAAATCTGAGCAAAACCTTATGCCTTTGTGAAGTGCAAAGATTTAAGGCATTAAAATCAAACCATGTGGCCATGAGAAGAATTCTAAGGATGTGCTTGAGAGATGACTCGACAATCAATACGTGGAAGAGAAAGAACAAACAAGGGGATTTTTGACCATGTGTAGCTCTTTGTTTTCATGATAATCATAAACGGCAGTGAGAATATTGGCCTAGGTGTATTTCTGCCTACATTCCCAAAAATCACAGAAATGCATCCCCTTTCCCCTTTGCATCTCTCCCTTTGGGCGACGCGGTGAGTGTACGGAAAACATACTACAATTGGAAGATAGTTGTGGATGTTCTCTCCTGATTCTACCTTGCCATTCATTCTGTGATTTGCTAGACAAGAAGCGAGACATTCAGTTTGGAAGTGTGGGATAAGTGATACAAGAAGTGTTGAAGAAAAATATAATATATTCGTAAATACCTATTAAAATAAAAAACATGTAAAAAGGAAACCATTAATATCTCTCGTCAAGTTTCATACTTTCCCCGGCCACAGATGTAGGCAGAGCCATTGGAGGGATGAAAATATTTGTTTTACAATTCAACCCGATAAAAAAATACAGATCAAACAGATTTCATTCATACTACTATTAAAAATTGCCTGCAAAAGTGAAAATGACGTGCAAACAACGGTGAAAATTAAGCACTTCATTTAAAGGTTCTATCTACATTTAAAACTTGTTACAAATTCATACATATACATTTCTAAATCTTATATCATGAGTGGTAGCATTTTATGGGCATTTTTTTGCAAATCTTATATCATAACAAAAGTGCAAGTAATATTCATTTATTTTCTTAATAGTACTTTCAATCCACATAGTAGTAGGAGACAATGGTATGTTAATGTCAAAGGAAATACAATGAGCTTTTCTTTTAAACCAGGGAAAAAGAGGGAAACATAGATATGGAACAACTAACATAGTGTTGATAGTTAAAATTATAGAAAGGAATGGATGAGGGTGTAAAGTTTGAAGGGACGTATGCGGTAGAAATATTTACGTAAAGAAGGTTACGGAGGAGATGCACTGTCATCCACTTTCTTTGAACTGAGGATGACACATTTCAATCTATTGATTCCGCAATATGTCTCTTTTTTCAGGAAAAGTGTGAAGTATTATTCGTTGCCGATGACATTGATTGTAATTTCACTATTCACATCTTTATCTATAGACAATAGGTGGAGGATGTTAGTGTAACATCCATGATTGACTCAATTATCTCATCAAAAGTAGTAACTGATTGAAGTTCCCCTGTTGGGTACTTTAGATCGATCATGAGTGCATATCTATACTCATAGTTATGAACTTGTATGTTGCAACTCGAACAAAACCATGAATCATTTCCATGCTCTCGCACTTTTTCCTGCATTGTTTGTCACCTTTTTGAAGAGGGCATGTTGTTTTAAAAAAATTGTCCATACCGATATTTTTGATTTCTTTAGAACCGAGGATGACATATTTCAATTTGTTGATTTTGTGGTATGTCTCTTTTTTTAGGGAAAGTGTGAAGCAGTATTCATTGCCGATGACATTGCTTGTAATTTCACTATTCGCATCTTCATCTATAGACAATAGGTGGAGGTCGCTAGCTGCAACACCCATGATTGACTCAAATGTCTCATCAAAAGTAGTAACTAATTGAAGTTCCCTTATTGGGTCCTTTAGATCGATCCTGAATGTATATCTATACTCACAGGTCTAAACTTATACGTTGTAACTCGAACAAAACCATGAACCATTTCCATGCTCTTGTACTTTTTTCCGCATTGTTTGTCATCTTTTTGAAGAGGACATGTCGTGTGTAAAACAATCCCATGTTGATATTTTTGATTTCTTCGATAACCATGACCCATTCATTCCCCAAGTATTCCCCACTTGCACGACCTAAAAATCATCATTACAGAGGTCAAGCTTTTTTAGAGGGCTTGAAATTTACTTGTGATAGAGGGCATCGGATGGGAGTAGTCATCAGTATCAACCCAACCATGAAGTGTAATAGTTTCTAAAATTGGGGGGTTGACGTAACATTTGGTACTTGAAACAGTGTCAACTGAGGTCCCATCAAAACTAGAGACATGAACAACTTTCAAGGCAAGGACCAGAAGATGTTGTATACAAAGAATGTCTTTAAGTTCTTTCCTTATCTCATATAATTGTTGTCCCCACAAAGTGACAAGGAAAGTGAATCCTGACGTGTCCTTTAATTGTAGAGTTCTTCTTTTTGTTTCAGATTGGTCATGCCTATGAATAGTTGAGAATGATGACATCGCAAAAATAATCCCAATCAAATCAACAGAAGAACCGACAGTGTTTGCAGGTATGTCATTGATTTTGGTGAAGAGAAAGTGATGAGAAGGTAGTGTATCCTCATTTTCTATGAGAGGAGTTATGGTTGAGGACAGTTGCAGGAAAATCTCCAAAGTATTGTTCAAATGGTTGTAACATAGCTTTGCATCAGCAATCCTCCCAATCCTGCCATTTGAAATTTTATGTATGTAAGATATGTGTTAGCTCAACTCAGCCTGGTTCTTATCCTTGAATTTGATGCAAATATAATCTCAAATCTATAAAGTATAGTAAAGAAATTGTGTGACACAAAGAAGTCCTTCTGCCCACTACATCTTCAACTCAACATATCCTAGACAACCAACATTGGTAGGAATGCCTATTTAGATGGAATTTAAAGCCTAAAAATTCAAAGAAACAAAAGAAATAATGAAGAATAGACAAAATTATAAGAAATAGTTTGGCTTGTACGATTTTTCTCTAGATACAATTGAGTGAAAGTGTTCAAACCTTGAATATTTACAATTACAAAAAAATATAGAAAAGTACTAAGGGGTGGATAGAAATGAATATAAATGAGTATTGTATTTTACGAGTTAACATGCTGATGGTTTAACCTAAATAGGGCTTACTACTTCAATTATGACAAAACAATCCAAGCTCAACCAGAGTGATGAATTCCTTTGGAGGGCCTAGTCTCTTTAAAATTGTGATCCAGAATATCATTCACACTCAATAGAATACTATTCCAAGTTCTTCATCCTTGGGAACACAAGTGAACTCTGAAGATTTAGATAACATTTTGTACATCTAACGACAAGGAAACATGGCCTAAACACAAGGAAAGGGCAAGTGGATGGAAAATATGGCACTATTCTTTCCCCAGATTATTGTAAATAAGTAGATGAGCCCAGTAGTGAACTTGAGTTTTAAAATAAAAATTCATCAGGGGTCACTGTGTAGAAGGTTCTCATAACAATGATTTTTGTCAGCAAGAAACAGACTAATCAAGACAATGCATTTACAGGATAATTCAACACCCAATCTTTTACAAGGAATAAACGCTTTGCATATACAATGTACATAGCTACAAGGAGATTTTGTTACTTGAGATCAATTAATCACAAGAGGAAAGTTATGTAAACATCTTTAAGACTTACTAATACAACAATGCCATGTTAGAAACAATAGTTTAGACAAATGGTAGTCTAGAGATCTAGAACTCAAGTACCAAAGAAGAGGTTCTCATGTGCACAGTTTGATGTTATATGCGATACATTGAGCCAGTGTATCTACAATCCATGAAGCTCAATATATAATGAGGGAAATGTCTTGTAAGGAAGGGTATATGATCATCAACAAGGTTAGTACCCAAATAAACCTTGAAAGAGACGGTAAAAAATATTTCTACAAGGGGTACTGGTAGGTAATGGGAAGTGAAGGTGAGCCTGTTGTTAACAAGTTGTTAGATATTTTCTAAGAATATGGAAAATGAAGGAATCCTCTTAGATGCAATAGAGAACAAATTAGGCCTTGGGTGCTTATGAAACCCGCCCTTACAAATTAGCACACTACCATCATAATTGTATCTAGTTGTTTTTGAAAGATAAGCCTTGATTTTGAAGAAAACATTGAAAAAGATCATGACACTTGATGAGAACAATTCAATCCATCCATTAAAATGACTTACAATGTCTCTAATAATATGCTCCTCTAAAAGCGAGAAAAATTCAATCCAAATTATGAGTCAATGAAAGTATGAATCATAGCTAGTTATTATGAATATTAATTTGCAAAAAAATGCAAAGTATATGTCAACTTTCAATCACATTTAGTTTCAAACTAAACGACAGAAAACTATCACAAATAATTGCATTTCATTAATGAAATTTGAAATTTGAAGAAAAAGGAGCTTGCCATCAAACCAAAAATATATATCTAAATTCGTTGACAAGCTAGATACCATACTCCCAAATTCTCCCTAAGAGAGAAGTTCAAACAAAAGCACTCTTCCTTCACATATTATAGAACTTGTCAGTTGAAAGATTAATAGCTCCTACATTTGCATTTTTGACATCATCCTACTACATTCGAGAATTTTTATGGCACCGTGAGGTTGTTAGTGTGCCTTTTCTATGCACTGACTTACCTTCTTAATCTTCAAACTTCGTTTCTATGGGCCTTTTGTATGTGTACCAATGTGAAATAAATAGATAGGCCAAAAAGTTTAAAACACTAAGGATAACGGGAGCCAAAAGAAGTAGTCAATATGCCCATGATTCAAGTTATCGGAATCCATCCCACCTTTCCATGTTTCGTATAAAATTACTAAAACCATGTGCTAAATGTCCCGTGAGAATAGATGTCCGTTAGAAGCCGCCTAAAGAAGGAACGTAGGTTAAAAAAACTGTTAAAAATGTGAAAACGTCTAGATGGCCGTCAAACCGTCAATTTTAATACGATCACGTAAATGTCCGGACGCCCTTTACCATAGGGGAATGCCTCGGCGTAAATATATATAGACCAAATTAGTATTATAAATTAATGGAATTTTTAATTTTATTACTTGTTATTTAATATTAAGTACTGAAAATTATTTATATTTGCTCTACTTTCACACATTATTTATTCAGAATGCAAATTTAAAAGTTAAGTTTTGACTTTTTTATGTTTGTCCATATTTTAAGGGTTTTTAATTTGGCATCTATATTTAACACAAGTACATTGCTATTTGTTATGCCAATGGTGTTGTTATGCCATTGTTGTTTGTTTGTTGTACATCAGTTGTTTTTTTGCTGTTGCTTTGTCGGTTGTTGGTTTTTACTTTGCAGATAGTTCTCTGCAGTCGGGCTTAATTGGTCTATCTGGATTTTGATCCATCTCTTGTGCTTTAACTTTCAATTCTGGCTTCTGAGCCTTGGTGTACAAGGGTATAGTCCCTTTCAAAAAACTATTTGCCAATAATAATAAAAATAAAGTACATTCAATTCAAGGTAGAAATTTTAAAAGGAAAAAATTCAATAGAGATAATTATAAATTTAAACATGAGAAGAGAACAAGGTATAGCAAGAAAACATACTCATCTCAAAACTAATCAACTATTATATTAGTAGGAGGGCCACTTCAATTGTGAAATAACCCCATTGGCATGGTCGACGAGTTCATAGTTTAACCCATTAAATCACAAATTATAATACTTTTGCTTCCAAACACATTGATCAATGCATGGGATGGTTGGAATTGATTAGGTCCAAAGTAGGAAATAATGCATTTTATCCTTGTTGAATATTGTGGACTAATGATTACATTTTTTCCAACTAATTGCCTTGAAGAGATGCATGGTGATGTGTGTAGGGTAATGAATTCATGGTAACCACCAATGCTAGTTGTCACAGTCTAGATTGACACGGTCTCCTCCACCATAAGGATCAATTGAAGAAGTTAATGAAGACTAGAAACAAGGAACCTGGTTCCTAACACTCTTTTATGAATTGTAACAAACTTCTAAAATTGTCCTCATATCCATCCACCTAGATTCTTGGGCATGTGTTGGAGGAATGAGCTATAAAATTGTAGTCTTGACGGAAGATATGTGTGTAATAGAGAGGATATAAACGTATGTAATAGAAAGTATCTGTTGTAAGTCATTTCTAGTTATATGTAAGAAACTCTTTTTGATCAATAAAGGCATGTTGTTCTGAGAAAATTGTGTTGACAAACCAAGCCGAGGAAGAGCAAGGGCCCACTCGACCAAGGACTTGGCTTGTTGTGTTGGTATTTATGTTCATATTTTCTTACAATATTGAATTTTAAGTGTGCTTGATAACAACTACTTCCAGTATTACAGTATTGCAGTTGGACTAGCATTTCTTTCATTGTATTTCATTTACAAAGTACTTTCAATTCTTGCAAATTTCTTTTCAAAATAATTTTAATTCCGAAATCTTTCTTTCAAAGTATTTTCAATTTTAGTAAGCCTTGTTTTAGATTATTTTCATTCTACAAAAGCATTTCGTTTTTCCGCATGTTGATTTTAGTAGATTAAAATTTGTTTAATTCTGAATAGATTAGAAGCTATTACTTTAAGTAGTTAGTTAAATAAAAGAATGACCCAAGAAAACAATCAAACCCCCAAAACACCAAAACTACTCACTGCCAGTTATATATTCTTATTCTTCTCTACATACTACCTTGGACACATCCTTGGTCAGAATGAAATCAACTACAAGTTAGTTGATTAAATGATTGGAAATCACAGGGACCCATTGTTTTTGGTGTCGTTGTCGGGAAATTGTGCAATTGAAGAAAATATTATATAACCAATGATGATCCCAACCTCTATTTACAAGATTAAAAAAATTGATGTACGGGCTGTTGGGTTTTAAAATGGTACTTTAACAAAACCACAATCAGAGGACAACAAGTCCCTCCTCTTTATGGGAGAGGTTCCCTTATTGAAAGCAAGAAGTAAAGCTTATATACAAATCTACAACTTTCATCTTAAGGCTGGACCTCTGACATCTTGAAATGCTTTTATACCAAAATAGATTATCAATACAAATGAATGGAAGAACTGAAGAAAGGAAAGAGTAGAATATAACAGTATTTTCAGGAAAAATAGATAGCAGAGTATAACCCTATACGTACCGAGCAAGAGTGAAACAGAACAAAATCATTCAAGATATCATTTCATAAACACAAAGTTCTAGAAATCACATCAATAAGAACACAAAGTTTCTTATCACGAGAAGATAAATGATACACAAATTTCGGGTAAGCAAGATGGGACAATAGAGGAAGATATAGAAAAGGGAAAATCCTTCTGTATTGATTTACTTTCGATTAGAATTACACTTAAAAAGTATCAAAGTCCAACATTTGCAATGAGCCAAGCTCTTACATTTATAGATGAAGTGAAAATAGGAGAAGAAGAGAAGGAAGAAAATCTGATTTGGAAGCTCAACCACTAACCATCAATGCCCCTAAAAATCTGCCTACAATCTGTCAAATCTGGTTCTGCATGTCTTTGGCGTGCTGAAGAAGGAAGGATGGAGGATTAGATCAAATTTGATCTAGTTGAAGCAATCGATCAAATATTAATGGCATGAAAGATGTTTTTCAATTTTTCACCCAAATCAAGATATTCATTCGGTTCTCCATGTCATTTGGAATGTTGGAGAAGGAAGGATGGAAGATCGGATCAAATCTAATCTGTTTGAATTAATCAGATCACGTATTAATGGCGTGAAATACGTTTTCCATATTTCCACCCATCAAAGCCTACTAAAAATAATATTTTATGCTTCCATGGCGTAGAGAATGTTGAGATCTTTCCAATGGTACCAAATTTGTTGCATTTTTTTGCAAAACGGATCCGTGGGCCCAAAATTACAACTTGTGCCTTTTGCACAAAAATTACAAAAGTGTAAAAGTTCCCGCAGCCCCACAAGCCCGTAACTTCACATTTTGCATTTGGTGAACAAACCTCCTCGGGCTCATGGGCCCGCACTTGCAAATTGCACTTTTTGAAAAAGTTACAAAAAATCCAAAGTTCCCCCCACGGCCCGCCTCCCTGCATGTAATTTAGGCCTGACACGTGGCTTCTCTGGGTGTCGGTGGAGGTGTGGCTTACTTTTATACTTTTACACTTTTCAAAACAAAAGCTAAAATTCCAAAGTTCCTCCAACGTCCCACCTTCCCGTTTGTAATTTAGGCTTGACACGTGGCTTCTCTGGGTGTCGGCGGAGGTGCGGCTTGCTTTTATACTTTTACACTTTTCAAAACAAAAGCTAAAATTCCAAAGTTCCTCTGACGACCCACCTTCTCACTTTGACTTGCAACATGGCCACGTGCCCCTTTACGAGCATGTTCTGGTTTTTTGTGTTGACTAAGTCCCTCTGTTTGGCGAAGGCTTTATGTCTGACCCAAGACACGTGGAGGCTTCCCGCTCATTTGGAGACTTTGTTTGGACCTGACCTTTGGAGGTGTGCCGATTGCACACGTGGAGAGCTGGCGCACATTTGGGACCTACTTTTGGATTTCCCCCCTAAAAGAGCGCTGAAGGGATACGTGGGGATTTTGATGGTTCTCCTTTTCTTAGCCAATTCAACGGCGGTTCTACCCCTTTTGACTTCTGTTAGACCCTAGACACGTGGAGAGCTAGCGCTTATTTGGGGAACCGCCTTTGGCTTTGACCCTTGAAGGTATGCCGATGAGACACATGGTGCCATCCGTTGGCCTTAGACTTTTCAATGGCTGATTTAACTTTTTGAGGCTCTGACCACATGGAGGGTTAGACGCTCATTTGGGGTTTGTCCCTTGGGTCTCACTTCTGAAGTTGCGTCGATGAGGCATGTGGAGGCTTCCGCCAACCCTCTTATAATAGTCGATTAAGCTGCCTTTGTTGTCGAGTCGACTCGCATGTGAAGTCTGAAAACTTTGAGCCCTTTCTTCAATCTTCTCCTACGCACTCGATCTCCTTTGACGTTGTTGGCCTCCTTCGCCGACCCTACCCCTTCATTGTTGGATTTGGAATGTGGGCTCGCATGACTGAACCACCCCTTCTGATTTTCTTCTGTGTGGGGTCGTGTTTGATCAATTTTGTCTGGGGAAATTGGGATAAGACACCAACTCAATTTTTTTGAAACTTGACTTGAAAAATGAGGGGAATTTTGAGGGTGACAACAACTAGCTCTTTCTAGGGATGACTTGGCTGGGACAGAGGAACGAGGCAAGATCAAGAACCATAGAAAAACTCTGGGAAAGCATACCAGTGCCTTATCCATTGGGAAAATAGAGTCAAAGGCAAAGCAATACAGAAGACAACACACACGGAAGGGAAACAAACCAAAAAGGAAAAAACAAAAACAAAACACAACACACAGTGAGGAACATGAAAGGAAACAAGCCAAAACAAGGAAAGTATATACAAAGAAAGAAGAGGATATTTACAAGGGAAGAAGAAAGGACTGCATGAAACTTACACAACTCCAGAGATAGGCTGAGAAAAATAAGTACCTTTGTGGAACAACATGGTGAAAGTATGAGGCACCCGTGAATTGAAGATGAGCAAGTTGGGTGTACCAAAATATCATGGGAACACTATGTGGCTTGAAAATAAAAATTGAGGAAAGAAGACCATCCAGATAGTGATACTCCATACTAAAAACATTCAGTCCTTGTGAAGAACTGAATATCTTCCGAGGCTCCTCTTCTGTGGATGAATAGTGCCATACAAAGACTTGTACGACCCTCGACTGCCTTCATACTAATTTCTACACATCACCAAACTTTGACAACTGGATCCATGAGAAAATCCAATCCCAATAGTGTCAACTCCTTGTTTTGATGGAATGATGCTAGCATATGAATGAAGATTGCAATTATCACCATGGCACATCTCATGAGAAACATAAACTTCCATTGAATTTTCCTTGTAACCATATTCAAGAGGAATTTGGAAAAAGGTATTGGATGGTTTACCATTAGGTGTAATCTTGACCATGTTTCGAAAAACATACTTGTTGTTTTTACAAAATCAGCACTGATTCTAGAAGATCATGACTCTTAGGTACAAGTTGCATTGCTGATTTGTCTTCATGATTAGTAGGGAATTGAAATGCTATTAGACTAAGTAAAGATTGATCAACAACATCATCCTCTTCCTTTTGTTTGCATTTCGAAGGGTGAGCTGAGACAAGACTATCATAGTTGTGAAGAAAAGATTCTAGGCATGGCTCTCCATTTTCTATTTGTTTCGAAGGACTGCAAAAAGGCTCATGTGTGCTCATCTCATCCATAGATATAATAGGGGAACTAGTGATCTCATTAATTTATTCTTCTTTGGGTACAGGAACTTGTTCATCTTTGAGAGAACTTAAAACAACAAGGGGATGGTCTATAATGATCTTCATCTCAGTGCATTGAAATTCTTCAATCATAGGAGAGAGAGGAATCTTGTCCATTTTGTTATGATGAACATCCACTTCCACCAGTGTAGGATCACTTTTTTTAAACCAGAACATTCAACCTTGGTATATGACATATCTTCTATAGACTCTATTTCAGGTTATAAGAAAGCCTCAAGTTGTTTGTCTTCTTCATTATTTGAAGGAATATTAAATTGACATGCATCAGGTGGAGCAATAAGAAGACATTCATTGGTGGAATTGAGATAATTTTGAGGAATGAATACATGATCATGAGCAGCTTCTCATCTTCTAGAACTTTAATGTTCTCTATTTATTTGTTACAAGGTGTATCAAATTCATTGATTGAGTGTTCTTCAACTTGTTTGAGAAGTTGCTGCAATGTTTGTGGAAACAATCTTGGATTTACACCTCTGTAGAAGTTCTGCAGAAACCGAGCCTGTTCTGGACTGACTGGAGCTTGAAAACTATTAATAGGGAGATCTCCATCATCATCCCCATCACTGTCACTATCACTCGTTGGTGATGTGGGCCAAAAAGTGTTCTTCATTTTACCTTCATTCTTGGGAAGGTTCCTAGATCAAGAGAATGAACATGACAAGTTCAATCCCGGTGTATACCATAGAGTCACTAGATCAAAAATGATCTTGAAGTTATTTTAGAAAGGGATATGTTGAAATGAAATGCCCAGTGGAGTCGCCAAAAATTGTTGCGTTTTGAAATGGTACTTTAAGAAAACCACGGTCGGGGACAACACATCCCTTCTCTTTATGGGAGAGGTTCCCTTATTGAAAGCAAGCAACAAAGCTTATATACAAATGTACAACTTTCATCTTAAGGCTGGACCTCTAACATCTTGAAATGCTTTTATACCAAAATAGATTATCAATACAAATGAATGGAAGAACTGAAGAAAGGAAAGAGAAGAATATAACAACAAAGACTTTTAGGAAATATAGATAGTAGAGTATAACCCTATACGTATTGAGAAAGAGTGATACAAAACAAAATCATTCACATTCACAACATAAGATATCATTCCATAGACACAAAGTTCTAGAAATCATATCAATAAGAACACAAAGTTTCTTATCACAGAAGATAAATGATCCACGAATTTTAGGTAAGCAAGAAGGGACAATGGAGGAAGATAGAGAAAAGGGGAAAATCCTTTTGTATTGATTTACTTTCGATTATAATTACACTTCAAAAGTATCAAAGTCCAACATTTGTAATGAGCCAAGCTCTTACATTTATAGATGAAGTGAAAAGAGGAGAAGAAGAGAAGGAAGAAAATCTGATTTGGAAGCTCAACCACCAACCATTAATGCCCTGCAAATCGCCTACAATCTATCAAATCTAGTTTTGCATGTCTTTGGCGTGCTAAAGAAGGAAGGATGGAAGATCAGATCAAATTTGATCTAGTTGAAGCAGTCCAATCACATATTAATGGCACGAAAGATGTTTTCCAGATTTTCACCCAAATCAAGATATCCAGTCAGTTCTCCATGTTTGTTTGGTGTGTTGGAGAAGGAAGGATGCAAGATCAGATCAAATCGATCTGTTTGAAGCAATCGAGATCACATATTAGAGGCGTGAAAGATGTTTTCCATATTTTCACCCATCAAATCTTGTTGAAAATAATATTTAATACTTCCATGGCCTAGAGCATGTTGATATCTTTCCAACGGTACCAAATTTGTTGAATTTTGAGCACTGGATCGAAATTTATGCCCATTTGAATATTTGAATTGAATCCAGTACAAAAATGGTGAAAAAAACCAATTTTACAAAACAGATATGCGAAAGCCCAAATATATTACTTGCACCTTTTGTACAAAATTTACAAAAGTACAAAAGTTCTTTATAATTTTGCAATCTAGCAACTTCACATTTCACATTTGGCGAACAAACCTCCTCGGGCTTGTGGGCCCACACTTGCAAATTGCACTTTTTGAGAAACTTAAAAAAATCCAAAGTTCCCCCACGGCCCGCCTCCCCGCATGTAATTTAGGCCTAACATGTGGCTTCTCTGGGTGTCGGCGGAGGTGCGGCTTACTTTTATACTTTTACGCTTTTCAAAACAAAAGCTAAAATTCCAAAGTTCCTTGACAACCCGCCTTCCCGCTTGTAATTTTGTCCCGCACGTGGCTTCTCTAGGCGTCGGCGGAGGTGCGGCTTACTTTTATACTTTTACGCTTTTCAAAACAAAAGCTAAAATTCCAAAGTTCCTCCGATGACCCGCCTTCCCACTTTGACCTGAAACATGGCCACGTGTCCCTTTGTGGGCATGTTCTATATTTTTTTATGTTTTTACTAAGTCCCTCTGTTTGGAGAAGGCTTTATGTCTGACCGAGACATGGAGGCTTCCCGCTCATTTGGAGACTTTGTTTGGACCTGACCTTCGAAGGTGCGCCGATTGGACATGTGGAGAGTTGGCGCACGTTTGGGACCTACTTTTGGATTTGCCCCCTGAAAGAGCATCAAGGGACATGTGGGGCTTTTTGTTGGTTCTCCTTTCCTTAGCCGATTCAACGGTCGGTTCTGCCTTTGCCTTTTGACTTCATTGGACCCTAGACACGTGGAGAGCTGGCGCTTGTTTGGGGAACCACCTTTGGCTTCGACCCTTGAAGGTGCGCCAATGAGACACGTGGCGTTGTCCACGCGGCCTTAGACTTTTCAACAACCGATTTAACTTTTTGAGGCTCTGACCACGTGGAGGGTTGGCACTCATTTGGGGTCTGTCCCTTGGGTCTCACTTCTAAAGTTTCCCGATGAGGCATGTGGAGGCTTACATCGACCCTCTTATACTTAGTCGATTAAACGAATGGCTCTGTCCCGAGTTGACTCGCATGCGAAGTCCGAAAACTTCGAGCCCTTTCTTTAATCTTCTCATGCACACTCTAATCTGCTTTAATGTCGTTGGCCTCCTTTCACGACCCCCCCTCCCTTCCGATTTTCTTCGTGCGAGGTCGTGTTTGCTCAATTATGTTGGGGGGAAAAATTGTGATAACAGGCACCAACTCAAAATTTTCAAAACTTGACTTTAAAAATGAGGGGAATTTTGCGGGTGACAATAAGGCCTAGGGAATCTAAGGGAAGATACATATGTAAAAATTGTAAACCAATAACATCAAGTGAAGAACCCTTAGAAGAATTCAATAACAACACCCATGGAATAGAAATTGAGACTGAAATTGAACTTGAAACTCGTGTGGTGCACAATCTCTTCACAAACATGGGTGATTGGGTAGAAGACCCTCCCCAAGGGAATATGCCCATGGGACAAACTTTTACTTATCTCATTCTCCTAAATGAAGAAGAAGCCCCTATGAAAAACATTTCTCCATATATATTGCCCACCTTTAGAGGAATGTTAGTAGAAGATCTAGATCAGTTATTGTTTGAGTTTAAAATCTTATGCCCTGCATATGACTGTAAAACATACAACTAGAAGCTCGAGCTCTTTCCTTCCACTCTCAAATATTCTTCCATGAGGTGGTTTATGGGGTTGGAACCTAACTCCATCCATTCCTAGGAAGAAATGGAAACTAGTTTTCTAGAAAAATAGCAGGATTATTGTATGGGAAGGGATATGAAGGAGATATTATTTAAATCAGACAAAAAGAAGATGAAATTTTGGAATACTACTTAGACATATTTCTTTTTCCATAGGAGTGGATATGAGCTAAATGAAGAACTAAGTAAAATTATATTTCTCTAAGGACTCGATGAAGAAGCAACAGAGTATCTTAATCTGATGGGAAAATGTGATGTGAATAATCTTACCCTCTAATAAATTGTTGAGTTGTGCAAGATTTATTTTAGAACAAGGGGTGTCCTGGTTAATGCATGTTTCATGTAACTTTGTTCAAGGCATCTCTTCACAGTTGTTTACTTTCAAGGGCTTTGTTTACTTTTCCAAACCTATATTTCTTCTCCCAAACAAATTATTTGTATGAAAAATGTTTTCCGATAGTTGCATGGCCTTAATGACCTATATTTGTTGTTCCCCTTTTCGCTTTTCCCCATTATAATTGAGATAGGCAATTAAGTATTTCATGGAATGGTTTGAACAAAACCACAAGAAACATGCCCTCTGTAGGATGCTTAAATACAACCAATGTGAGTGGTTTTGAATTCAAAATGGCTAGGAAATGAATAAATGTTGTAGCTTCTAACCATGCTTAGGTTAATGTCAATTATTGTTATGCATCAATAACATAAGCACAATTTTATTTTACAATTATATAATGGGAATAAAATAGATGAGAAATGGAAGATGTACGTCATCTCGGCCCGTGCAAGTATAGGGAATACATTTTTCGTCAAATAGAGAAGATTTGTTTTTTTACAAAAGCCCTTGGACACAATCACAAGAAATATGCCCTAATTTAAATTTTTAAATAAAACAGACATGAGTGGATTTGAGTACTCATTAGCAAGCAAATGCATCAATGTAGATAGGTTTAAAACGTGCTTAGGTTACTATTGAAAAACAAACCGTATTTTTCAAAAATAACATAACCACATTTTTTTCATTTAATGTATTGTAATCCATCAACTATTAATTTGGTTTGGGATGGGCATAAATGTGTTTCAAATCTTTTTTAGATGAGGATCCACACATTTTATATAGATATTAGACATGTTCCATCTTTTTGTATGTAAGCATCCTTCTTAGGGCACGTGTTTTGCGATTTTGTTCAATTTTTCAAGGCCTGATTAGATTTAAAAATAATTTGTATTCTACATATAAAAATATTTAATCTCCTTGGTTGATCAAGAAAGCTACTACCAATGTAATATGAGGAAATACATGTGTTTTATATCCAGACTTTATTCAATAAATATTTTTACGCCGAAGGCGTGTTTTATAATTAGACCGTATATGGGCGGCACCTATCCTGCTCTGACATTTGTGCGTCAACGACAATACTAATATTTTAATAGAAGCATATTTATGGAACATCGTCTCTGTGGCAGAGCATTTGCGTTTCGCCTGCACAAAGCATAACATAACAAATTCGTCAAAGCCGACAATAAATATCACACAGGAAATACAGGGGAAAAAATAGACCACCTCTGTAGCAGGCATGCGAGGGGCAGTAGTGTTAATGGTAAAGTAGTGCTCAGAGAAGGCGCCTTCGATTTCGTATTCCATGAGGAGGCGGTGTCCACCTAAACACCGTGAAGCCCTCGACATCGAACAACAAGGACTTGTTCCACACTGTCAACGTGGTGGATGTTGCACAGATATTTTTTCATCCACAATAACTTGGACGGACAAATAGTGACATTGGGAATCATTTTGGGACATTTTCTTCTCAATAGTTCAAAAACTAGGCAAACAAAAACAACTATTCTTACCATTATTTTCGCTTCCACGGTTTATCATGGTTGTTTTAGGCTCACCTGGGGACTGCCCGAGCAATTTATTTTTTCATCTCTGCAGACTCATATACCAATTTTCAGTCACGAACGAGCTACCAACACCGCCTCCCATAATGGTTGCTTCAGCATGTTGAAGTTTGAGACATTAATAGAGACAAAATTTGAGAATGAGCAAAATTGTCTCAAATAGAGACTGGAAGATCATGTTTTAAAAAGTTGTATATCGATATCCATCTATTCTCTATTATTGTCTCAAAGCTGATAAGACACCTATTCTCAGGTGTCTCTAATATTGTCTCTAATTATTGTCTCTCAAGAGACAATAATGATTGATACATATTTTGTCTCTTGAGAGACAATATAATTTTTGTCTCTCTAGAGACAATATCATTTTCGTCTCTGAGAGACTATAATCTAGAGACTATCATTTTCTCTCTTAGAGACAATACCGAATACTAACATTTTGTCTCTTTGGAGACAATACTAATTTCAATTTTTATTGTCTCTCTAGAGACGATACGAATTTAAAGAATGAAAAATATGAATTTTAAAACTACACAATAACCAAATATCATATAGTGCAATCAACGAAGTTACATATCATCTATGATGTCGGAGTGGTCTGGTAATTAATTTTATAAATTAACAACAATTTGATTTAAATATTGTGCCCAATAAATGGGTCCACAAATATTTTATTAATATCAAATAAGATAAGATACAAAAGGGTGTCTGAATTCCGTTAACCCTTGAAATACAATGCTAAAATACAAAAGGGTGTCTGAATTCCGTTAACCCTTGATATACAATATATACAATATATACAAAAGGGAATGCTACACAAGCTCATTATACAGGGAGACATCGAGTTGTTTCCTGATGAGCCCGACATGCATTGTATTGCTTGTCTCACTAGAATGTTCAAGGCTTACTTGCATGACCTCCTTGTTGCAACATATGTACTCTCCACGGATAAGTTTCTTGTTGAAGAAATAAGTTTGCTGGAAGAGGCGTAGGGAGTTAGTCTTCCCAACTTCTTACCTCTTTCTATTTTCCTAAACCTTCTTCAAACTCATGTTTATTCATTTGCTGAGAGGAGCAGAGATTTAGCTTTGCAGGCCTGTGATTATTTAGATAGAATCATATGTCATGTGATAGATCCCAGCTGCACACCGAATTCAAGCACAACAATGAGATCTATGAAAATGAGCAAGGGACTTTGATCCCGACATAAATAGCTATGCTATGCATATCGTTTTTATTTTTAACAAACCGAGCTACTATTAAGAGTAGAAACTAAATACTCACCAAGAAAGCTACGCAAAGAATGGTTTTACACAAGGATTAAAAAAAATAGAACTCACCAGTGCCAAAGCTTTCTTCACCAAAAACAGAGCACAATCCAGCATCCATTAAATTTCCAAAAAACTTCCAACCAGTGGGCACCTAATAGATGAGTAAAAAACAATAAACCTATTTTTACAAGACTCATAAAACAGTAGGAATAGGCAAATATGCATATAAGTAGGAGTAATTTGATACCTCAAAAAACTTAAGATTCAAGTTTTTGGCAACCACATCAAGTGCAGCTGATGATGGCATGCTCCTGCATTAATCATTACCAACAACATAACATGAGAAAAAAATAATGCATAACATGAATGATATCAATTAATATCACAAACAAATAATGTGGCCATTAAATGCGTGAAATTTAAACATAGAAATGAAATGGGTATAGAAGAAATCATTTTGGGATCACAAACAAATGATATGGCTAGTAAATGTAATGAAAATACAACATACTCTAGAAATGGATATAGAGGAAATCATTTCAGGATCACAAACAAATGATGTGGGTATTAAATACAACAAAATTTTAGCATACCAACAAAATAGGTACAGATGAAATCATTGCTGATTTCAGGCTAAGAAACAAATGATATATGCTGGATATGAGACGACAATCTCTTCTCTATAAAATAAAGTAACTTACAACTGCTCCAGAAACAACTATGTATAACTCGGATGGAGTCTCGATTTGAAGAATTACATCCTCTCTTGGAGGAAAATACTCTGCCTACATTTCTGTCACCTGTAATGAGGAACATTCATGAGAATAATATGTGAAACATTCATGACTTCAATATGGCTGGTAAACTAATACCGGCAGACATAAAAGATACAAGACAATTTAGATTACTCAAGCCCCAGACAAACTAGGGATAAGGTGTCAAATATAAGTAGTATAAGGGACATAAAAGACAACCATTAATTATTTCTTTGAGCATAACCAAGTGATTGTTATAAACATGCAAAGAAAATTTTTCGCAAAACAAGTGCTTCAATTACCATCTGAATAAGGAAGTCATTTAAAACATCATGAAAGTGATAGATTCTCTCTATTACTGGGTAGAACAAATGTTGTGCAATGGCGAGCCGAATTACCTTGGGAATACCTGCTACAATCTGTTGCTACAAGCCTTCGGTTTTGAACTTAAGCCTCATGTGTCCAAGAATTTTTCTTTTAGCCTCTGTGGCAATTTGTTTCTGTTGCAGAAATCTAAGGCAACATTCGTTGCATCTCTCTATACTCCATCTCACACAAGACTCCATCAGCAAATACATAAAACACCCATATACTAGATTGTTTTTATACACCCAATTAATGTTTCTAAATGCAAGAGGTGTATAATGCATGTACTTACAAAATTAAATGTCCTTCTAGTTCCATGGACAACAAGATTGGTTCTATTGCATATCAAATAGGCTTGTAATCCAAGATTGAAGAGCATGTATGCTATTGTAAAAACCATTTCACCAGTGTTTTTAGCATGGAGGACTCCATATCCCACAGTACTTAAGAGTTATTATAGACAATTACTTGGAGGAGACATAAACTGTCCATAGGCTTTCCTAGTTGAAGTTTGGATATACAACACCAACCCAGGTGCTTTTGGGGTCAGAAAACTGTCTTGCCAATAGGTAGTAGAAACATCCACCACAATCTACAACAAAAAGGGTCACCTAGACCATCAAAATTCCTTATCTATGAATTCAAAAATATGTAAATAAATATCATTCATACTGGAGATTTACTATGTACTTATACAAAAAAGCTTTATGCATCTTGTCAAGAAGTAACTTAAGCGCACAACCTTCTCTAATCTACATTGCAGGAAAGAAAGGTTATGAGCCTTTTGTATAATATCCCTCTTACCATAAATATTTGGGTCATTAATTTTTTCAGCATGTTGTCAAATGGTTAATTTTGATGCATAATAGGTCCTAGAAAAAGTGATGAACAAGCATCAATTGTTGATGATGAAATACTAAAACGTTGATATCTGGAGTTTCCCTCATCCAAACCTAATGAAATTTTAGGAGCATATTTGGATGGTTTAAATAGGACTTTGGACAAAGTTTTAGGCGTATTTCAGGTCTATAGAAGGAGATATTGCAAAAATACAGACATTAGGCCTGTAGGTGATGGTTTAAGAAGGGTTTAAGCTCACTAAAAGTAGAATATCTTTCAAACAAATGATCTAAATATTATGAAAATATATAGACATGCTAAATGTGATTTTTATAACATGTTCCAAGTTATTTTAGAGTTTTTGGACACCTGGAGAGAGAGTTATGTTCAAAACTCAGTCATCAGGTCTGTAAGTAATGCAAACCCCCACTTTTAGCAGCTCTAAAAAGTGCATAACTTGGGAATGGATGATCCAGATAAGATGAAACTTTGAGGAAAGCTTTATAGGGATAAAAAATTAGATGTGTGAAATATTTTGAGGCTTGGTAAGGTGTTTAGAGGGGTAAACCATGAAAGTCTCAGTCAGTGTGTCTGTTTTTAACCAAACTTTTGAGAGGAACACATTTTTCAGACAATATACATCATCATTTTTATTTCAGTCAAGAAAAATAATGAATGATTGTGATATGGCTCAATGGTGAAAATGATTAGAAATTGATGAACTAATAAGTAATAACAATACATATTCTGCACAGCTAGTCTGAACCACTAATGTTCAATGCTTGTAGCAAAGTGATATAAGCTCTTTCTGAATATGAATGTTCACATTAGTAACATACCTGATGCATTATAGGAGAGGCACTTCCCCTTATGGGTACCAACAAATGCTCCCTGCAATTGCTACAATGTTGTCCAGAGTGTATGAAACTATCAAGGGCTCAGAGGTTTCATATGCAGCAGACCTCCAAAGAGTTCCGACTATTTGATGCCTTTTATTAACTGGTAATTTGAAGGATGGGTATGCAAGATATCCAAGAACAATTCTGTAGAGTCCCTTTTTGAACAACCCCTTCCCTGCTTCAAGCTTGTGCAAAGACATTTCATTTGAAATAGAGACCTCATGTTTCTGTGCTGCTTGTGATATATTTCGAGCTCCAAGAGACTTATACATTGAAAACAGTAAGTCCAACGGTATCTCTGGATTGGAAGCATTCGGATGCCATGCGAATTTGATCATTGTAGAATTTCTTTTGAATAATTCGACCAGTGTAAGACTGTCGGGAACAAAAGTTTCATTAGGACCACTCAACTCGATGTGTCCCCCATTTGTGTAAGAAGGAAATTTCAGACCCCAGGCTCCCATATTTGTCTTTACTGTCGATGGAGAAAGCCTCAGTACTTTAGAATGTTTTTCAAAAGTGAACAACATTCTGATTCGGTGACTGTATGTTTGGTAGGTGACCAAGTGAGCCACAGATTGCAATAGTCTTCAATTATGGGATGCCGATGCACCCCAAGATGATTAAAAAAAAGGTAGTAGAGCATCTTCATACACTTCTTCGAGAACTTCTAGCTTGTCATTGAAAATGCCAGTGTCATCATGAATCACACACTTTCCTGTATCTTTCCATTCACCTCCATGTCCATCATCATGCAGAATCCAGATTTTGACAGTGTCATCATCATTTGGTTTCCAATTGCATCGGTGAAGATATTTGTAAATCCTAGTTATGGCTTTCAAATCTGTATGCATTTCAAGATGGTCGGCAACTCTTTCACATGCATCTCCAAACTTAACCACCACCCCTATGTGTTCCAAGGCAATCTTGAATCTACTCATAGAATTCCTGTAAAATGTAGAATCAATGAAAGAAAGATCATTCGATTGCAGACCAGCATATTTCCACTCATCATCTAACAAGAAAGACACGGTAGGTGATTGATATCCCATGTGGGTTTTTAACCATTTGCCTTCCATTACGATTCTTTTGAATTCTTTGGGCAGCGACCCACCAGAGGTGACTACTAAGTGCTGAATCCACTGTAAGAGGATAATGGCTTCCTCTTGTCCAGTAGAGAAAGGAAATCCAGATACTGCAGCATTTGGTGGTTTTAGGTCTGGAATATCTACTGCTCTAAGACCATTGGTGAAAAAGTGTTTGAGAGAATTAGGTCCTCCGCCAGTCAATCCAACAGCGCAAGACGGAAGTTGTAGGTAATCATCTGACAGTATAACAGCCTCCTGTGCAGCCCATCTATTGTTACCCATTAGCTTAGCCCACTTCCCTATGGCTGCTGGGACAAGTTTCGTTTGACCCTTACGGACAATGGTTCCTGAATCATTAAGCACCGGCAATGTTGAACATAAACCTTGCATTTGTTTAGAATGAATAAAATTGTTTGCCGAAGAAAAATGCAGAAACTGAGCAGCACGTACAACAAATTCCTTATTTCTGGAGACGTGAACTTCTTCAATAAGCCCCTTGATGAACATTGAAATGGAAAGTTCTGTAATTTTAGCATGGGCGTTCAGCCATCGTTGTAGACCTGCCCACTGATGAGCACCCAAATTTTTCATGGCCATTAAAGTATTTTTTCGTATGAATTTGTAAGGTGCCATGCTTCTCAGCTCCTTATTCCATCTTATAAACCATTCAATGTCTTCTACTCTGTTGGAAAAATACACTCTCTTCTCACAAGAAGCAGATATGTCGCATAAACTTGTCCAAGCGACGTTGCATAAATAATCTTCATTATGATACTTAAACAGTGGAAAATACTGGAGGTTGGCACGAATTCCTCTTTCCCTCCAGTATTCAGCAACAAAGCAAAGAAGTTGAACATATAAATCTTCAGAAAAGCCATGCACCCAACCAGACGTCTTCGCAATACAAATGGAGTACCAGTCGTAAGTTACATACTGCACACCCAAGAATTCCAAAGAAACTAAATTGTCCATGCATGAATGTATTATAAATACTCCGGTGGACCAAAGAGCATTGGGCTTTTCCATACCTTCTTCTGTTGCTTTTTGCAGTATGTCTCTGAAGGCGGAGACTATTCGTCGAGCTTGTAAAGGTGTGCAGTATGCATTTTGGAGCTCACAAACAATGATTTCTTGTGTACTGAGTCGTTCCTGAATACCATCCCGAACGCCTGCCAACTGAGCATACGAAGGAGGATAGATTGGCAAGTATTTGGCTTGCTGTGTTAGAAGATATTTGAAATATCCTAAAGTCGTGCATCATTCAACACAAGACACTACATATTCCTTTAATAAAATGAAAAACTCCAATCATTAGATGTGAACAAGTAAGAATGGGAGACGACTTTACGGTCGCAAGGGTGCCATAAACTAATCCTGCAACTCTTGCTATACCAACAGCAAATCAGAATGCCTGCAAATAGTGTCTGTAAACAAACCAGTCAATTTCATTGAGTCTTGCAAGAAGTGAACAAATATAACATAGACCTAGAGCTTATCTTATCTTTTGTGTAATAACTGAATTCTTTTATTGCATTCATTTAATGCTGGTCAACAATTCTGGTTTTTTTACTAAACTGGCCTTTTCTTGACTGTAGATTCCAGAAGAGTCAAAATCAGTGACACAGTCCTGAGTCTACATATTAGGTTGGTATTATTATAATTAATATGATAATGATAACTGATTATATTTATAGAAAAACTACTAAAGTTGGTAACGTTGATTTTAAATGCATTAAGCTTTCCATAGTCCATAATTGTGACTGTGAGTAAATAATTTCTGGAAAAAAACTCCAATTTAAAATTAAATCAATGTTTCCAATCACATTCCCTGATCTATTATCAGGATTTAAACTATTATCAATGTTTATAATCATGATAATAGATTAGAGAGTGTGATTTAAACGTTACCAATCAAATTTTGTGATCTATCAACAATCGGGAATATAAATTTATGATGTATATATGTTGCTTGTTTCATTACATACTATAGTTTTGATACATACTATGAATCCCTTACAAGATGCAGCCATAAGATATCCTGAAACATTCAGGAGCAACGACTCTTCCAAAACTGCTGGGCAGGGATCAGATATAACTGATGATTTCACGAATACAAAACAGACTACTGCTCCTATTCTGATCAGATGTAACCAATGGGTCTTTTGACTCAAAAATCCATGGGACTTCTTGGCAAGGATCAGATAGAATATATGGTTTCATGGACACAAACCGGATTGGGTCTACTAGGCAGGGATCAGACATAGCTGATGGTTCCATGAATACCAACAAGCTTGGTATTGATGGGGAAGGATCAGACGTTGGTAATGGTTCAACGAGCATGAGAAGGTCTGGAGTTAGAGCAACCTTTAACCAGATTCAAGCAGTCTAAAGGAAATCAGGAACTGAATAAAGAGCTCAGGGAGAAAGCCAACCAATTGGAAACAACTTTTTCTGCCCACAAGCTGAGGAGTCAAGTTGCTTTGGTTCATCCAGAAAATACAGATATTATGAGAAAGAAAAGGTCCTCCCTAGCTGTCAAGTTAGAGGCACAAACTACTCAACAAAAATGTGTATCTCACCAAAGGAATCAAAACTTGAAAATTCAAAATTCACCACTCGAGGGCCAGAGATGGCTGCACAGAATATTGGAAGAGAATAACTTGGTAGCTCATGGAGCAACGCAGTAGACTTTGACAATGTGTTGATGAACATGGCTGAACTCAGTTACTTAAAGAGTTCAGATAAAAAACCAGGTTTAAGCGATGACGGATGGTGTGAGGAGCTCAGAGGGAAATTTTATGAAAGATATATGGAGAAACGAGATGTAAAGCTGAGGGAGGAGTCAATCACCAAGCGGGCTCAGAAGGAATCTAAACTGAAAGCTATGCAAGAAGCTCTTGAGCGTACAAAAGCTGAAATGGCTGATAGGAGTGCAAGATCATTGGAAAAGCAAGATCCCGTTGTCCAAGCTAGAGTACGAGTTGAAAATTTGAGGTCTTTCAACGTCTGAGTATTGAAGAACAAAAAGCACTAGGTAATAAGGTTCTCAATTTCGAAGGGATTGCCATAAAGTTTTTTTGTTAACTAGTTTGGGTATTGATATTTTCCTAACATATTGTTTCCTCTGGTATATGAGCAGTTTGAAGCAGAGAAAAGTGATGATGAAGAGTATTCTAATGATGTGAATGAACAAGCATTTTACAAACATGATAAGAGTATCACATCAAACACTCCTAGTCCTTCTGATATGCTTTCTCCTCATCCATCAAAAGATCTTCCAAAACCTAGTTCTGTTAAGAAGCTTTCCTCAAAAAAACTCTGCCTTCTACACCACAACGTATAGTTCTTTAACATCGCCCTCACCAAGGTCCTCCATACCTATTAAATTTTCAAGTGTCAGCAGTACCTCGTCAGGCTGTCGCAGGCACCAGGAAAATCCTCTAGCTCAGTTTGTTCCCAACTTTGCTGATCCGAGGAAAGAGAATACAAATCCTTCCACTGGCCAGACAGGTTTGACCTCAAGCCTGGGCAGTGCATCTCGTGGACAGCCTAAAAGTGGCAGCCGTAAAAGTGGTAACGAAGACTTTTCTTACGATACAAATGGGTCTTTACCTCCTTCACGATCAACCAACAATAAGGAAGAGAAGATTCGTCATAACAAGGAAATGAGAAAAATTTGAGCAAGTATGAGCGAGATAAAAGATATATTTGACCCCACCTATGAGTGAGCTACATTGGCCCCTCTAAAATTCAGTAAAGAAGCATTTAAACAAGTCTTCTATGGTAAATACACAAAGAGAAACAACAACACTCCCTCAGAGGCTGAACCTTTTCTCCACAAGGGAAATGGAATAGGCCCAGGTGCTGGGCCAGGCATTGCCAAAATGAAAGATTCTCTGGCTGCTAAAAATATGAAAAATGTTGAGGATGAAGGTGAAGCCGACATTCAAGATGGGGAGGAAACCATAGATGAGTTTGGAAATGTACAATCACTGGATATCCTTGAAGGCATTGCAGAAGAAAGTGATAAATTCGATTTGGTGCATGACTCAGATGCTTGGGCTGATTCGGATACATCTCAGAATGCGGTATATCGAAAAGAAGGGTTGAATCAAACATCTGATAGATCAGATGATGCAATCTATAATAATGATGCATTACCTAGAACTCCATCACAAGTGAATGGTACACGTATTTTTTATTTTCATATGACATCTTCATCAACTGCCAGAAATCTAGCACATCATGAAGAAATGGTCTCAAGTTCTGGGATGAGGCATGTTGAATTGCTCTGACAGAGGCATATCACAAGGTCTCCATCTTTGCACATGGACACTGCCTCGACACATTTAATTTTTGTGACAATGGGGCTGGACTCTCAATAGAAATCCCAGCATCATGGAGCTCCCAGATACATCATTCCCTCTCTAAAATGTTGGAAGCCTCTGATGTTGATGCATCTGTAGACTCACCTATTAGAAGTACTTCTTGGAATTCACATTCTCTCTCCCAGATGATGGAGGCCTTTGACACTGATACAACAAGAACACAAAAAAATTGGGCAGTGTGCAGAAGAATGTTCTGCTAGCTTCTCAAAAATCCCACAAAGATCTTCCCAAGGGATTTATAAGGCTTTTGAAGTTTGGAAGAAAAATTCGTGGTTATGAAACAGTTCCAACAGATTGGGTTTCTGTATCTACTACATCTGAAGGGGATGATGACACAGAAGGTACTTGCTGTCAGATCCGCAGACGATCTTCTGCAAATATCAAGGATGGGATTTACACCAATGCTATCCTCATATGACATGAGTTATGATTTTGGAAGTGTAAATGGGCCTATAGAAAGTGAAAGTTTCCATGACCAAGGTTCAAGTGTGTGTCTGTTCAAAATAAAGGCCATGAATACTTAGTTGTGGAACTGTTTGATAAACTCTATAAACATACTAGAGATATTAACAATTAAAATTTATACTAAGGCTAGTTGATGTTATTTTGCAGTCCAATATCTTTGAAGCTCAATTCCATCTCCTCCCGCAAACTTCAAGTTAAGAGCGGAGAATCTATTAGGAGGTAGCTCCATTAAAGGTGAATCTCATGTCATTGAGTGTTTTTAGGAGTTTGTTGAGTAAGCTAAATAATAGTTCTTTGCTACATTTTCCAATTCTGTTTTCCATTTACATGACAATGGTGTAACACAATGTTTTTGCACAGCACCTCGGTATTTCTTCTCACTTCCATCATTCAGATTATTTTACATGAGGATGTACTTATCTACTACATTTTTTTTTAAGGTCGGGGACTAATGTCAAAAATAAATTGCCAACATTGCATCCTTCTTCACAATTGAGAGAGTTGAATGTTATGGAGTACAAGGAATTTATTGCAATTCCACCATCAATAGGTATCCTAAAACATTTGGAGAAGATGACATTGATGATTGTGGAACATATGTGATATTTAAGAACAACGATTTATTACTGCTAAAAATTTGCTATTCTTCTTGTTGTTGTGTGTGCATTAGATACATAAAAGGTTGTCCAGATCTGCGTGAGAATATGTATACGAGACAAAGGTTATTAATGGTAGGCAGGGCTTCTCTGAGGAGGACGATGCTGCTGTCAAGGCTTTCTTCTCCATACTGGATGCACATTTGAATAAAGTTAATCAGTTCTATAAATCCAAGGAAAAGGACTATCTTGAAAGAGGAGAGAAATTGAATCGACTGATGCTCATACTGGTAGACTTGAAAGATGCTCTCGACAAAAGGCCAAATAAGGGCCAAATAAGGTAATTCAGACATTCTGAAATTTCCATGGACCTCAACAATATTCATATGTTTATGTTAATACTTTTGGATGAAAATGCTAAAAACATTCAGATTTTTATTGTGGTTGTATTCCTAAACAGATGGTGTTCAAGAGAATGTAGAGGTTGATGAGGAAGAGGAGGTCGCGGCGGGTCAAGAAGAACAGGTGGTTGCTGCTTTTGAGAAGAACGGCGTGACATTTTTGGGATCGCCAAAGAAGAGATTAACAATAGTGGAGAAAGAGAAAGAGAAAGAGATATGTACGAGAAATATGAAGAAATCCAAGTCCAACAAGTATGGAAGGTCTAGAAGTTTCAATCTGCAAGGGAGAAACATGAGGATGGACATTCCAATCAGTACGCCGTCCAGGACCATTTCTACCATAACACACCTGTTGTGGGAGGATCTTGTCAACCAACCCAAAAAATCAGGTTTTGTAACTTTTGCTACTGCAGAAAATAGTGGTCGAAGGAAATAATGTTATGAGCAAGAAGAAGATTCACCACGCTGAAAAAATGATCCATGGAGCTTTTGTAGAGCTATATAGAGGCCTAGGTTTCCTAAAGACATATAGGTGCATTTTATTTTATTTTCCCATTTTCAGAAAACTCCGAAATAATGTTATGAGCAAGAAGAAGATTCACAACGCTGAAAATGATCCATGGAGCTTTTGAAAGCTAAGAAGAGTTCCTAAAAACAACAGTGCATTTATTTATTTGAATTCGACAGTGAAATTTTAAAATTGTGATTTAAATTTGGGATGATGCAGGTCGTTAAACATGCTTCCCTTCGTTAAAATCTTGAAGAAATTTGACAAGGTATTACCTTATTCTATGACCTGGTCCGCATGTAAGATCCTTAACTGTGAGGTTGGAAGATCCCTTTCCAATCGAGATGCAGTCATCCCCTGCACATTTTGTTATCAATTAATAATTTTTGAGCAGGTCTATCAAAATTTAAATAGGACGACTTAAAAGGAAATTGGAAATTTGGTAAAAAAAATTCTAAATCTATTTGTAACTGAAGGAATTTAATTTAATTTTTTGGATGTATTAAGGAATTTTGCTTGGCCCTAAGGACACAACAATGGAGTCCCAATCCCCCAAATTTTTAAATATTTGATTTGCTAATTTTCCATTCCACTATTATGTCCTCCACCATAAGTCGCCTGATTGCTAGTGGGATTTGAACCTGATTTGATCCTTCATTTTTATTTGAAGGATTACGGGTAAAACTTCAATCTTTTTATTTATTGGTGTTCTTAAACTCATTGACCTATGATGTTCATTGAAACAATTGAAGAAGCAGAAGTATTATACCATGAAGTATCTAATCCAAATAAGGTAGTTGACTTAAAAATGCCAATATTCCTAGCATTGATTCATACTTGTCACATGAGTAATTCTAAACATATCTTAATTTATTGAAAGTTGAAAAGTGAGGGCTCAGAAGGTTATACAAAGGAAATACAATGTCTTTATCTTTCCATTGAGTAACAGATCTTGAAATTTGACCTGAGCCAATGACACAATCCCATATGAAAACATTTGTGGAATATTCCATATGAATCCCGTCTGTATTTAGACTGGTTTCTGGTGCCACAATTTTACTGAAATGGCTTGGACATTGTCACATCCAAGAAAACTAAATGGAAGTGAGGACTCTCAATAATTGCAATTCCTGATATAATAACCTTTATGCTATATTGGAATTAAATGGCCTACAAATACAAAAATTTATTCAAATCCTGTAAAGATATAACCTCCGCCACATTTGAAGATGAAAACAAAGTGATTAGGCGAATGTTATTATAAATAACAGTAACTAACCGATGGAGACTTTCTGCAGAATCACTGGAATATAAACCAAACAAAAGATTGTTTCAGAATTCATTTCAGTCTTACACTAATGTTTTGATAAAATGTGAGATTTCATACTTTTGAGAGAGAAACAGAAAATATTTAAATGAAGTACAAAATTAACATCTTCAGAAGCCTTCAAATTTACAGAAATTATTAAAAAGATTCAAATGTTGTATTAAATTTATAATAAGATCACATATGACCTTCTGATTTACTGTTTTGCAAGCTAAATACCACCACCTACGTCCTTCTCCAAAAATCACACCTCTTCCTGTCAGGTTAAGTGTTAAAGTGATCAAGTTGCCTAAATTTGAGCCATACTTTGGATTTCTTCCATCTAGCTGGATTTTTAGGCACAATTATTGATTTGTCTACCTGCAAATGTTGTTTTATTTATTTTTTGTTTCTTTAAGCTTAAACTACGTGGCAATAGTAACGAATTTAAGCAAATCCAAACCTTAAAATTCAAACTTGGCTCACAAGGTCCTCTGAAAATTGAATGCTTCACAAGAAATTTCTTACGTTGTGGAACAAGCAAAGTTGCCCGAGGTGCTTTAGAAGCAGCTGCCCATGCCAGTGAGAAAGCCTACAAAAACATATTTGTGCAAGCTCTAAATTAAAGCCAAAATGGCTTTCAAAGGGTAGTAACAAAAATTAAGATAACAAGAAACAACTCATTGCTGGACACAGAAGGAGCAAAATGAGAGGGTTCTTGTAAAAATTAACAAGGTATAAGAGTCATGATAAGGAAACAAGCGACTTGAGAGGGAGTGTTTGGAAACAATTTACTCACAGCACAACAAAGAAAACTCAGAGCATGAAAATCAAGATGATTAGAAACAAACCTTTAACTAGCTAGTTTCCTGAAACCCACCACAGGAATTTTAAAAAAGATCCCAGACTTGAAAATTTAGTGAAATGACAATCAAATTACAGTATTAGAAGTAAAGAAAAAAAAAAAAATCTATCTTTACCATGAACATTAGCACACTTAAATATGAATATTTGAGTATTTCTGAAGCTTGCTGCAGGATAATTTTAGGTTACAAGCTTTAAGATTTAGGAAGATGACAGTGAAATTATACTACCAAAAACAAGGATGATAAACAAAAGCTGAAATTCAGGGCTTCCTTTAAGCACTCCAGACATAGGAGGCAGAGGCACTTTCCGTATGATCTTTACACTCTCCATTAATAAATTAAAATCATCAAGTCAATTACATGGATGCATTTGATACCCAGAAGAATGGAGTTGTTAGTTGACGACACCAACACCGTGAGAGTGATGAAAATTCATAAGAAACCAATGATGAAGGAAAAGCAGTTCTCACTGCCTTGGCCGGGTCCTTTCTCTAAAGCATGCATTTCAGTTGATGGTTTTTTCTTCTTTTCCTTTAGGAAATTCCAATCTTACGTTGATGTTGAGATCAAAAGAAAAGGGGACATGTCGCTGGGTCACATTGGAAATTTACGTTTTGGGTGATATTATGAACCACTTGAAAACCATTGACCTGAATGAAAATATAAATATTAGTGGTGCCCTGTGTTCTAATTTGGAGCAACTCAAGCTGAAAATTACTTCCTTTGGATCACAGTGTCACCTTGTAATATATAATTCTGTAGACGACCCTGGTTTTCTTACCTCTCGTGTCCTGAAAACTATATTGGCCAAGGAAGTTGTAAAGTATGCTCGTGAGCGGAAACCAGAAGAAACAAAAATTTGGGCGCAGTGCCCCTATTTAGGATATATATACCACATCTTTGACAAGTTTGCAACCACTCCTGCACCATTCCAAGGAGATAAGAAGGACGTCGCCTTCAAAGTGATACTAGAAAGCAACACAGACCCCGAAAATGGAGAGGCATGCATCAGGTATTTAAAAGCACTCATTCTACAACTTAAGGAAAGAAGAGAAAGATTTTTCAAATATGAAGGTTCAGTTTCAGTTGGAAAATTTAGAAATGTGGGCAACAACACTTCGCTGCTGGCATTCACTTCCCATAGATGACAATGTTAGGATGAAAATGGGAATTTGGGTTCGTAAGCTTGTTTGCCTTGTGCCAATTCAAATAGCTCGCGCAGAGAAGAATGGAATGGTTGCATTGAGGGATGGGCTTCAAATCCCCCCTAATGTTAGCTATGGGGACATCGGGTCTCTTGCAAATCTAATACACTTTGGGTTCTATGATGCAGTTCTTAACAGTTGGAAGGGGAAAATTAAGGTTATATCCTCCATGGGAAAACAAAGTAGTAGTAAATCTTATTTGTTGAACAATCTATCAGGGTATTTCCTTGATGTTGTAGGTGGCAGGTGCACTGATGGTGTGTTGATGACCATTACAACAAGGGAAGAAGATGGTGAGGGTGATGGTAGGTGTCTGTATGTTCTCTTATACTTCGAGGGACTGGGCAGTTTTGAGCTAAGTGAGCAAGAGGATATGCTTCTCTCTGTTCTCAACGCTGCTGTCAGCAATCTCACAATATTTAACAAAAAGGTAGGTAGTCTGAGCATCATACTCTCATTTGATTTAGATCTAGATTTATATTTAAGGCCTTTTTGAGAGCAAGTGGTGAATCCATATTTGAAAATTATTAGTCGGTGCAACAGGATTTTCACTTAGATAAGGATACATAATCTACTTTCAGCCGCTTCCATGGTGGGATCATTTTAGTGGAGCACAACAAAAGCTTTTAAAAGGTCTCTTCTACATTGCCATCAAGGATGAGGATGCATCTGACGTAGAGGACCTCATACAAGAATTTGATGAGAAAATTTATCAAATATGCAGTAAATCCAAAGAAAATTTCATTGTAAAAATGTATGGTGGGAAGGCGGAGATCGCAACTATGGCTCCTTACAACAGATCCGAATACTATCAGCAGAGCTTAAGTGAACTAGCACGAACAGTTAATAAAATAGATTATACCTATGATAATCTGAAACTCATCATTTCTCAAATTGTAGCCAAAGATTGGTCTCCAATCGATACTAAGGGTGTTGTTGTGATAGTTGATATTATAAGGAGAAATCTCATGCGTGCCATTTGTATGGGATGCCTTTCTATCACAAATGCAAATGAAGCACAAACACTTGTTAATTTGAAACACAGGAAGAGGTTCCAATTTTGCCTATTGTTGTTGGGGATTTGTCATCCAACATTTCTAGATATTGGCTTATGTCTGGCATCTTCCAAGAATGGTATCAGGGATGTGTTGTCTCAACTCAGGTCAAGATTGGAGTCTGTTTTTCCTAGGAAGGGAAACAATGGAGAATCGGCCTCCCTAAATGGGTTTTTCAATGAAGCCCTTTCTAGAGCATGATTGAAACTGTAACCACAATAACATTATACCCACAAGAAGAGCACCATTTTTCATGTTTAGGTGAGCCTCTCCCATATGCAGCTTGTGAAAATAAAAATATGAAAAGGAGTTTTAATACTCATACCTTGTCTCTAGGAAATGACGTGTCGAAACAGAATCAAGAAGAGAGATCCAAAACATTTGTTGGCTCCTTGACGTCCAACAACAAATTGTTGCTCAAATCGAATGAACCAGTTGATCCAACCATCGCCCTGAAGCAGAACCCCACAAGCAGAAATAACGAGTTATTTTCATCCAGGCTGCCATTAGCCGTGTAATCATAAATAAAAAACCATCTGAATCCTTCGATGTCGTCGCTTGGCAACACAGAATCCTATCAGAACCACTAGATTTCAATGCCTACTACTGTTGATGATCTCCACCTCCTTTATTAATTCGGAATCCCCCTCAGAAGTGTAGTTTTTTATTCTCTTCACAGCGATTTGGTGGCCGTAGGAGAGGGTACCCTTATACACAGTCCCGAAACCAAAAGCCATTTCCAGAGCCATGCCCTTCTCACTATTGAATTTTTCATGGTAAATTAGAACTGCAGGAACCTCTGTCATAGGAACAAAAACAACTATAATAATACCATTCAACAGAGAAGAAGTCAAAAAGATGACCCCAAATACCCCAATGAAGAAAATATGCCAGTAGATGGCGCTCCACACAACCACCATGTAATAATTGAGCTCCCCCACATCGGATGCCTTGGCCTCCCTCGCAATTTCCTGAAAATCCTTGTTGATAACCATTCCTACTGTACAGAAAGCAGTCACAGAAAATGACATAATGAGCTGCATCTCCATAACCAGCAAGTATGTTTCTCTGCGCGTGGTTTTCTTGTAAACAAGCTCGATGAGGGGAAGAATGAATCCATAGAGGGCAGCCACAACAATTTTTACAATAAACCCTAACCAATATTTTCCATTGGTAACACCACCAGCCTGTCGATGTTGGTATGGAAGGCCGAAGGAAGAACAGGACACATGGTCAACAAAATTACAACATTGATTGAATAATGGGTAAATTTTTGCTTCACTAAAAGAAACGTAAAAACTGCATTGAAGCCAAGCTGACTGGAAATAAGGAGATCCGAGGTCGACAGCAGTAGAAGATCCCCCAAACATAGAAAAAATTATCCATGCCTGTTAAATAACCCAAAATAAAGAATGTCGAGAAAAGCTTGGGCGTTTCATGGCTGTCGGAGGAGGTATTGTTTCTCCGAGAAGAAATCCAAATGGGCAGGAGAAGAATAGGCCAGCCCCCTGTTTCCAACCACGCTGAAAACGACATGTGTTTTTCCAGGTGGAGGAAGTTAAAGTGAATCAACAAGGGACCTGCATTCGTACCAATACTTCAAGCCAATCGGTTCAACAAAAAAGAGAATCTTGTGGGTTAAGCTTTTCTTATTTGACTCCATTCAAGAGGCTTATGTTCCTCCTCACGAAATACCCGGCAGTGTGCTGTGCGTTGCCCTGCATCTTCACCCACAAACAATAACAGAGCCCTAAACTACAGAATAGGAGGAAACCCATGGCAGTGCCTGTAAAACAATGGAAGCGATCCCTTCGAGAAGATGTGGGATTCTTGTGTAGAAAAGGAGACCAAAATAATTCCACATTGGTGGCATACAAACATATGAAGTAATAACATTTCGTACTCATTTTCTCAGTAAAGTTCTTCAAAATGTTCGTCAATTTCCTGTGAACAGCTTCTCCGATGGCATCACATGTACTGTAGACAGAGGATTCAAAGACACCCCCTTTGCAGGCCGTGTCTAACAAAGTCTGGCCCAGTTTCTGAATCTAGTCTTGTTTCGTCTATATGTCGGAGCATAGAATCTGAGAGTGTAGCAGGGAACACAACTTTGGGTTGACGCAGGCAGAGGCCCAAACCACCACACCTCCATCCACACAAACCCATCTGTCATTCAACCTACCAGCCGCCATGGCTTTCCATGCGATTAGGGTTAGGTTCGGATAGCAGAGAATTTGGGTGGGAGGAAGATAGTAAGTGAAAAGACGAACAAATTATTAAAAATTAAAACAAGGAAACTTAGAGACAAAATTATATTTAGAGACAAAAGTATATTTTTGTCTCAAATTATTGTCTCAAATGACCCTCCCTTGTAGTAGTGATGTTTGGTTATTACATAGTCTATCATGATCTTTCTGATTTCATCTATGCATGTAGATATTATTTTCCTTTCTCGCAAAGTTTACACATGGAGAACAACAAATGTGTTTACAAATCCAATTGGAGGTAAAGATGTATATGTCAAATTAAATCCAATCCAATTAAAAAACTTGAACACTTTGACTTCATAGTGAACACTCTTGATTTGTTTTACATATACCTCCAAACTTGCATTTTCTCTGTGATCTCATACATAGTGAATCTTTGTTACATGCATGTAAATGTTTGGAATTTGTGTCTAGGAGAAAATGAAAAAGTTAAAGTTTGGTTCTTATCCGGCTAGCCCTCCCCAATTCACAACCCACATCATCGTAACCAAGAAAACAAATCTCAAACAAGTACAAAGCAACACGATACATTAGCGAATTCTAATATTGAAGCGATCAACTATGGGAGTCTTCATGGTTGTGTCGAGAAAGATGTCGAGGAAATAGGTGGTCAAGGATTTTTTCGGTGGTCGTTGTGGATGACGCCACAAGGATTGTTAATGAGGGAAACCTAATCACTTCCTTAATCACTAAAGAGAAATAGTAATTGCAAATGTGTACGAAGTTGGCAATAGAAGAAGCCTTAAACATAAAGTTTCAATAGATAAGATATGTAAAGTTCATAATTCAAACATATGAAAGATTCCCTATCTACTTGTAGTGGCAAAGAAGACTCTACGATATAATCATCCTGCTATCTCTCCACGTAGTACACCAATGGGCACCACTCAAAAACTAATTAGCATTATCCTTTATTTTTTTAGCAAGCCGACAAGGTAATCACTATAAGAGTAGTTCCAAGTCACATGCTCAAACCTTTACAATAACATTGCTAGCAGTGGCGAAGTCGAAATAAGAGTGGTGGTCGTGAAAAAATTCCCTCCTATAGAGTTGTATTGAAGGTTCCTTTGTTTGATAGCAAACAAATACACAAAAAACTAAGATCGAATCTAGATGAACGTTGACAATATGATTACTCGAGATTAAAACTAAAAAGTGGGCCTAAATGTGCTACAAGAAACAAGGAGTGTGGTTGGGTTTCTAACTTCAAGCCTATTGAATTTTCATCATTTTTTATTTTGGCTCCTTTATGCTCATATTGCACTCATGTGAATAATGCATGCGAGATTTAGATGATTAAGTCGAACACAAATAGTAAATATTTTTTCCGTTGAAACAATATGATCCATAGAATAAGTATGGGACATGAAAGTATTCAATTCTCACCATTTTATTTCCAACATTCCATTCATGTTGACATCTTGTCTATCAAATGAAATGTCATCCAATTCAAAACCTTAATGAAACAAAAAAATTAGGGGTAAGTGCACGAAGTTGGGGGCCAAAAAGCGGACAAGAATCCGAAAAAACCAAAATGCATACGCGTTTTAATTTGTTTGGCTTGGGAATCATCGAACCATAACGCGTATGCGTTTTAAGAAAGTCAAAACGTGTACGCGTTTTGTGTAGTATGGACCATGCATATGTGTTTTGGTGGGGTATACTTACAAAAGTATAATATTTCTTTTATTATTTCTTATACTTTAAATTTATTTTAGTAAATATAAGAAATTAGGGTCACTCTGCACCTTATGGAAGTGGTCTCGTAGCTCCAACAGTTATAATCTAGAAGATAGTTTTTCAAAATCTAATCTAGTCAAGTACTTACTCATTTTCAGGATTTCAACAAACAACCTAAAACTTTCAGGGCATATATATTGTAGTCGGTCTTTGTTTTGGGAAAGCATATAGTCATTTTTAGGTTTTTTGACCTTCTAAAATGGATTTTGGCCCTACCACTGCTTGAATTAGTAATAATTTTTAAATTTGGTCCATAATTCACTTTAGTGACCATGAATTAACTCTTACTAAAAAGAGATCCTCACTTTGTAGATAGAGGATTGTTCCTGAATGGGATTCTGTCCTATGGCCAAAATGAGGTGATTGTAATGTGCCTCCTCCTTAAGGTGTGATAACACTACTAGGTGTTGAATGAGTTGTTATGAATAGTACTAAGTGAATTGCATCAAGTGAACTCAGATGATTGCTCATTCTTAGAAACATGGTGCTCCATATAAAGATCATCCCCTCACCTTTCCTAGCTCTAAAAGCATCCTTTCATGGAATCAAATTCATGATTCTCATACATGATTTTGCTCATATGTCTCTTATGGAGACAAACGATGCCTTAATACTTCACAAATAATGGTCCTTGATAACTCGGTGACATGACTAGCTCATTTTAGCTTGTTCTAAAGGGTGTTCAATTAACTACAAAATGGCCAAAAATGCCTTTTAGGCCTTCAAAGGAAGTAGTCTCTCATAAAAACTAAATGAGTCGATTGATCACCTTAAACATTATTCCTTACACATTGAAACACGTTGAATGATCTTTTTAGGAATTTCCTTTGGGTGAGGGTTTATGATTTAGGGTTTAGGGTTTAGGGCTAAGGGTTTAGGACTCAAGGTTTAGAGTTTAGGGTTTAAGGTTTAGTGTTTAAGGCTCATAGTTTAGATTTTAGGGTTTAGGGTTTAGGGCTCAGGGCTTAGGGTTCATGGTTTAGGGTTTATGGTTTAGGGTTTAGAGTTTTGGGTTTATGGTTCAGGGTTAAGGGTTGAGGGTTTATGGTTTAGGGCTCAAGGTTCAAGGTTTAGGGTTTAGGGGTCAAGGTTGAGGGTTTAGGGTTTATGGCTCAAGGTTCAGGGTTTAGGGTTTAGGGATCAGGGTTGAGGGTTTAGGGTTTAGGGTTGAGAGTTGAGGGTTTAGGGTTTAGGGTTTAGTTTTTAGGGTTTAGGGTTAAGGGTTTATGTTTGAGGGTTCAAGGTTTAGGGTTTTGGCTTAGGGCTTATGGCTTAGGGCCTAGGGTTCAGGGCTTAGGGTTTAGGGTTTAGGGCTCAAGGTTTTAGTGTTTAGGGTTTAGGTTTTAGGATTTAGGACTTAGAGTTTAGGGTTTATGGTATAGGGTTTAAGGTTTATGGCTCGGGGTTTAAGGTATAGGGTTGAGGATTTAGGGTTTATGATTTAGGGTTTAGGAGTTAGGGTTTAAGGTTTAGGGTTGAGGATTTAGGGTTTACGGTTCAGGGTTTAGGAGTTAGGGTTTAAGGTTTAAAGGTCAGGGTTCAGGGTTTAGGGCAAAGGGTTCAGGGTTTAGGGTTTAGGTATCAGGGTTGAGGGTTTAGGGTTGAGAGTTGAGGGTTCAAGGTTTAGGGCTCAGGGTTTAAGGTTTAGGGTTGAGGATTTAGGGTTTATGGTTTAGGAGTTAGGGTTTAAGGTTTAAAGGTCAGGGTTCAGGGTTTAGGGTAAAGGGTTCATGGTTTAGGGTTTAAGGCTCAAGGTTTAGGGTTTAGGTTTTAGGGTTAAGGGTTTAGGTCACAAAGTTCAGGGTTTAGGGTTTAGTGTTTAGGGCTTAGGGTTTAGGGCTTAGGGCTTAGGGCTTAGGGTTTAGGGTTTAGTGCTTGGGGTTTAGAGTTTAGGGTTTAGGGTTTATGATTTATTTTTTTAGGGTTTAGGGTTTAGGATTTAGGGACCTTTAGGATTTAACATTTAGGCCTTAAGGTTTAGGGTTTACGATTTAGGGCTCAGGGTTTAGGGTTTAGGGGTTAGGGTGCATGGTTTAAGGTTTATGACTCAGGGTTCGGGGTTCAGAGTTACGGGTTTAAGGTTTAGGGGTTAGTTACGGGTTTAAGGTTTAGGGGTTAGAGATCAGGGCTCTAGATTTAGGGTTTAGGGCTCAAGGTTTAAGGTTTAGGGTTTAGGGCTCAAGGATTAGGGTGTAGGGTTCAAGGCTTAAGGTTTAGGGTTTATGGTTTAGGGATTAGGGTTTAGGGTTCATGGTTCATGTTTTATGGCTTAAGGTTCGGGGTTGATTTCTTGGTTCAAGGTTTGGGGTTAGAGCTTGGGGCTCTAGATTTAGTATTTGGGGTTTAGGGTTTAGGGCTCAAGGTTAGGGTCCGGGGTCAAGGGTTTAAGGTTATGGGTTTAGGGTTTAGGGTTTAGGGTTCAATATTTAGTGTTTAGGGTTTAAGATTTATTATTCTGGTTTTAGGGTTTAGGGTTTATAATTTATGGTTTAGGTCTTATGGTTGAGGGTTGAGGGTTGAGGTTAAGGTTTTAGGTCACATAGTTCAAGGTTCATCGAATTTATAGCAGAACATTGAAAGAGAGTCATCAAAATTTAATTTTTTTCATCTGTTGATATTTTGAAGGAGGGAAATGTCATATTCCTGACTGTCCAATCCTTCTAAAGACCCCAGTAGTCCTCAATCCTTGGATGTACAGGGAGACACTATTACTTGGCTTCCATTTATATGATGAAGATATTTGTAAATTCGTGTTATGACCTCTAAATCTATATGAATTTCAAGTTGCTTGGAAATCACATCACACCCTTCACTAGGATTGATGACTACCCCTATCTTTTTGTTCAAGGGATTTTGAAAACATCCATGGGTTTATCATATAAGGAATTATCAATGAATGGAAGGTCACTAAGTCGTAGGCCAGGTAACTCCTATTTAGAACTAAACAAGAAATATTTACTAGGTGATTGATAACCCCTTAGTGTTCTTAGCCATTCCCCTATTTCTATGCTTATTTTGAACACTTTAGGAAGTTCTATCAAATTTACTATCCATTCCAGTAGAACACTTGAACTTTATCTTTCTTGAAGGAGATGATACTACGGGGAATTCAATTATGATGCTACACCTCTGCATTGATATATTATCTATGTTTCTTTTGTTTCCTTTAAGATTATTTTTGTTGTTGTGATGGTTATTTTTCCAGCTTCCAATGGGTCATCCTGGCTTGCATAATACCATACATGGAAATATGAGAAATGTGAAATTTGTTTCAGATTGTGAATAAATTTACATTAAAGAGCGCAAGTATATGTGGGGAGAAACAAGTTTGGAAGAGATGTGTAATATATGCATTACAAGGCACAAGGTAGATGTCATATCCATTTAGTTACTTGTACCACCTCTCATAAACAAGGTAGTTCTATAAGCAGACTCAATGATGGTTCTAGGCACGAGACTAGGAAATATTGATGAAATATGGTTTGGGGTTTAGGGCTCATGGTTCAGGGTTCAAGGTTTAGGATTTAGGTTTTAGGTTTAGGTTTTAGGGTTTATTGTTTATGGTTAGGGTTTACGGATTGAGGTTAAGGATTTATGGTTTAAGGTTTAGGGCTCATGGTTCATAGTTTAGGGTTCGGGGTTCAACGTTTAGGGTTATGGTTTAGGATTTAGGTTTTAGGTTTAGGGTTTAGGGTTTAAGGTTTGGGGTTTAGGGTTTAGGGCTCATGGTTCACGGTTTAGGGTTTAGGGTTCAGGGTTCAAGGTTTAGGGTTATGGTTTAGGATTTAGGTTTTAGGTTTAGGGTTTAGTGTTTATGGTTAGGGTTTATGGATTGAGGTTAAGGATTTAGGGTTTAAGGTTTAGGGTTTTGGGTTTTGGGTTAAGGATTTAGTGTTTAGGGATAAGGGTTTATGGTTTACGGTTCAGGTTTTAGGGTTTATGGTTCAGGGTTTATGGTTTAGGGTTTAGGATTTAATGTTTAGGGATTAAGGTTTAGGGTTTATGGTTTAGGGCTTAGGGTTTAGGGTTTAGGGCTTAGGGCTTAGGGTATATGGTCTAGGGTTTAGGGTTTAGATTTTAGGGCTTAGGGATAAGGGTGTAGGGTTCAAGGCTTAGGGTTTAGGGTTTAGGATTCGGTGTTTAAGGTTTAGGGTTTAGGGTTTAGGATTTAGTTTTTACGGTTCAGGGTTTAGGGTTTAGCATTTAGGGCTCATGGTTCATGGTTTAGGGTTTAGGGCTTATGGCTTAGGGTTTAGGGCTTAAGGCTCAGGGTTTAGGGCTCATAGGTAAGGGTTAAATGTTTAAGGTTTAGGGTTTAGGGTTTAGGTTTTAGGGTCTAGGGATCATGGTTAAAGGTTTAGGGTTTAGGGTTTAGGGCTCAAGGTTTACAGTTTAGTGTTTAGGTTTATGGCCTATGGTTTAGGGTTTCAATTGTAGAAGTTAAATGCTAAAATATTTAGGCTGAATGCTGAAATCCTGAAAAATTACCTATGTACTGACCAGATTATACTTTAAAAAACTATCTCCTAAACCATGACTCATGGAGCTGTGAGACTAATTCCATAAGGTGCAGAGTGACCCTAATTTCTTATATTTACATAAATAAATTTAAAGTATATATTATTTCTTATACTTAAACATTTATTTATGTAAATAGAAGCATGTCAAAAGCATACATAATGTTTATACTACATAGAACAGTTACGTGTTATGTAACGCGTACGTGTTATGTTTATACTACACAGAACGCATACACATTACGTAACATGTACGCATTTTGCATTTTCTCTTTTCCCAAGCCATGCCTCAAGGCTTGGGATCCGGTTTGGATCCCCAAGCCTGAGGCATGGACCTGCACAAACACAACAAACAATGAGTTTTACAAGAAAATGTAAAAATGACACTTCCTCTATGATAAATCAAAATAAAACAATCGATCCATTTTAAAAAAATTATACCACGATGTAGAGCAGAGTCTCTTCTTTCTAAAAATATAATTTTTCAAATTTTCTGACTAATATAAGGTTTCCATATTATTTATTTTCTAACTATGCCTTTTTATAGCTATTTTTTGAAGTGTAAATATGCCTATCTTTCATGGTGTATCTTTTATTTGGGTGATCAAATTTTTAAAAAAATATACTAGCCCAAACTAGGCATAATTATGTACATATTCAAAAATATTAATCTAATTTTGATATTTTTTGAGGTAGTTGGGGGGGGGGGCACGGTCGGAGCTCCGTTATTTTTCAAAACATAAAATTTATGTACTAGAAAAATCATAAATAAAAAAATATTTACTAAAAAAATCTTTAAAAAATGGAGCCCAAACTAGATGCTCCTAGCTATCTTTTTACTAAAGGGTTTTCAAAAATACTAAATGGTGCTCAAAAAATGGTGGGGGCACGAAAGTCACTCTATTATGTTTTTTAACAAAAATAGGAGCATTTGTTGGTATTTTAGTTTTTTGACCCACTTAAACTTATCCGTTTTCAATAAAATTTAGTAGCTTAGAAACTAGACTCAAAATGCTACGATTCATATTTCTACAACATCTTTCAATTTTGAGTGTAACTATTTTGAAAAACTCGTACAAGTTGAAGTTTTTTTTTCCAGAAAAATGTGTCCACTTAAGATGCCCTTTTGGCCCCCTAACTTGGTGCACTCACCCTTAGCAAAGATTTATTGGCAGATAAAATCTACCTAAGGCTCATATGAACACTTGATTGAGGGCTCAATTATGGATGATTGTTCATGCACCGCCTATTTTCCTACAATTACTTAATCTTACAACTATAATGTGAGGCTAAAAAGTGCTATAAGAAGCAAGCATTATAGTTGGGTATTGCACCTATGTTTTTTTGGATTTTCTATTTTTGTCCTCTTTATAAGATTCGATCGATAAAATGGAGCACAATTAGCCATTTTTTTGTAGAAACAATCTCATCTATGGAATAGGTGTGGGACATGTAGGCATTTAATTCCCACGTTTTTATTTATAACTTCATATTCATGTCTATGTGTTATTTATCAAATAAAATGTTGCACCATAAAAACATTGATGCCATGAAATAAAAAAATAGAAAAGCTCAATTTGATAAAATCTACATGTCGATGATATGCCCAACCAGTTGAGGGGCTCAATTATCGATGATTATTTGTGCATTACCTACTTTCCTACAATTACTTACACTTACAACAGGAAAGAAAGATACAAAGTGCTACAAGAATCAAGCATTCCAGTTGGATTTTGAAATATAAACCTTTTGGATTTTCCCCATTTCTTATTTTGGCCTCTTTAGGCACAAAATCCCATTTTATTGTGGTCAACATGCTCCCTCAAACATGGAACCTATTGGATTTTCCCCAATGTTATTTTGACCCTTGTAAATGCAAATTGCACTCATGTGAAAAATGCAAGTGAGATGGAGAAGATGGGGCATGCAGGTATTTGACTCCCACATTTTCATTTCTAAGTTTACACTCATGTCTTCATATTATCTAACATGCTAAATGAAAGCTAAACAAAATCCTTTACAACGTACTTTTTTTATCCCCACCCTTCAATTACTCCTCCCTCAAACCCCTTCTTCTTCACCCTTCTTCCTCTATCAATGTCTCTAACCACCCATTTTAACTACTTTTATGCATCCCCTTCGGCGTTTGCATTGCACATTTCACGTGTGATTGCTAGTTCTATGCAGAATATAAACTTTTGGTGTTTACCATATCAATGCATAGTCGAAGCATTGGGAGTTGAGCTAGTGAATGGATAAAATATAACCTCAATTAAAGTGAACCATCTTTTTATCCGTATCGCTCTTAGATTCATGTTGAAGTATACTTTTTTGAGTAGCTGGAGTTGGGCTTTCGATGGGCATATTGAATGTGTTTACAAATTTTTTTGGATGGGGATAGGTGCATTTTGTGTAGAGAATAGTCTTCGCCAAGTTCGAGACAAAACCAATGTATGTGGATATGAATAAAAAATCAGAAGAAGAGGAAGATATGCACCTAGTTTAAAACCGTGCTTAGGTTATTGTTGAAAAACACGCCATGTTTTCAACAATAGCATAATCACCTTTTCTTTTTGTATTTAAATCCGATTAGTAGTCCATGTGGGCAAAAGGAAAAATTACAATGAATGTGAATGTAATTGAATAAAGAATACCAAGCAAGTGTATAGGTGCTAGTTAACTTTAAAACATGCTAAAGTTACTATTGAAAAACAAAATTGTTTTTCAACAATAACTTAACCACATATTTTATATGAATTTATTGAAAGCTAGTAACTATTTGTGACTATTTCGTGTGGAGAATAGGCTGATGCCCTTGTGGTGGTGGCTATTATCTATAAAAATGCATTGATCCCCATCCAAAATACATTTCAAACACATATATGCCTATCCCACACCTATTGAACTCCAATTGGGTGGAAAGTTATATTGAATACATTGGGTAGGAAATGAAATTTTATCAAGTATATCTCTTACAATGGCATTCATGTGTGCCATTACCTATACATCTATTCTCTATACTTTATGCACCCATCCCCATCCAAAATACTTTCAAATAAAATAAATACAACCAATGTGAGTGGATTTGAATACAAAATAGGAACCAAAGTTCAAAAACATTTAGCTTTAAAATGTGGTTAGGTTCTTTGTTGAAAAACAGACAGTGTTTTTCAACAATAACATAACCACATTTTGTTATTTTTATTCAAATCCATTCACTATTAAGTGTGGAGATTAGGTAACTACACATATGAATGTTGTTTCAAGTAAATTGTTTGATGAAATGTCAGTGCCTCTCAATGCATTTTGTGTCCTTTTTCGACCAATTGGAGTTTGAATGGATTTGGAATGGGAATACATGTCTAATTTATTTTGGATGGGGATCTATGCATTTTTGTATGGATAAAATATGTCTCCCACTCTTTTCTATCACACATATTGCTTAGTGCATGTTTCTTATGATTTAGTTCATGCCATTTTGTCAAAATGTTTACTTGTAAGGTCTTTATTTACTGCATTACATACATTTTACATTTCTCATTTCTTTTATTGATCAATCGTGAGCCACTATCCAATTCATGTCAGAACACTTTTCCGATTACCTGAATTTGATGGATTTTAGATGAGCATGCATGTGTTTCCTATGTAATTTGGATGGGGGTCGATGCATTTTTATAGAGTATAGCCATGATCGTTTCATGCATAGATATTATGGAGGTTCCATCATGCTTAGAAGGTGCATTCTATATAGAGTATGTTCGGTTGCCCTCGTACTTGGTTTTGTCATCCATCATTAATATCATTGTGCACTTGTAAATTTGTTATTATTTTCACTCATGTGTATTTGTACCAAAATGACATTAACTATGAGCCAAACATGTTTTTTGAAAACAAAAGAGGAAATGTTTTTGAATACAAAATCACAAGCATTTGCATACTTCCACATATGGAGAAAATTTTGTTGGATCAATGATTTAATTTTGCAAAACATATTGTGTTTTTCAACATTGACACAACTTATTCATATGTATGTAGCCAGAGCCATTCCGTATTTTGTTATACAATCTTACAATCATAAATGAGAGCCTGCTAACAGGAGGAAAAATTAGGCGATTGAGAATGAACCAAGTTGTATGCTATCAATTTGGCGGCTCTATCCCCAACTCGTGATATGGTGCATTGGTATGGTAATTAAACCTTGAAGCGCATGTAGTTCGCAAATAAATAATTACAATCTTGGGTTACTGTAGGTACGTTCTTAAAATGCTAGCTACGACGTAACTAAATAACCTATAGTAAGACCAATTTAATGAGGCTTACACAATTGTTGAAAAACAAAGTGTGTTTTCTACGGTGACACACTATTTTTTTAACAAACTAAAAAATAAAATCATTACATATAAAACTATCTAGTTTTTCTTATGATTGTAGTCATAATGAGCTTTTTCATCTTGGCATGTGCAAGTATCGGGAATGAAAATATCATGACAATTACATGACAAAGCATAATCCAATATCTCGGTGCATGAAATGAGTGAGATTACTATTGAAAAACTATGTTTATCAATTACTACATAAACCTTATTTGCAATGAATCATGAGCCAAGATATTGAGACCAAATGCATATGTTTGTTTATTTTTATAAAGAAGATGGTTATTGTTTATATTAAATGTATCAAACCCCATCCTAAAACCATTGGAAACACTTGATTACAAACCATAGCCTCTCAATAGATGTTAGCATTAGTTTAATACATTTGTTTGTTAGTGGAAAGTTATAACTATCCATCACCATCGTCCATCACCTCCCATAGCCTATATATGGCTCTTCTCTTTTGTTTGATACACACACATTGAATACATTCGAATATTTCTTTATTTGATCTCTGATCTATCATTGGTATCAGAGCAGGCATGAGTGGAGGACTGTGTTAGCATCGTGAGGACCTGTCTTGTCTTCTAGCCTCAGCACCTGCATGAAGATCTGCTTTGGCATGTGTGCAAATTTGGAATCTTCAATCAGCGAAGTGGAAGCGTGAAAGACCTGCGTGGAGTGGAAGCGTATAAGATCTGCTTCTGATTTTTGCATTGAGTTTTTTTCTTTGGCATTTGGCAGTGACATGTTCTCTCCTCTGTTTGCATGGAATACATTTGTCTTTGGCATGGCATCCTGTTAGATTAATTAATACATTGTTAGCTTAATTAGTTATTAGTGAACAGTTATGTAACTGTTCCTCCTTCCTCCCTCTCACGTAGCCTATATAAAGGCGTGCTCCTTGTATTAAGAAAGACAACAATATATAAAACATTATTGGAGCACCATCATTGGTATCAGAGCCTCCTGTCCTCTACCTGCATGGAAGGAAAAGACTGTTGATTGCGTGCGTGAAGAATCTGCAGGAGGAAGCATTTTTGCTTGGGTGTTTTGTTTGGCATTTTGTTTGAAACTCAGACATCTTCTACAATTCTCGTTGAGCCATCAGTTTGGAGAAACGTGAGGAGCAGCGACCAAGGAAACGGCCTGTGTATGACCTGTGCGCTTTTGGAAGAGGCGACCAAGGAAGTGTGTGAACAGTTCTTTGTGTGGAGTGGTTGTGTTGTGTCTATCCTCTTCCTTGGAGGTATTAGCCTGTCTGCCCTCTTCCTTTGAGGTATTAGTTTGCAGTTTGGTTGTTGTAAGTGTGCGTGGAAGGAGCCCAGCAACTGTCCGTCCTCTACTGCGTGGAAGGAGACATTGTTGGCTCAAGCCAGTGCCATCTCTAGCCATTGCCATCATTTGCAGAGTGGAAGACAAGAAGAAGAGAAAAATTGTGCGTGGTAGGAGCCCTCAGTGACTATTTTGTTCTTCTTTGCTCCATTAAAACTGTGCAAGTGGAAGAAAGCCTGCAGACATACAACCTATGTAGGCAAGCGGAAGAAAGCCTACAAATTTCGAAACAGTGTGTGCGCGTATGTCGCAAATTTCTGATGCACAAAGCACCATGAGCAATGCACCAAATATTTGGGCATTGAGTGACAATGAAGACACCACTGGGCTGTTCTTTGCCTTGGTCAACGAGCTACACAACACTGGGAACATTCTCTTTGACGAGATTGTGTGCCAAGGACTGTTGGAATATTTTTGGTTCGACGTTCGATGTCAAGCACGGCGGATTCATGCAGAACTTGAACGTGGTTATGATGCAGATGATGAATGTGAAATAGAACGCCCACATGAGCATCGGCATCTCACTGCACGAGCCTATAGAGCCCATCTTGGGACAGATTCCTTCAGTAAGCATTGTAGCCATTTTTGAAAATAAATAAATAAATAAAATACATTTTTGAGTTTTATAAAATGTCTACTCCAAAAATATTGCTATCCGATGCCCAACTCTTGAAAGGGCCAAATTTCGCTGCATGGAAAACTAAGATGCAGACGATTCTTCAGTTCGAAGATCTTTGGGGGATCGTTTCTAGCAAAGAAGCCCCTCCCACAGACGCTGATCTGTTGGAAAAATATGAAAAGGCTTATGCAAAATCACTAATGCTCATCACCCTGAGCCTTTCTGATGAGGTGCAACCATACATTCGGGAAGCAACCGCTTCTTCTCAGGCTTGGAGCGCATTGTGTACCATCTACGAAGCTAAGAATCTGACGACAAAGTTGCATCTTCAGAAAAAGCTTCATATAATGAGTATGCATGATGGCGAATCAGTAGAAGCCTTCTTGCGGACGTGTGGCTGAGTTACGTGCAGAACTCCTACTCTCGGTGAACCAGTGGATGACAAGTTGCTAGTCTCGCTCACCTTGAGCTCTTCCTTCCTGGTTTCAGACATTGATCACCACGTTGACCATCACTCAACAGGAGGTGAGTTTTGCCACCCTGGTGAATTATCTCCAGCAGGAAGAAGCCATGCAAAATGTACAAGAAGCCTTCGAAGACAAGGCTCTCATCACGAGGCAAAAACATAAGCCTCGGAAAGGGCAGTCAGCCCCCCAAAATTAGAAGCAACATCCTTAACAACCATCTTCACAGCGGCCACCACAGTGGCCACCCCAGAAGCAACATAATCACAAGGTGGATCGGTGGTGCCACATTTGCTCCACGAGATACGCACACGACTGCGAACTGTTATTACAACGGTCGCAAGTATGGCAACTCTGGTGAAGAGATCACTTCAGACCAAGGATATTCCAAGAAATCCTGATGGCGTACTCGTAATCAGAGGCAGAAGGGCCACATTGCTGCTCGGTGAGGATGCCACCTCCGATGAAGAGGTACCAAACACGACTCATTCTGACATTGTTCTAGTCTCACGAGACTTGATCGTCGAGAAGATGTCCAGTTGATTGATTGATTCAGCGCCAATGAAACACATGTTGCAATAATAAGTTGTTTCATACTCTAAGTGACCGGCCCACTGGAGATTGGATCACCATTGCAGACAATCAAGAGTATATTGCGGCAGGGATTAGTGATGTCATCATTCCTCTTGGAACACAAAGATGTACACTCACGAAGGTGCTATATGTTCCAAGTTTAACCTCAAATCTTTTGTCTGTGAGTGAACTTCTTAACCATCGAATGCAGGTTGAATTCTTTGTTGAGAAAGGGGTCAAGTCCTGCATCATTTCCCAAGGAGAGTCAGTCATTAGTCAAGCATTTCTGAAGGGCCGTCTATTTGCACTGGATGCGGTCACTTCATCTAGCGTTGCTCTCTTTGCTTCAACGACGGAGTCCACTGCACTATGGCACTTTCGATATGGTCATCTTTCTGCCAAGGATCTACATCAGCTCAGTGCCAAGGAAATGGTGAGAGGGCTTCCTCCACTCTCCCATTCCTTACCTGTTTGCTCGGGATGTCTTGCAGGAAAAAAACATAGAGGTCCGTTCAAACAAAGCTCTTATCGTTCTATAGAGCATCTTGAGTCGTTCACACTGATCTATGCGGACCCCTGCCAGCTAGCTTTCAAGGTTTTGAGTACTTCCAGCTGATCATTGATGATTACTCACGGAAAATGTGGGTATATTTCCTCCGGAAGAAGAGTGAGGCATTTGCAAATTTTCAAACCTTCTACCAACAAGCCACCAGGAAATCTGGGAAGCCTCTTCTTCTCCTCTGCTCAGATCGAGGGGGGAAATTTGTGTCAAAGAAGTTCTTAGCATGAAAAAGCATGGCATTCAACAATATTTGACTACACCCTACACGCCCCAACAGAATGAGATTTCTGAGCACCACAACAGGACTGTCATGGAGATGGCTCGTTGTATGCTCTCGACCGCCAAGTTGGAGGATCAGTTTTGGGCGGCTTGATCCCAGAACGATAGTGTATCTACTCAACCAGGGCACCCACGAAGATCTTGCAGAACAAGACACCGGAAGAGGTATGGACTGGTCGTAAACCTTCTATTCATCATTTGAGAGTTTTTGGTTGTACTACATATATGCATGTTCCAGATAAGAGAAGGAAGAAGATCGATCCAAAGACACTGCCATGTCTTTTCTTGGGGTATAGTACTACCTCAAAGGCATATCGTCTCATGGATCCTGAGACGAAGAAGATCTACGAGAGTCGAGCTATGGTATGTGATGAGTTGTCCTTTGACTCCCTGCCACACAATGGAGATCCAGTACCGACCTCGTCACATAGATTGCTCACTCATCCAAATGATGAGCAAGATGATTATTCTCAGAGAGAAGAAGAGCTGAGTGGAGACTTGTTTGTTGATCTTGGCACACTGGAAAACACATCTTCACATCATCAAGCAGACCAACGTCGAAATGGGTCAGTACTATTAGGGATGCACACGAACTCACTTCTGGTACTTTTACGGGAGTTAGAACACAAAGTCAAGCTAGACATGAGGTAAATTTTGCACTCATGAGTTCAGTTGTTGAGAGCACCGAACATGACACTATTCATGAGGCATTAGACCAACCACAGTGGAAACAGGCTATAGATCTTCGAATATGATTCCCGATTCGAGAATCGGACGTGGGAACTTGTTGATACGCCTCAGGTAAGAAATCCATTGGCTGCAAATGGATTTTCAAAACAAAATATAAGGCGAGATGGTTTAATTGACAAACACTGAAAGCATGACTTGTTGCAAAGGGTTATGCTCAACAAGAAGGAATTGACTATGGCGAGAACTTTGTACCCACTTTGCAAAGATCAAAACCATCGAGTTGTGCGTGCACCTTTGCAACCCAAAATGGATGGAAACTTTAGCAGATGGATGTCAAGAGCGCTTTTCTAAATGGTGATCTACAAGAAGAAGTGTACATGGCCCAACTTGAAGGGTTTGTAGACGAGCATCAACCACACAAGGTATGTTGTCTAATAAAGTCTCTTTATGGACTCAAACAAGCACCTAGGGCATGGTATATAAAAATTGATGATCACCTATTGCAACATGGATTCACTCGTAGCCCCTCAGATACAAATTTGTATATCAAGAAGGTAGGAATAGAGATTGTCATTCTGGTTTTGTACGTAGATGATCTTGTGATCACAGGAAGTTCTGACAATCTTGTAGATGATGTAAAGAATGATATGAAGAAATCCTACATGACTGATTTGGGGCTACTTCACTATTGTCTTAGCTTAGAGATATGGCAGAAGAAGAATCATATCTTCGTCTCCCAGATGAAATATGCTAAGACACTCCTGGAAAAATATGGAATGTTAGATTGTAAACCAATGTCCACACCTATGGAAAAAGGTTTGCAATTATCTAGATTCCAGGAATCACCATGCAGTAGATGGCACTCACTACGGGCAAGTGACTTGTGGGAGTCTCATTTACTTGACTTATAGCAGAGACCGGATATTTGCTTTGCAGTGAGCTATCTCGCTTGATTTATGCGGGAGCCGAAGAAATGTCATTGGATAGCAGCAAAACATGTGTTGAGATATGTCCGAGGTAAGTACTGATTGACTTTGGTTTGGAGTATCGAGAAGAACACTCAGTTCTTCTTACGGGGATATCTGAGACTCGGACTATGCGAGTGCATTGATGACAGAAATCCACTTGAGGATATGTTTTTCATCTCGGATCTGGACCTATCTCGTGGATTAGCAAGAAGCAAACTATTGTTGTTCTCTCATCCATTGAGGCTGAATACCACGCTGCACAAGGAGATGTGTCTGAAGCAATTTGGTTATGTCGCATTCTTGCAGATATAGGGATTCCTGAAGAGAAACCTCCCATCATTCACTGCGACAATCAAGGTGTGTTGAAGCTTGTGAAGAATCCTATTTTCCATGAACGAACAAAGCATATTGAGGTGAATGTCACTACATTCGTGAACAGGTCTTGAACCACCAAATTCAGCTCCAGTACTGCCCTACTGATTTTCAGGTTGCAGATATTCTCACCAAGCCTCTCGGCAAGGTGAAGTTTGATTTGTTTAGGGGGTACATTTGTAAGAGCAATGTATTAAGGGGGGGAATGTTAGATTAATTAATACATTGTTAGCTTAATTAGTTGTTAGTGAACAGTTATGTAACTGTTCCTCCTTCCTCCCTCTCGCGTAGCCTATATAAAGGCATGCTCCCTATATTAAGAAAGATAACAATATATATAACATTATTCTTTCTTAACTGGAGTGATCGATGATTGGATTTTTAAGCCAGCACCTAGAAGGTGATGTAACCTACAACCTGCATGGACAAATTGAAATGTGGATGTGGCTATGTTAGGCCGATAGGCCTCTATAACTTCACTCAGTCATTTTCGACACCTGTCTTGCAGCTCTTTTCCACAGAGCGGTTGACACATGTAATATTTAGTAATTGACAGCTAGGTTCCTGTTCCTAATTAATCAAAAAATCAAAAATTCAAAACTAATTAAAAACTAACTCCCGATATGGTAATTGAAAGCTAACTGAATGCTAATTGAAAGCTAACTGAATTATTAATAAAAAAATAAAAAACTTCAATTGAGAGACAGTTAGAGAACTCCCGTATTTATTAGGTTTGATGTTCGTGTATAGGAGCACTGCAGAGATTTTCCAGCCGGACAGTTGTTTTTTTGGCCGCACTTTTTTTAATCTGGTCAGCCTTCATCGCAATCCCCGTCTCTGATGGCGATTTATTTGAAGAATCAGTCATTATTTACTACTGTTAGACAGACACGTTTGTATTTATGATCGGCTCCCAGTTTTGTAGAAATGTATTAAAATCTTTTTCTTCCTGATTTACAGATTCAACTGAAGAATGTAACTCATCTTTGCCATACCAAGAGCCTCATCACTGTGAACGGGCATTTTGCAGGGCCTGCAATAGTTGCTAGGGAAGGAGATCGTGTGATTATAAAAGTAACAAATCAGTGGGCTTAAGTAGAACATATCCAATTGCAATTTTTTCTGGAATGCTTTTTAAACTAGAGAATCATGTGTTGAATTGAAAATAGGGTGTTTCTAGGATGTGTTCCACATATTTGGATCTTTCAATTGATCTGCATGTGCCAGGATGTTTGACATTTTTTTCAGCAGGGAGGCTTAGGTTTGAAATGCCAATCCATGTGTATTAGGATGCTTGCATTCAAAGCTGATATGATGAGAAATTATACAGCAGGGTGTGAGCACAGGTTGTTGACGGTAGACAATCCCAGTAACCCAAGAATTTCTCCCGAATGCACATAGAATAATCTGTCCCATGAATGATGACTTACAATTTCCTCACATCTCTGTAGAAAGCAAGAGAATTTTCCGTACTTGATTGTGGATTTTTTCAAAGAAAAAATTACCTTTTTTTTGCTTGAATTTGATCTTTAAAAAAATTGAACCACCAACCTCCTCTAATGTCGAACACATCACTGGTGAATTACCACTTATTAGAAAGAGTGCAACACCATGGTGTGAGGCTGATCAATCATACATAATAGCACATGGGTTGTACTCGCCAGATCATTATTTACATCACTTCGCCTTACCATTAAGCTATGATCCTAAAGACAATGCATGCCTAAAAGTATGCACAAGGTGGGCCTTGATTTGATTTCAGAATCTTCTTTCTTCTTTTCACATGATCATCACCATATCACCCTTTGCACTAAGTTGATATCTATGGGTTTATGTTGTGTACTTAGTTCTCATTACATTTTCTAGAACTGTTTTTCTCGGATCGATGGTTTCTTTTGTCATTTTAAATTTTATTGTGAAAATGGCATGCCCTATTTGTGAGTAGTGTTATACCAATGCTCTTCTTCCCCAAATTTTGAGACCAAACACACAAATTCACCCTCTAAAGGATAGGTTTACTCTGACTTTCTGTCTCTATTTCTGCTGAACTATTTTTGAGTTTGATTTTTTCTAATCGGATGCATGGTACCATCTAAGATGTCAAGGAATTACAGGAGTGTTATGGTCAATTCATTTTCCATGACTTGTTTGTGATCTACACAGGCTCCGTAAATAAAGAACTATTATGGAAAGTAGAAAATGCAAACCAATCTTTAACGGATGAGGGTATGCTGAGACCTCTAGCGGAAAAACCAGTACTTAATTAGAATTACAACAGTTGTTTTTCTTGGCATTGATCTTATGCACTGGACTTGGAAGAACAATTTTAGTGTCTATCAATGATGTTGCATTTCCATTTCCTTGTTATTCATTTGCAGTGAGCACTTTTTTGCTTAGTGTCTTGTATATTTCAGTCAAGACTGTCATAAATACAGCCTCCACATTTGTTGCAACTAGTGCTGATGTTTCAAAGAAGAACAAACCCTCTCGATGAGCGAATTCTTATGCATCTTCTGTAGGCACTTCACACTTGTTGGATTGTATTTTTCATGTTCAAGTATGTTTTGGATTGTGAATTTCAGGTTTAGAATTCTTTTTAGTCAATGGGCAATTGCCTTGATCTAAATTCTGGAAAAAAATGAGCACAAAGGAATTTAATAAGTACATTTATTGTTTTGCTTATAATGTTTCAATAATGCACAAGAACAGAGGATGAGGGATTTGCAAAAACACCCATAAGGAACTATTACAAGCCCATGACATGAGTAGTGTCGGTCAATTCAATGTCATTTAAACTCCTCTCAGAACTATCTTTGCATGTTAATTTTTCGTTACCTTGCATTTGAGTGGTTTTCCTCTTCGTAAGGCAGAGTAGATTTTGGACAGTATATTGCTTAACAAGATACATAAGACAAGCTATGACCAATAAAAGATGTTGATGTATATCTATTGTCAGACGCAGAGTATCACAGCGATCAAGTATGCCTTCATTAAAAGCTAGAATGTTTCATATCTTCTTCTTATGTTAAGAGTCATTCTACAATGTGCAAATGGGATGTAATGATATGAATGTGTTTTTCTTTTTTAAATTTTACATTTGAAATTTAATGCCAATAGTAGTATAGTGTCAAAAACAGTTTTTTAATAAATTTGGATGTATTTATTTAAGCATTACATATATGTGCATGTTGAAATATTTATTAAAAACAATATTATTATTCAGCATTTCAATTTTCTTTTTAATAGTATTTTATTGAAATTTGATTCATATATTTTGAAAATGTAGTCTTTGGAGTTAGCGGGCAGTTCGTTGTTGGATATACACACGCAATCCAGGTATTTTCATCATTTATTCTTAGGGATTCAATAATTTGATTATGATATTTTTATATTATACATTGAATTTCATATTCTCTATTGAGCATTTCAATTTTCTTTTTAATAGTATTTTATTGAAATTTGATTCATATATTTTGAAAATGTAGTCTTTGGAGTTAGCGGGCAGTTCGTTGTTGGATATACACACGCAATCCAGGTATTTTCATCATTTATTCTTAGGGATTCAATAATTTGATTATGATATTTTTATATTATACATTGAATTTCATATTCTCTCTGTCTGTGAAATCAAAATTCATATTCTTTCTATCTGTGAAATCGAATATTTGTAAATTTATAATTTGAACACATTGACGAATATATATTTGATAGAAAAATTAAGTGTGATGTTTATGAGAAATAATTGTATGTGTATATATATTTTTACATCATTTCCATTGGGGATCATTTGTGGATATTTATCCAACTCGGAATCTAGCATTGCAAGTGCCTTTTTCGATACCGGGAGCTAGGATTTGCAAATGGGATATTTCCTGTTATGCTCTCCTAGCACGTCCAAATTTGGACGTTAGCCCGTGTTTTTGAAGAAGGTTTTTAAAGCAATGTAACGAGGGATTCCCCAATATATGTTGAGCATATGCTTTTTGTGATGATACGGTTTTTCTATAAGAAATGTCAAACGTAAATGTTTGACATTTCTATGAAAAAACCGTGACATCGTATTTTGTGTATGTTTGGCATAATGTTTTTCTATACATATCACGAAATATGGTTGGACTGTATTGTTTATAATTTTCATGAGTGGACGAGATTTTATTTAATTTACATTTCTATATTTTATTTTTTCAAGCTATGATTAATGTGGAAATGTGCATTTGATAATTTTTTTACAGGTGGCGCGAGTTTCTTTTGTTGAAGAACATGGATAGTGTTTATTTTTTAATACACAATTGAGATTTCATCGTTTGATTCTTTTGTGTTTTAAATTGTATTATTTATGAGAGGAACATTGTCCAATTTTTACAACTTGCCAGAATAATAATGATTTAAAAAATGATGTCAATGAAGACTTGTTCTTTTAACACGAAATTGATTACTGTTCACTTTTTTTTGTAGATGTGATGATTTGTTGTTTGGTTTTATTTATGTAATGTCAATTAACTTGATTTGAAGATCTAATGTTATGCATTCGTATAAAACATGTTTAGAAGATGTAATTCACGATGAAATTTTATGATTTGTTGTTGTGATGGATTTAATTATATTTCTGTGTATTCATATTATTCTTGTAGAATAAATTGTTTTCCATATTATTGTACATTTTTTTATAATACTCTTTGCTTTGGATTATATTGTGTTGGATTTTGTGTGGTCATTAATACCTTCGTTCAATTTTGTCTATAGATTAGTAGGGCATAATGGATCAAACTATTTGGAAGCATCTTCCCACGGAGATTTTTGATTACATTATTTCTAAGTTGCCACTTCGGAATCTTGTTAGATTTCGTTTATTGTGCACAAGAATGAATGCAATGTTAAGCAACTCATATTTTTTGTCTACATGTGGAACCATCGTCAATCGTTGCGTAGGATTTTTGTTATATCGACCCTTGACATTGGAAAATGTGTTGAACCCTTTGTATTTCACACGTGAAGGTGAAGCTATATATTTACGTGTCAGTTTGAGTGGGATGAATGACATTAGATTTGAATGTGCTATTGGATCGATGGTTTGTGTATCTTCAACAACTGCGAATCGAAGCATACGTTCATATGCGATTATAAATCCTTTTACTGGGATATTTGTGAAAATGGGTGACATTCGTATCGGTAAGAGGAATGGATGGTTTAGGATATGTCAGGGTTTGACAGGGTACAGGTATGATTGGATTGCCATCGATATGATCCACATGCTACAGGTGTGAGTGAGATTCAAACTTTTGATAGATCTTTCTATATGTGTAGTAACCTTCGTCACGTTTGGAGTCGATTGTAATTCCAGCACGTCTTCAAGCTCCAAAACATGTTGTTGTTGTCGATGGAAAAATGTATTGGCTGAGTTTGGATCTTGAACAAAGTGGTGATGTTTTATATGGCGGTGAGGTTTTGACTTATTTCATTGTATGTCTCGATGTTGTTCATGAGACATGGAAGATTGGCCATTCTCCAGCTCCAAATTCTGCTGATTCCATGTGCCTTGTTGTTTATGAGATGTTGTCATGTCATTGCCGATGGAAAAAATTTCATAAGTTTGGATCTTGAACAAAGTGGCGGTGATGACTTTTTATATGGCGGTGATTGGCCATCTCCGCCTCCAAATTGATTCCATATCAAGTTTCGTGTGTTGTCAATTATGCGAGCCGCATGCAGTTGTGGAAATTGAATAACGATATGAGTCGTTATGATCCAGATATTGGAGAGGCCAGTGTTTTTTGGTCTGATACGGATTGGGAGTACATGGAGATCGAAAGTGGCATGTTGTGGCATCGATTTCCTGGGTATAAGTGTGTTTCCTGGTGCGATGGGTTCATGTTGATATGTAAATATGCACCTGTGCCCATACTTTATTGTGAGCTGAGCACCTTAGTCTGCTATTATGGCCCTGCAGGTTTATACATGGATATACTTTCTGGATGCGGATTTTATGATGCTTTTTTTAGTCGTTCGAATGAAGACTTTAATGGTTTGGCCGTTTCAGGGTTGCTTGAAAGTGGTGATAATCCCGAGGAGATACCGAGATTTTTGGGAAACATGATAGAATGAGTCTTTTTTTACAGATGTAAATAGTTGTTTTTGAGGCGGTGACATTTTGGTTGATTTGAAGTAGTTTGTGTTTTATGTTATGGTGCATGTTGTCGTTTATTGATATATGTTTATATATAACTTTTTTGAGTCTTGTTTGTGCATTTGCATGATGAATCTTCTTGGAGATTTTTTGAAGTTGGTTTGTAAATGTGTTTAAATTTTGCACTGCTCTATAGCTATTAATGTTCTGCATGATGGATTTTATGTAGTTATGGAATTTTAGTGTATGTTTGATGTGAATATTGATGTGGGTGTGTTTGATTTTGTAGGTTTTTTTGTATTGGTGTTTATGGATCGTTCAATGTCACCGCGATTCCCTTCAAAAATAGCTTTTAAGCACATTTTTCCACGACTTCCTTTTGTTGTGTTGGTTCGTCTTCGCCTTGTGTGTAAAGAATGGAATGAGATGCTTTCTCCATCAAGTGCATTATTTAAAAAATGTTGTCTTATTCATGGAACATTTGGTTTCTTCTTGGTTGAAAAGTGGCACTCCTTCTTGGACCGTATAAACGTTTTATTTTTGAATGATCGAGGTAGAGTAACTCACTTGTGTTCCCGGATCATCGGAAGCCCATACAGAAAGGAAATAATCTATTCAATGGGCCCATTCCTGCTTTTGGAATCTGAGAAATTTGGTACGAATTTATTGGATGAATTCATCCTTAATCCTTTTACATCCGAGGGAAAAAAGTTGGGAACGATAGAACTTGGGATACATGGTTGGTTTGTGTTGTGTGGAGATGCTTTGGCTCGAAACTACGGATGGGTTGCACTTAAAAATTGTGATGAGGTGTCTGGTGGTGCGTGTTACATGAAAAGTAGTTTCAATAATAGTTGGTGTGTAACAAAAGCCCCTGTAGATGTTCCTGTGCCTCGGAATGCAGTTTGTAACGGATGGAAAATATATTGGTTGCATGCAGAATTTGATGATCACGATACCTTCGTTTATAATTTGTTTGCATTTGATGTGTTTTGTAATAAATGGTGTGTCTGTGCCTCCATTTGCTGGTGTACGTGGTATGTGTTTGGTGTTACACGAGAATCATGTAAAATGTATTCTTGATGACTCGTCATTGAGTGTCTGGTTGTTGAAAGAAACATATGATTCTGTTGTGTGTCAGTGGGAGATATTGTGGGAGCATATATTAGATGCAACAGTTGACATCAACAAAGTTTGCAATGGGTACACGCGGAAGTGAGCATGGGACATATTGTTATGTTGTATAAAAAGCATGGGCCTTCTATTTTATATTATGATATGAACAAGGGAGAGTGTGTACAATGCACTTCATCAGGTTTTGATTCGTGTGCAGTATATTTTCCTACGTTTGATGATATCTCTGAAGAAATTATTGGTGGAAATTTCATGGCACTGATGCCTGGTCCTGACAGTGTTGACCTGATTTCAGACATTGGTGTTCCCTGAACGCTGGTGTTTATGGAGACTTTTGTGAGGCGTGTTTGTTTATTAATGTTTATGAGTTATTAATTTTATCGTATTTTGTTATCCTTATGTTGGTATTAAATTACGCACATGATAAAATATTGGATTCCAATTCCGATGTTTTATTTTTCTTGAACTGTATGCATGGAATTTAAACACTTGTCTACGTAATTTTGTAATAGTGATTTTTTTTGTTGTTTTGACTTCGAACGTGATTCATATTGCTATATGAAGAAACGTATATTCTTTTTTGAGATGTTACAGTTTTGATTTTAATGAATTTGAGTGGTGTTGTGTATCACTTTTGTACGAGATGTTCTGAACTTGCTTATTTGATAACAGGAGCACTATTTGAAATGGAATCAGGAACTCGTGCCACATTGCCAATCGATGTCATGAAGAAAATATTTTCCAATTTATCTTTCAGAGAATTGATGCGTATGAGGATTGTTTGTAAGTTGTGGAACTTTATATTAGATTCATCGAACCTGTATTATATTGTGGAAGATCCGACTATCTCGGTGCTTTGGATTTTTGGTGCGCGAATGGAGGGATGTTACGGGGTTCTATGGCCCTTTGTACTTGGACGACGATGGAAGATTTTCGCGCTTGTACATAAGTGGGGCCCCTTTTGAAAAGAGATCAAGGATACATATGACGATTGGATCTCTTGTTTTGTTATCCTTTCCAATTTATGAGTTTGGAGCTCGATAGTATATTCTTGCAAACCCATTCACGGGTGGAGTTATGCGAATCGGGAGTATTGACATAGGAATTGATGGATGTGTTTCTTTGTTTGAAGATATTGATGATGATGAGTACGTATTTGTTGCATTACGATGTTTTCCATCTTCAGATTTTACGTACGAGATCTATTGTAGCAGGTCTCGTTGTTGGAGTCTGTTGTCAGTGCCGACACATACCGTCGTTCCTAAAGTGACTCCTCCTATTGGTGCCTCATGTTGTGGTGGGAGGATGTATTGGGTGAAGGAAAAGCTGAATTGTTTCTCTAAAATCGAGTACACCATTTTCTCATTGGATGTTGTACATCGGAAGTTAAACTTTTGTTGTATTCCTTTTAGTGACGTTGTGTCATTGTGTCTGGCTGTGCATGAGAATAATTTGTTCTGCATCGTGAGTATGGGTGAAGTTTGTGTGTGGTTGCTTCGAGATGCAGAAGCAATTTCAGGTGAAGAACAAGAGATGGGTTTCGAACGTGACGATGAGAATGTGTTTGAAGATGGATTTAGATTTGTGTGGAAGTATTTGATGGATTTTTCTCGAGATATAAACGAAAAATGTCCAGGGTACGTGGCTGTTCATTCGGTTGGATCCATCGTCCTTATGTGTAAATATGCACAAATCCCATACATGTTCTATGATTTGGATAGAAAAATTGCATTCCAGCTTTTAGGAAATTGTGCACATCAGAACGTTATGGATGTTATTTCCCGACAAGAGAGGATTGTAGAGATGTAGTTCTTGGTGTGAGTTTCATGCCATTGATTCCTGGTTGTGAAAATATTTCTCGCCTACGTAATTTGAGTATTGACTAATATTTTTTTCTTCCCTTGGTTGAAAAACTTTACATGTATCTCATGTTTGTGTGGAAGATTTTACATAATTAAATGTGTTGTCTTGTAATTTTTGCGTTTTGATGTACGTGTATTACTGGTTTAATTGTTGAAGATTTTATCATCCATGTTTTGCATAGTGCATTATTCAATTAATAATAATTATGTTTTCGAAATTTTGTATGTTAAATTTTTAATTTTATTGTAGATGATGGAGGAACGAAAACATGCGTGTACGAGAAAGAAAAATAATGTGATGATAGAATCGTCGAGTGATGTTAATCGATGCCAATTTCGTGGGCCACAATTCTACGATGAAAGACTTATGGATGCGATACTTCCTACGGGTTATGAATGGTCGGGTGAGAGTAACGTTGCGCGAAAGACTCTTCCGATGTCTGACATAATGAGAAGATCGAATGTTGTGATTAATCCTGTAGGGGATTCGCGCTCGAAAGGAATTCATTGTTGCGAAATGCAGAAACCATTACTGATCTTGTAATGTTGCATTTTTTATTATTTAATGTCTTTGTTACTTGTTTAATGAAAAAAATATGTCTTGCATGTGTGATGATGATTGTTTGTTGCAATTTTTTTGTTTTGCAGTCATTGAGTGAGAATGCCACCATGCACACACACGAGGAAATAGATTCACCTGGAAATTCTCGACGGGACGCTGAGCGTCGTCATTTTCGAAGGTCACAAATTCGACAACAACAGAGAATGAAAGGGATGGGAGGTCAAGGTTATATGTATTTGTCAGGCCAACAAGTTAATGTAGATGTTTTTCCATCTTCAAGGATCAGGAGAGAAATAGATGCGACAGAGGAGGTGTGTTTAGATAATGTGAATGTTAACTCCTCTTTAGAGAGGATAGAAACATCGAATGAATATCTCCGAAATGATTATGTTGGAGAAGAGATGCGTGTATTGTTATCACGTGATGACACGGTTGGTGTTCATGGTGTAATGTTAAGTGTAATGTATTATTTGATGTCTTTGTTCCTGTATTTTTAAGAACTAAATATTTCATATATGTGTAAAGAATGTTGTTTAATGCGTCATTTTGTTGTAGGTAATGAAGGAACATTCCGCTGTTTGTAGCGGTAAGAAACGAAAGTCTCCTGGAAAATGTCAGAGGGACAACGATCGCCGTCGTTTCCTTAAGTCGCAGGTTCGAGAGCAAGATAAAATGAAGGAGATACATGGTCGGCTTTGTACACATTTTTCGATTGAAGGTGTCGTGTACAGACCTTCTACACTCTTCAGATGTTGGAACAGAGTTACACGTCATACCGAGGTTAGGTGTACAATCTTGTGAAAAATTTCCCGCCGTACGATAGATTAAGAGTCATACCAGCTGTCAATGTACGACTTGAAGATCGAGATGGTCAGATAGGAAGTGTCAAAGACAAAGATAGAGATTACTCTTTGAATGCGAGAATTGTGCCTGCTGTAGTTGAGACAAATGCGCACCCCATAAATGTGGGACATAGTGGAAGTTGTAGCTACGGGAGAGGGTCATTACAGGATATTTCTGTTGGAATATCTGATATTCCTCATCCGATGTTAAATGAAATGTCACATCAGCAATGCAACAACTTAGTCGTGAATAGATGTGCAGGTGAAATTTTATTTGTGATATATTTTTAAAAAATTATGCATTAAAATAATATGAGAAGTCAGAGATGGTGTGTTTCTATTCTCCAGTTGATAGATTCCTTGTCAAAGTTTTTAACCAATATCTCTTTACATGTTATGTATATCTAATTTTTTTGAAATTTTATAAAATATATCACAAGGTGAAATTGCTATACATAGATATAGGAATGAGCGGGAGTAGATATGGTAGAGGGTCGTTGCAAGATATTTTTGTTGGAATATCTGATATTCCTGATCCGATGTTGAATGAAATCTCACGGCAGCAACACAAAAATTTGATCGTGAACCGAACTGCATGTGAAATTTTCTTTGTGAGATACTTTTTAAATGTATACATCAAAATAAGTTGTGATGTCAGGGATGGTGCATTTTTATTCTCCAATTTATAGATTCCCTGCAATAGTTTTGAATTTATGATCTATTGGAGTTGGTCAGATTTTTGTTAACCAAAATGTCTTTGAATGTTATGTATATGTGAATTTTCAAAATTTTCTAAAAATGTCTCACGAATTGCTATTCTTATACATAAACGTAGCAACGAGTGGAAGTAGCTATGGGAGAGGTTCATTGCAGGATATTTCTATTGGAATATCTGATATTCCTCATCCGATGTTGGATGAAATGTTGCAGAAGCAAAAAAACAACTCAGTCGTGAATCAAAGTGCAGGTGAAATTTTCTTTGTGATATATTTTTAAAAATTTATGCATTAAAATAAGATGCGACGTCAGAGATGGTGCATTTTTCGTTTGTTAGGTCTTTATGACTCGGTATATTTGTGTGTAGGTTGTCAAGGAGATGTCTTATCCAGAAGTCTTATGCGAAATGGAATGCATAGAACATGTCCGAGAGCATCAGGTTCATGTGAATTGCGTGTTGGGATCCAAAGTGATGTACGTGAGCATTTGGAGAATAACATGAATGCTTGCGATCAGAATTTACCCGAGAAAATGAATTATATGGATTCTTTTGCAAATGTGGACGGTGAGGGCAGGAGGTCTATGAACAGGGAGAATATGGAGTTTCATGCAACAGATTCAGTAGGGAACAACAACATCCACTATCCCAGGGATGGTGAGCGTGATATTGAGTCAGAACAGGACATTCGACATCGAAACATACCTACGATAAGTGGTGTGAATAATTGCCCGAATCAAAGTTACACACAATTTTACTCATCGCGTTATGGTGTACAATTGAATAGGATGCTCGAGTCTCGTCGTGAATTTTTGAAAAGGATTGATGCGCTGGAAGTTATTCAGATGTGTGGTATATGCAAAGAGTCATATCCTGGTATAGTTGTGACACTTTCAGTGGAAGGACCTATTTGCAAGAGATGCAAGTGTGAACGAGGTGGTCATCGATATTCAAAGTGGAACAATATGGATCCGGGATCAACCAGAAGTGTTGCGTGTACTGACGCAGGTGGAAGAAATGTTGATAGCGCGGGTGAATCCCATATTGCATGTAACTCATGCACGTGGTGGCCAGTACAAATATAGTGGACACACTATTTGCTTTCCCCAAGACGTATCTTCTATTGCTAGACTGCTTCCTCGTCGAATAGAGGATGTGGATATTCTTATTGTGAAAAGAAAGAATGTTGGACATAGGGAGTATGAATGTATTGTTAGTCACTCGCGTGTATTGAATGCTTTGCGTTATAAAATTCGTAACGATAGGTATTACAAAGACGTGGAGATAGACTACGCAGCATTAGAAGATCTCCCGGAAGTAGAGGGAGATGTATCAGAAAGAATTCATCGGGTGGAATCTGAGATACAAGATGAGTACGTAAGGAGAGAAGGAACAATGGATATAGTGAGTGTCGAAGAAGAACATGTACATAATCATCCATCGTCGTTTGCTTTAAGGCTTCCTAATCCATGAAGGGAGATGGAGGAAGTCAGATTGTTTGTTGAAAATACGGATTTGAGGTCAGTCGATGTTGTTGATTGGCCACCGATTGGGTCTTCGCCAATAAATGAATACAACACGGAGGGCATGTTTTCCATGGCATTTCCGACCCTCTTTCCTATGGGAGATGTTGAATGGTTGCAGCCGAGGATTAGAATAGTACAGTTTCATGATTATGTGAAGCATTTGATAAGGTATCATGACAATAGGTTTGGAAGGCACCCGAGATTTAGATATTGTGCATATAATAGACAAATGCGGCACCGCAGTCAGGCCACAACTTCTATTTTTGTCAAGAGAAATTTGGAGGACAATGTTCCCATGACTATTGAAGACTTGCGTCGTCACATTAATAATGCGACTGATGATAAGTTGGCAGAACAGGTGATGTGTTTTGGAACAAAACTTCGTGGGACTAGGTCTTACTGGTACTCATGTCGTAGTGAGCTGACGGATATGATTGTTCAGTTGGGTAGCCCGACTCTTTTTTTACGCTTACCGCAGCAGACACAAAGTGGTTTGATTTACACCGGTTGATGCCGGGGAACCTCCTTCAAATTCTTTGAGGGCGTATAGGTGGCGGATTGAGAATGTGATAGATTATCCTCATATCGTCGCGACTTACATGCACAAAAGATTTGAGATATTTCGTGAAGAGGTGATACAAAAACTAATTGGTGCAAAGGATTATTGGTACAGGTTTGTAGTTGTCTGTTCGATTGAAATTTATTTAAATTTGTGCAGTGATCTGATCCATTTTCAATATTGTGAACGAATGGTTTTGTAAGCCGCATTTTTTTGGCATGGTATTTGTAGGTTTGAGTGGCAACATCGAGGATCTGCACATGTCCATGGATTCATGTGGGTTCCTGGTAGCCCATGCATGGAAACATTGGATTGGGAAGATGAGAATCAGGTAATGGCTGCGAGATCATTTTTTGATAGATACGTCACTTCGTGGAATCCCGTGACAACCATCAAATAAATGTCATGCTCGGTCGGTCCAGACGAAGATCCTTGCTCGATGAAGCCTTCGCGGATATTAGAGCGTGACCCACTTTATGACTATGAAGAACTTGTCAACCATGTGCAAAGGCACACTAAATGTAGCGAGATGTCTTGTTTGAGAAAGAAGGGATCATCCATGGTTTGTCATTATAATGTTCCGTGGGACCTCCGGGATGATTCAGATTTGTTTGTTGATGCAGATGGTCGAAAGAGATTTGAACCTTCTCGCAATGATGCGAGATTGAACCTTCACAACTCAGACATGTTGGCCATATGGCGCGGTAATATAGATTGCCAGCCTGTTGTTTCTAGACACGCGGTGTTAAAGTATATAGCAAAATATGCTTCAAAGGCAGAGAAGAGGTCAGAGAGCTTTCATGATATGTTGACGAGGATATCAGATGATGTGGAGGGGGAAGAGTCTGCACTATGTATATATCGGAGGATTTTGACAGAAACAATTGTGGAACGTGATATTGGGGCGCAAGAGACATGTCACATGCTATTGAAGTTGCCGTTGGTTCAGTGCAGTCGTGCCTTTATGACTCTGAATGTTGGTAGGAAGGTTTTCCACAAGGTGATTATGACATCTGATGAGAATGAAAGTGGATCATGTTTCATTGATGCATATAAAGATCGACCAGTACAATTGGAATCCATCTCATTGATTGATGCTGCGAGATCGTGGTCGTTTAATGCGAAGAGAAAGAAAGACAAATGGAAGTCGAGGGATACACCTGCTATCATACGCGTGTGGCCACGGTATTTCTCTGTTCCTGAAAGTGGATCAGAGGATCGCGAGAACTTTTGTTGGAGTGAATTGTTGTTGTATAAGCCATTTCGTGATATACACAGGGACATAGGTCGTACTAGAGATGAAATTTTAGAAAATTGGGAGAGAATTAAGAATACGTATCGTGCATGGCATGTTGACCAGGAAGGATGCAATGGAGGAAGAAGACATAGATGAAACTGACGATGATGAGATGCAAAGTTTTGTGGGCGTGGATGGAATGGATGAGTGGGAGTTGTTTTCTGGCATTGTTCCTCCCAATCAGGTGCATTTGAGTGATCTTCATATGCTTGGAAGACGGGATTTTGATTTGAACCATGTTTGGGATACAGAGGAGGACGAGGATGTACAGGATGCGTCAAAGCATGTTTTATAGAAATGAACAAATCCATGCAAAATGTGGTGGATTCTTCAGACAATTCGGTATCGAGTGTGGACATGTTGTCAAGAAAACAACGTATTGCTCTGAAAACTATAGTCAAACATTCTAGAAAGGGCCCCGAGGAAGCTCCGCTTAGAATGATAATACAAGGTACTGCTAGAGACGGGAAATATTTTTTGATTAATTGCATTAAGAATGTCTTGGCAAACAGTGTCGTGACAGGTAAGAATCCTCTTCTTCTTTTGGCACCGACAGGAGTTTCTGCTTTCAACATCCGTGCTACAACGGTGCATTCGTTGCTGAAAATTCCGTTGCGTGACATGAGATGTTTGGCTAGACAGACACTAGCTGTATTTCAAGAGCAGATGAGACATTATAGATACATTCTTATTGATGAGATGAGTTTTGTGGGTCCAAAATTGTTGAAAAAAATTGATATTCTCTTGCGAGAAGCATTCCCTTCACATGAGAATGTCATATTTGGAGGTAGGTCTGTAATTTTCGTGGGGATCTTGCCCAACTCCCCCTGTAAAGGACATACCAATGTATGCAGGAAACACAGAGGGAAAAAAGTTATGGAGATATTTTTCTCATGTCGTGACTCTCGACACGATTTTTCGTCAAGAAGGGGACAGTGTGGATCAGGTGAAGTTTCGAAACTTGCTGTGTAATTTGAGAAATGCGAATCCCATGATCGAAGATTGGGAGTTGTTGATGTCCAGAACAGATTCGTGCTTTGGTGCAGAGGAAATCTCGATGTTTGACTCTTCCAGTCATTTGTTTTCGACGAATGTACAAGTGACATTTCATAATAGGATCATGCTCAAGAAATTGAATGTCCCTGTGGCGAGAGTTGTTGCAACCCGTGTGAGAAGAGTGACATATGGAGAAAGCGACGATGACCAGTTGGAGAGTGAGGTGTTGCTTTGTAATGGTCAACATGTTATGTTGGTGTGTAATTTGTGGGTGGAGGCAGGTTTAGTTAACGGATCTCTTGGACAAGTGAAGAACATAGTGTATTACCCTGGGACGAAGCCTCCAGATCTGCCGATATTTGTTGTTGTGGAGTTTCAGAATTACATCGGCATCCCATGGGATTTAAGTCACCCGAAATATGTACCAGTGCCTCCAGTATTGAGGGGATGTCGCAGACAAGTGCCTTTGAAGATGTCATGGGCTCTTACAATTCACAAGTCACAGGGACTCACTCTCAATAGAGCAACGATCGACATAGGCAGTAGGGAGCGACAGGGGCTAACATTCACGGCGATATCAAGAGTGAAGTCTCTTGATGGATTACGCATATGTCCTCCTTTTTCTTATGAGTGTTATTCTAAGATGAAGGACGGTGCATACGTTTCTATTAGGAAGAAGGAGGAAGATCGTCTGTTGAAATGTGAACAAACATCATCAGGAACGACATTGATCACTCGTCCTTGAATACTTAAATATGTGTCTTTTCTAATATGTTGATAGTTGTGTGTTTTCTATAATTTTGTTCAGCGATATATGGTGATCAATTTTTCTAAACGTGAATCATTTAAAATACACTGAGGTTTATTAATTACATGTGATATACATTTTGATTTTGTAATTTCGTATTTATTTCTACATATTTATAGTTAACGTTTGTATAAATTTAATTTATTTGATGCAATATGACGACTTTTACATTTCATACCATGTCTCACAAACTCATCAGTGCATCGTTATTAGTTGTGAGATCATATGCGATGAGCTTTTGTATGGAAGAAAAATAAACACATGTGAAATTAGAGAACTTGGAACTATACATTTTGATTTTGTAATTTCGTATTTATTTCTACATATTTATAATTAACGTTTGCATAAATTTAATTTATTTGATGCACTATGAGGACTTTTACATTTCATGGTGTCTCACAAACTCATCAGTGCATCGTTATTAGTTGTGAGATCATATGATGATGATAATGAAAAATATTGGCGATGGTGGTGAAGATGATGACGACAAAAATGATCGTTGATGGTGGTGATGATAATGATTACGAAGACAACAATGATGATGACGATGCGAAAATAATGGTAAAAAACTTAATGGAGATGAGAATGATGATGATGATTTTATGGAGATGATGATGAGAAAGAAAATAACGATAATTGATGATTACGAAGACAATAATGATGATGATAATGATAATGAAAATGATCAATGATGTTGGTGATGATAATGATGACAATGATGATCAACAATGGTGGTGATCATGGTGTAATGTTAATGATAATGATGATGACAATGATCAATGATGGTGGTGATGATAATGACGACAAAAATGATCAACGATGGTGGTGATGATAATGACGATGATAATGATCAATGATAGTGGTGATGATCTAATGATGATGACAATGATCGACAATGGTGGTGATGATTATGACGACAACAATGATCAACGATGGTGGTGATGATAACGACGATGACAATGATCAACAGTGGTGGTGAAAAAATGATGATGAAAATGATTATGAAGACAACAATGATGATGATGATGACAATGAGGAAGATGAAAATAATGTTTAAAAAATTGATGGGGATGAGAATGATGATGTTGATGATGACAATTTGATGGAGATGATGATGACGATGACAACAATCATGATGATTAGGGGAGGATCATTTGAATTTTTTATTTTTTATTTTTTATGAATTTTAATTATTTTCTCAAAATTTATTCATTTGTAACATTTTTTTATTTTAATTAATTCCTTATTTCTATTTTATTATTTTTTAATAAATTTAATAATTTTATTTTAATGAATTTTATTAGCAAATGTAATTTTTATTATTTTCAATTACTTTTAATTTTAATTAATTCCTTATTTTTAATTTTATTTTTATTTGATTTTTTTTAGTTTTTCATTTTTTTAATTTTTTTTTTTATTTTTTTTTCTTTTATTGATTTTAATTGTTATTAATTTTTAAATTATTATTTTTTTGGGTGAATTTTTTAATTTTATAATTTTATTAATTTTTAATTTCTATTTATTTTAAGTTTAGTTTTTGATAATTTTTTATTCTTGTGAATTTTTTAATTTTTAGTAATTTGTAATATTCTATTATTTTTAATTTAAATTTTTATTAATTTCAATTTTTTTATTTTTAATTAATTTTAATTTCTAATTTTTATTAATTATAGTTTTTAATTTTTAATTTTAATTAATTCTTAATTTTAACTATTTTTGTTTTAATTTTTTAAAATTTAAATGAATTTTATTTATTAGCCTCTTTATACTTTTTATTAATTTCCAATATTTTTTTTTAATTTTAAATGTTAGTTAATTTTAATTTCAATTTTTTTTGTATTTTCAATTATTTAATTATTTAATGATTTTATTAATTTTAATCTTTTTCTTGATTTTTTAAATTTTTTTAATATTTAAATTTCATTAATTTTATTAAATTTTTATTAATATTTGCTAATTTCATTTTTTTATTTTTATTTTTTATTTTTATTAATTATAATTTTTATTTTTAATATTTAATATTTTTTAATTTTAATTCTGAATTTAATTTTTAATTTTTTATATTTTATTAATTTAATTATTTTATTTTTTATTTTTAATAATTATATTTTTATTATTTTTAATATATATATTTTTTTACTTTTAATATTAATTTTCATTAATTTTTAAATATAATTGAATTTTAATTATTAAGGCCTATCGGCTGTTCATATCACCAAAGGTGATATTGCTAGTTATCATAACTATGGAATACTTCTTGCAGACACTTTGTGCTGCAGTTTCTCTGATTGTCAAGTGGTGTATGCTTGTGTGCTGAATATATTTTGACAACATATTTAAGGACCTAAGTTTAATTGTAGCAACCAGCTTTGCCATGTGCGGAACATATGACAGAGTCCTGACTGGTAATTTACTTCCTACTTCACCATTTTTTTCTTTAGTAGTTATTATGGACATTCACTTGGAAAAATACTCGGGGTTAAACTTTCATACATGGAAGGTGAAGATCCAAATGCAACTTATGCATAAAAACTTATGGGGCATAGTAGATGGGAAAGAGAAAATGCCCACCAAATTAACGCCAAATTAGCGAATGGCGGTGCATGAGATGATAAAGCAAAAACCATTATTGGCCTTGCTCTCTCGATTCGAACTCCATCACGTTGATCTCAATAAATCTTCCAAGGACATGTGGGATAATTTAAATCAATTATTTGGAGGAAAGTAGCAATGAACGTGAAGTTTTCCCTAAAACTTCAATTATATAGATTCAAAATGGAAGAAAGCGTTTCTATGTCTAGCCACATTAATAATCTTCGGTCTCTACTCCAAACTGACTAGCGAAGTCAAAGGCGTGATAGAAGCGAGGATGCCAAAGCTATCCTATTAAACAGTCTATCTTCCAAATACAACAATGTTGTTTTTACTCTTAGTCAAATATAGTCTAAATCTTTAGATGACATGATCGCGGCTCTTCTCGTAGAGGAAAAACGCATAATTGACAATGCTGCAAAAGGTGATACTCAATAAGAGAGTGCACTTTATTCCACAAACAAAAAATTTCACAGGTGATCAAATAAAAATAAACAAGGGCCTGAACAAGAGATTGAATGCCACTATTGTCAGAAGAAAGGTCATACAATGTGGAACTGTCATAGTCGAGCAAGAGATGTTCTACAAGGAAATATAAAACACAATGGAGCTAATATTGCTCATATAGAAGATTCACAAGATTCGGTGAGAGTGAGGAAGATGTTGATGAATTTGGATTCACATCATCGTAGCACCTGTAAGTAGCAACACATGAGGATGGAGGAAAATGGAGGCTGGAGGAAATCCAACGACCTCTTACAAGCCACAAGTGATGAGGCCGACAAATATTGTGGCGAATAAGGTATTGAGGACCAATTCCTCAATTTTGGTTTGTTTATTTCAGTTTTGTGTTGGTTGTTTTGTTGTTTTTCAATAAAGTGTAGATATTGCATAGTTTCCTGTTTGGGACCTCCTAAATTGAAAAGCATCGTGGGGAACAGAAAAGCACTGAAAGCAGCACATGGTACTCGAAGTTGGGTTCGTGGTAATCTTGTAAAACCACCGAGGTATCATCCTCTTGGGTTCGTGGTACGCTGTAAAACCACCAAGGTAAAATCCTCTTGGTTCGTGGTAAACCTGTAAAACCATCGAGGTGAACAGTTAGAAAGTGCTCATGTCCCTCTAGGTTTATGGTCAACCTTAGAAAAACCATGTGTATCGAGACCATGTAGGCACATGCTCGTGTGAAGACCCTCTTTGCGGTGTTCTCATTAAGGGGGAACATCCAGTATCAGGAAATGTATATTTGTATGAACAATGTAATAAGGGGGGGAATGTTAGCATTAGTTTAGTACATTTGTTTGTTAGTGGACAATTATAACTGTCCATCACCTCCCGCAACCTATATATGACTCTTTTTTTGGTTTGATACACACACATTGAATACATTCAAATATTTCTTTATTTGATCTCTGATCTATCAATAGAGGCATTAAGTGCGTAAATAAAGTGGTGAAGAACACACAATGACAACTATATTCTATACAAAATGCATCAAACCCCATCCTAATTAAACCATGTATTTTTTGGGTTATTTATAGGTTTGAAATAATCAATAAATGGTGTGCCCCATACTACCAGTGAAGATGGATATACATGCAAACATTAATAGACTTTCCATTAAAGCTTGTGGGTGATGTGTTGTTATCGACGTCGAGTCATAAAGTCAAATAATTTCAGCGTGATGATGGGTATACATGTTCCATGCATAAATATTATAGGAGTTCCATCATTATTAGAGGGTGTAATTTGTATAGATTATAGCTGATGGACCAAATTACATAGGAAAAACATGCATGCTCATACAAAAGCCATCGAATTTTGGAAGTTATAAAAGTGTTTTGACATGAGTTTGATAATGGCAGGGACAACTTGGATGACTATTTTAAACTATTTTTTTGTTTCATTCACCATCTTTACTCGTACAACGCTCATTATGCACATTGATACGCCAACTTCCTCAACTACAACTGTAACATCCAAAGAAAGGATAATTAATAAGATAAATATGGTATCGTGGGTCAAAAATAAATTTAACAAAACAAAGAATTACACGAAATAATTTTTATTGAAGAAGGCATGGATTGAAAAAACAAACACAAAAGATAAAACCTAATGTTATTGGAAAATAAATTGGCGGCAATTTTTTTGATCGATCTAGGAGATAAAAACATAGTATTGTATAAGTTGGGAAGACGACCACTAGAAAAGCGAAGAGGCTTTTGAAAAACATAGCGAGTTTGAAATAGAATGTTTACTTGAGTAATCCTAGATGGAAAACAAAGTTTTTTCCCCCTAATTACATACGAGCAACTTTCTTGGTCAATGCGGGTCATTAAACACAATTTTTCCAGAAAATACATTGTGCTTATGAAGCTAAACATATGCTAGGGAACAAAGAGGATTTTTAAAAACACACCAAGTTTGAAACCATATACTATTAGAGGCATCAATTTAAGTGTTTTGCAATTTATGTGGGTTAACAACTATGTGTCATGAATTCAATCATAATTAAATGATGAATCAATATATGCTTTAAAATTATAATGTGTTTACATTAGTTGTGTGCACTACAATTATGTTTTGGTGTAAAACACCACTTTTTCCATACACATAATTTTAGTGGCCTTAGTAAGGGATTTACTTCAACAAAATTTTAGCCTTTATTTCATTACAGTAATGTCAATGAATGGTACCACATGTGTTTTTACATCAAGTAGTTGCATTTTCGCTTAGGAGAAACGAAAGTTTCAAACACCACCGGAGTATGCACGATGTTTTCAAAATGCACGTAAACAGCATGTTAAATAATACTCGGCTTTTCTTTTATTGCACGATAAAAGATTTATTGAAGAAATCCTAGTTTATTTATTTGAATTATAATAACATTATGTTTGGTTTATTTATTTGGATTGGGAAGAACCTTACTTGTAAAATTAGTTTAAACATAAAATTATTTTTGTGTATATTTTCGTGTATGACCCTTTTCATCACTTACATCATTATACGGGTTTCAAATAATTCACGCTATCTTTTTTTACTCTATAAGTTATCATTTCTTATATGTTAGCACTTTTTAGAATTATCTACTATTACTCCATGTAGTAAAAATCTTCCCTAACATATGTACTTTCTATGGTGAGGAACATGAGGAGTTCAATTGCTAAGCACTATTAAGAAAATGTTGGAAACGTGCCATAAAATAATCAACATAAGAAATGCAAAAATTGAAGGATGCCTAAAAGTTTATTTTCAACAATTTTTTGGGTATGTGTTATTGATAGTTTTATCCATAAGATAAGATTATTAAATTACAACGACTTCTTTAAAGTTATAATGATCGACATTGTTTTTCGAAGGTATATCAACAAAAAATGTTTCATCGGTATTAGTGAGCTTGCAAAACATTTCCAAGCCAAAAATTGATATTACATTTAACACTACTATTTAAAAAATTGTCTCTAAATGAATACATATAAATACTAATATGATATTAATGAACTAATATAGTTCAAAATTCATTGAATTTTGAGCCGAATGTACAAGCATAGTTTGAAGGAGGATGCCGAGCTCAAGTCACACCATCAAGTATGAAACATAGAATGGGAATATAAGTCTTTATATGCAAAATTGGAGTATGTCTACTCCACATTTATGAGGTAAAGAAAGCCAAGGCTATTCATACATGTGGATTTACACCATTAAACTGGATAACAAGCTATCTTTTGGCCATTAGTGGCATTATCTTGTTAAATAAACTTTTCCACTCATGTCATATTGTGATCACACCACTTTTATAGTTTTTAAAATATTTCAATATATGCCTTAACATAGATTTTAACTTCTAAAAAGTGTGATTTCGCTTTGAATCTACGCATAAAGGTAAGTATTTACATCACTTTAACCATGACCACTTGAATTGATTGTGATTTATCTTCTTGTTACAATGGAATTTAATTGAATTTTTCATGAAGTTTTTCCTTTTTCTAGAAAGTATTTACATAACATGAATGTGAATGCCATCATCACAAACCTTCATCTTCTAACTCAACCGATGATAGAAAATATTTTCCATTTTCACTGCAATGAATTATATTTAGAATATATTTTCATATTAAAGATTAGCAAGAATTTTTGTAGCAAAATAATCTACAACCAAAGAGAAGCCATCATTTAGAGAAGAAATCTATGCATTTAATATCACTTTAAGAAATTCCTTTATATATTAGAAAAAGTTACTCTTCAACTTACCACTTTATCCATTGAATCTCAACTAAAACAATACACTCAAAGTGCCTATCGGCCGGTTCACAAGCATCTATAGATATGTTGCTAATATATATTGTTATTGCTAGTATATTTTACTATCTCACATATTATAATATTGGACCATTAAAAATATTTACGGTTCATTTACTAAAATATGAAAAATGGTTCACATTCCTACTTGGAATCAAACTACCAGTAATTTCTACCATTCAAATTTCACCAAAAGTTAAGAGGAAAAGTTGCAAAAATGGCGTCGATTGATTCCAAAATAGTGATTTTTTTAATGGAACCTTGTTTATTAATGGCTCGTTATTCGATATGAAGTGTTAAATGACCTGTGTAAATGTATGTTTGGTGGTACAAGTTCTGCAGAGAATTAAATTAAACATCACCAACCTTTGGCAATTGCATTGAATGATGGTACATAAATTCTACAACTTTATTTAATGTAGGCAGAGCAACTGTTGTTTCAACTCCAAGTACTCGCTCTCCTAGGTACCTATTTATCTGGAAGGCCGGATTTATATATTTGACTTCCGCAGTCTTCACTCCTGGCTGGTGGCTCGATATGGCAGTGAGATTAATCACCATGCGAAATGAGAATGAACAAAATCCTGCAGTGAGTCCAACGGCAGAGATTCTCAACACTCCTTCATTGGATCTCTGCATCCATGTCGTTTTTGAGTTCGACGAACCTGTCGATGTCAACCACGCCAAGAACTTCATCCAGGAAACTCTTCTCTCCACAAGCACGCGATTCTCCTCTATCGTGGTAAGCCTTTACTTGCACAAAAGACAAAAAAAATGTTGTATATAAAAGCTTTCATAATTGTGGTGTGTGTTCTTGCAGGGTAAGAATATGTCGCATATTAAAAGCTTTCATAATTGTGGTGTGTTCTTGCAGAGTAAGAATGGCAATGGAGTTTTGCAATGGCAGAAAACAGAAGTAAATGTCGAAGACCATATATTTGTTCCTTATATTTCTCCGGATCTGATATCATTCGATAACTATGTGGAGGAATATGTATCAGACATGCATTTGAGAAAGCTCTCTCCCTCTCGCCCTCTTTGGGAGTTCCACTTCCTTAACTGCAAAACCAGAGCCACAGTCATTCTGAATATACATCACATGCTGGGAGACGGTGTTTCTCTCATGGCTTTGGGGATGGCCTGTTCAACAAGATCCAAGAATCCCATCATTCCACCATCTCTGCCTCTCTCTTCCCACTGTAAACAGCGGCCTGCTGGAAAAACCCATGAAAAGTCACACAAGGGTTGGCTGGGGTTTAAGTTTCTGTGGCATCTGCTGTTCAGCGTTGTGGTTGTAATGTGGCACACGCTGAATGACCTCATTAGCAGTTTTGTAAGAGTCAAATGGATGGAGGATAGCAGGTTTTCTTTTCGAGGGCATGCTGGAGTGGAGCTGTTGCCTAAAGTTATGGCTTCCACCACCTTCAACCTGCACGATATTCGAGAAATAAAGAATCGTGTTGAAGGGGCAAGTCTACCTAACCATATCTTTTTAAACCTTGTAGATCATCATTTAATTTTTTTGTGTGTTTCGTCTGAATAACTTATTGTGGTACTGATGTTGGTGTTATCTTGATGCTGTTGTGTAGAGTGTGAATGATGTGATGATGGGCGTGGTGTTCTACGGCTTTCGATTGTACTGCAACATGGTTTTTCTTGGTTTGATTCACTAACGACCACATGCTTCTCATAACTCAAATTTGTACTTGATTTTGAAGATTTTTGAACTAACACAGTTGAACTGCTGCAGATCCAAAACAAGCGGAAAATTTAAGAGTTACAGCTCTGGGTCTGATAAACACAAGATCGGAGCCTGGGATTAAGGTTTTGCAAGCAATGTTTTTTTCTTCTTTTCCGTGGTTGACACAGCTCTGAGCTCTTTCTTATTTCTCTGTAAAACGAAACGGTGCAGAGTCTCAAGGAAATGACAGAATCCAAGACAGGAGACTCGTGGGGAAATCGCTTTTCATTTTTGCAGCTGCCGGTGCCCATGAAAAAGCTGAATAATCCTTTGGAATATGTGACAAGGGCAAAGTATATGATGGATCAGAAGAAAATGTCGGTGGCGTCCTTTTTAATCAACAGAGTGATGAACTTTATCACACGATTCAGAGGTCCACAGGTAGTCTTAAAACTGCAGCACCGCTGCATGAAAAATAATAATAATAAAATGTGATCGACATTAATTTTTTTTTTTTTTTTTGTGGCGGTCAGGTTTCAGGTAAAGCTATGTACGACCTGCTGGCCAACACTACAGTTACCGTTTCAAATATGCAAGGCCCCAAAGAGGAGATGACGTTCGCGGGATACGCAATTAAAAGTGGTTTCTTTTCGGTGTCTGGCGTTCCGCAGGTGAGTTCAAAGTAACTGGATACAAACAGAAATAATGCAGAATCATTAATTTTTAAGTATGTATTTGATTCATGACGTGTTTTTGAATTTACAGTCGATTCTTGTGACGTGCCTGAGTTACAACGAGTGTGTGAGGATGCAGGTGATCACGACAAAGGGTTATGTGGACGCAAACAAACTTTCTAAATGCTTTCACAAGGCATTTATGGAGATGATGGAGGTCTCTCCATTATAACAATTATCATGTTAGCTGCCGCGCACCAGTTTATTATTTGTCGAGTTTTTTTAAAATTAATTTCCAATCTCAAATGTAACTTTTGCATCAAATTAAATTTATAAACCATGATAATGGCCAGAAGGTTTTAAAGTATTTTATAATGACTTACAGGATTGTATAAATTTTATTTCACTTTCAAAAAAAAAAGGATTAATATTTGGGGAGGGAAACAACTCTAAGGTGGCATTTTCCAACTGGTTAATGGATCAACTATTGCTACTATTGGCATTTTTCAATTGGTAAGGGATGGACCAGCTACAATTGCTATAGGCATTTCCCAATTGGTATTTGGTTGGACTAGCTATTGTTATTGGTTGATCAACAATTACACCTGTTATTTTGATTTATTGATAAAATCACAGTATTCTTATTTGAAACGTTTAAGATTTACATGTTATTATGTGTCTTTTAATATTCTTTATTATAAATATGTATACGTGACGATAGTAGAATAGATAATGTCCATCCATCAAATTCTTCATGTAAAATAGGGCAAACATGATTATTTAGATGGACAAATGCTTTGTTGGCTGAGAGGTGAGCTTCGACTAATGTTGGGTTTAGATGTTTATTTTACACGTTGCAAACAAAATTTGGTGAAGGTTTATAAAATTGTGTTGCTGTTATTTGAGGTTACAAATTTAATATGCGCACCAAAATTTAAGATAAATAAATAATTAAATAAAAATAATGGAGTGATAAGTATTATTATATGTAACATGTGTAATTGAGACTTTGATTTATAGAAATGTTTTGTGTGATATTTTGATTTTGTATTTTTAAATTTTTGACATTTTGTTAATAGAATAGATGTTTTTCATAATATTTTATTTTGTGTTTCATTTTTGATCCTAAATTAATTTTACAGTTACTACAACTAAGTGTACATTGAAAATTACACTACAATTTAAGACAGATTGGGAAGTAAATTATCATAATTTTTTTTTAGAAAGACATTGCTCAACTTAAATTAACATAAATAAAAATGTAGAAAGACATTGCTCAACTTAAACATCACATATGTTTGCGCAGGATGAATTGGTTATCAACTAATTAGAAAACACCCCAAAAAAATGGTAAAGAGTCTATGGGTTTGACAATCATTCAACTTTACAAACATATGTGATAGATACTATTCCAAAAGAGATGATAAAAGATTTTGCTAATCATGGGCTGTAGTAGTTAGAAAACACCCCAAAAAAAGTGGTAAAGAGTCGATTGGTTGGTTGGTCATTCAACCTTACAAACATATGTGATAGATTATATTCCACAAGTGATATATGATAAAAGATTTTGTTATTGTTTCTAGTAGTTAGAAAACACCCCAAAAAAGTGGTAAAGAGTCTATTGGTTGGTTGGGCATTCAACCTTACAAACATATGTGATAGAATACTATTGCAAAAGATATATATAATAAAAGATTTTGTTACTCATCATTTGTAGTAGTTAGAAAACACCCCAAAAAATTGATAAAGAGTCTATTGGTTAGTTGGCCATTCAACCTTACAAACATATGTAATGAGATACTATTCCAAAAAGAGATGATAAAAGATTTTGTTACTCATGTTTGTAGTAGCTAGAAAACACCCCAAAAAAGTGGTAAAGAGTCTATTGGTTGGTTGGCCATTCAACCTTACAAACATATGTGATAGATATATTTCCAAAAGAGATATATGACAAAAGATTTTGTTACTCATCATTTGTAGTAGTTAAGCTAAACAGTCGATAAACACTATTTGCTCTACTTTTGTAGGAAAAGATCTCATTTCCCATTAAATTACAAGATTGCAACCATATAAACTAGTGGTTGCTTTTATAGGTGCAAGTGTATGTTAGAAAGAATTTTGGTGCAAGGTATATGTTTTAAATGTCAAGTTTTTTGACAATTAGTGTCATCTACGAAATAGAATATTAGATTTTGTGTGTATAAGGAAATACATATATAATTTGAGCAATATATTTTTATAATAGATTTTTTATGTCTAATGTCACTATTAAAGATTAGTATGATCGAAGTACACACATTTCATGTAATAAATATTTTCTGTATACTATGAAATCACAATGTGTAGGAAAGACATGAGCTCCTATATAAAAGACACGTATGTATCACTTTCAAAATGACACCAATAATGATTTAAACCCACGAAATAGAACATACATTTACAAACTTGATGTACCAAATTCTATTACCGAGTTTTAATTATTTATTTTTGGTCTGGTACATTGATTTAATTGCAACATACATATATATGGCACGGGGTGGGTACAAAGACTGTAAAAATTGGTTGTTGTAGTTAGCTATTATAAACTATCTAAAAATTCTATACTATTCTCCACTTTGTGTATGTTATGTATGTTCAAATCGTTCATTTTGATTTTGTTTTCCAAGATATTTTTCTTTCTTGTCATTATTTGTCTGATCTGTTTGCATTTAGCCTAAACCTTCTGCGATAAATGTGAATAAAATGAAACCTACAAATTGTTGAGGTTTGATATTAAATGTGAATAAAATGAATCCTACAAATAGTTGAGGTTTGATGGGTAAAAATGAGTCAGCGTCTCAAATTAAAAAAGCGAAAACAAAGTTAACGAAATATGTTTTTATCCTCAAAAATGCGAAAACAGAGTAAAAGAGGGAACTGACACCAACTTACTTAGCATAGTTAGTATAGATCGAAACTGTAACATACATATGTAAATTAATCTATTAAACACTACAATTCATTATTATCAAATTTATGTGTTTGTTATTTCTACTTGTTAACTAAGTAATGGCGAGGTGTAATATTATCAAATATATTGGAGGTTAAACTGGTTTCTTATCGAGAGAATAGTTAGGATACAATGATTAAATTTATGTTACTTCATGAAAACTCTAAAAATATGACATAGTATTCCTTAAATGATCACAATATTAATATGAGGGAATTATAGATAGTTAGATACTAATAAGGAAATTTGCATATTGACAACCTTATTCGTCATATTTATCAATTATGGACATTTAATTTTTTTGTTCATGCTTTTCAAAACTACAATGTAGTGTCCTTTTCTATGTTATACATAAATATTACCATTTTTTTTTACCGTAGCCCTCCTTGCATTGCATCATTATATTCGGATAAAGATTAACTCTTTTTAAAACACATTTTATTTATGCTCCTTTTAGTGTCTAGATGTAAATCCAACAATAAATAACCGACAAGATTACTCTGAATTTAAAAAATAATCACATTTATAAAGCCAACATAGCCTATATACCAAGGCCGCAATGATAACTTTTTCGGTAATTGTTAAGCACATTGAAAATAAAATTTGCATATTGACAACCTTATTCATCATATTTATCAATTATGGACATTTTTTTGGTTCATGCTTTTCAAAAACTACAATGTAGTGTCATTTTCTATGTTAAACATAAATATTGCCATTTTTTTCCATAGCCCTTCTTGCATTGCATCATTATATTTGGATAAAGATTACCTCTTTTAAAAACACATTTTGTTTATGCTCCTTTTAGTGTCTACATATAAGTCCAACAATAAAACATTGACAAGATTACACTGAATTTAAAAATAATCACATTTATAAAGTCAACATAGCCTATACACTAAGGCCACAATGATAACTTTATGGAAATTGTTAAGCACACTAAAAATAAAATTTGCATATTGACAACCTTATTCATCATATTTATCAATTATGGACATTTTTTTTGTTCATGCTTTTCAAAAACTACAATGTCGTGTCATTTTCTATGTTATACATAAATATTGCCATTTTTTTTTCCGTAGCCCTCCTTGCATTGCATCATTATATTCAAATAAAGATTACCTCTTTTAAAAACACATTTTAATTATGCCCCTTTTAGTTTCTACATGTAAATCCAACAATAAACACCGACAAGATTATATTGAATTTAAAAAATAATCACATTTATAAAGTCAACATAGCCTATATACCAAGGCCGCAATGATAACTTTACGGTAATTGTTAAGCACATTGAAAATAAGTCAACATGTTTATACTACCTAAAATCATAATCTATCGATGCATATCAATGAAAGTACTAAGAAAATATATGTAAATGCTATTGTGACTCTACCCAAAAAAAAAAAAAAAAATCAAGGAAAAAAACTATACAATCTCTTAAAATCGTTTCCATTGAAATTGAAGATACAACAAATGTTCTATGCACAAACTTCTATGCACAATATTGTGAATAGATACTACAATGTAATAAAAGTGTCTACATTTCTGAAGCCACAAAGTTAGCCGTATATAGTTTAGTAAACATGAATTTTATTTAGGCATTTTCCTCGTTCCTCTAATTTAATAAGATACAATATGCATAAAATATGTGATGGTTAATAGTATTATAGAATTAGTGTGACTGTCATTAGGCATCCACCTTTGAAGATGTCCTTGCTCAAAAGTGTCAAATTCGGGAGGCTCCAATATTTACAGGGTACCGGATTTTAGATATTTTTCTACAATCCTATGTATTTATTATCCTAGATTTTTTGGATTTATAAAGTCCCTAAGCCAACAATTACTTGTCATGCCACATGAGGTTAACTTTATAGCCCTTACATCTAATCCCTTGGAGAGCTACCATCATACATAGTGGAGTGAGGACTTATGTCTGCTAAAATTGCCCGATTCAGATTCAATCCAGGCATTGCCCCATAAAATAAGGCCAGATCAAGATGGGGGAAATACAAATTTCATGCAACAAAAAGAAAAAGAAAAAGAGAATGGAAGGAAATAATAGTGCGGCGCCATTTGTTGCAAAGACATACGACATTGTTGATGATCCCTCCACCGATTTTGCTGTCTCCTGGAGCCCAGCTAATAACAGCTTCTTCGTCACGGATCCCCACTACTTTTCCCTCAATCTGCTGCCGCGCTTCTTCAAGCACTACAACTTCTCCAGCTTCGTTAGACAGCTCAATACATATGTGAGTATCCTTCGCTTATACTGCTTTCATGTTTTCACATTCCCCCTTTTTCCCCTCCGGTAAAAGTTTGAATGGTGTTTTCATGGCGACAGGGTTTTTGGATCGTAACAGTGGAACTTTCCCATGGAACTTTTTTGGTGAGCAAAAACATTTATTGAGCAACATTTCATAAAGTAATTGCAGGGACATCTTGTGATGGGTTGTGTATCAAATATGAATCTGAAGGTGAATTGGAGGAAGACACCATTATTTTGAAGGAGCAGCGATTCGAGCAGTAGAAGATCTCATTTGCCGCAGTAATCGATAACCAGCTTTGATTACTCGGATTCTACAAAACAGGGCAAGCCTTAGCGATGGTCAAAAGAGGAGGAAAATGCTTAAATTGCAGTCAGATGGGATAACCAGTACAAAAGAATTTTCCCTGCTGGATATGCCTCACATCGACTCTGAACCTATACCTGGACTGCTCTCGAAGCAGCTCATTGTGACTTCTTCACTTATTAATCAGACCTCGAAGAATTGCATTGAAAGTTCTGAGTTTGAGATCGATGTGGGCTGGGAATATGATGATATGGGTGTGAGTAATTTTGAGGACATATTATGGAGTAACATGCTCATTTAGCAAGCCCAATCCACCAATTACAAATCAGAATTAATTGATCTACCGTGGAATCAGAATGCCAAATCTCCAATCTCTAAGTGAAGATGATCTCATAGATTTTATTGATAAAAGAATGAATTTGTTTGGCTGTCCTATGGTAGTGGACCTACTATGTCGTTGTTTTATGCTCTCTATTTTGCAGATTTGCCTAATATGATTTTCATGGCCGCCTTTGTCTGTAGTTTTATTTGTTCTTTTCCTTTGACATTTTCTTTGGGATACTAATTTGTATTGCCCTAGTGGAAAGTGTAAAATTTCTATCTCCCTCATGCATTTGTTGTCAACATTGGTTACTGACATCCATGAAAATGAGGGTTGAGTGCAGGGATGGAGTAATGGCAGGTTCCGCAGCATAGTGCACCGGTTTGTTTACAGTGTGTGGATGGATCACATGTCTCTTGCATGGTTTGTACACTTTCTAGCCGATAAAACAATATCGGCTCGACAGAGCTTGTGGACGACAATTACCCACGATGTTACAAGCCTTTTATCTTCTCAGATTTCAAGCAACACTACTTCAATCATTTTCCAACATACTCCTCTCCTTGTTTCACCGCATGTAACAAACATGACTCTAACATGATCAGTTTAAATTTGTCAGTGTGCTCCCAGCCTGTGCCAACATAAGAGCTCTCGAATAGGGTATGGACAACCATCAAAACATAAAATAGAGGAATTTTGTTAGATGTAGTTGCAAATGTTTTGGTAGACATGTATGTAGAATGTGGAACCTTACATAAAGGCACATGAACTGTTTAGCAGAATGCAACTTATGTTCTTCGTTCAAACATCTATCATAGATCATAGAATATATTTTACAACAAATTACACCTCCAACAAACTTAATAACATTATCCTCACCGGCGTAAGTTGCAACTCATGTGCAATTGCTAGTTGTAATGTTATTGAGTGCCGAGGAAAAAAGTGTTGCGATTGAAGCCTAATGTAATGTTTTTGTAGCATACTTCTATGCCATTGTTTTTTGTGGATAGTTGTAATATAATTTTTATAATACAAATGCTATTTCATAAAAGTTTTTTTTTAAAAGAAAGAAGATATGAGATGTAATATTTAATCTTAAGGACCTTGTCTCGCAAGAAATACTATTCTAAGAATAAGTCAATTACATTGGTGTAAATAAAATTAAATAGTTTTTAACTTTAAGAAATAGTGAATTTTTTTGTTGACGATCTAATTTATTTTGTATTATGTTGTCATTGAATTGTTGTTCAATATAAGCAATGGCCAAAGAAATAATTTATGCAGGTAAGGATTTGAACTGCCGTATTATTATTACTACAAAAAAGTAGTAATTCTCTTGTAGGCGTCCACCTTTGAAGTTGTCTTTGTTGGAATAAGTGTCAAAATCTGACAATGTTTTCAGAGCAAACTTTTCCTGACAATATTATTTTCTATTGTACCAAAATAAATATATAAATATTTGGATTACGGCCTAATTTACAACTCCCCTACAATTGCTAGTATATTTTGTGTGTCCATAGCATTGGGGGTAGTGGGGTTCGAGGGTGAGTAATGACCAACTCGTAGCTCACAAGTCACGAGTCATTGAGCTGCCATTTGTTTTTGGTCGACAACCTACCCACCGGTCTCTGTGTATTTCTAGGCGAGCGCAAATCTTGGAAAATTTTGGCTCGTGGCTACGTGGGCTTTATATGCGGTGGGACCCTATATGCCCCCTTGTGTGGTATACACACATTTTAGGGGTCATGTGAATAAATGCAATTGCGAGATGATGGGAGCATGTGGTAGTAGTTAGGTGAGTTGGTAGGTGCATGTGCTCATACATGGGAGGTCTTGGGTTCTAAACACAATTTTTTTGGTGTGTGTATACAACGAAATTGGAAAAAATGAAAAAAACTAAGTCCTAATTTGTGTGTATACCACACCCACCAAATTTTGTGTTTCTCATTTAAAGCAAGCGTGGTGATGTTTCGGCTTGTGTATGTCATTTTTAAAATTAAGCTACATAAATCTCCATAAATGGGGGCATTGTAAGTTCGGGCACGGAATTTGATGTCAACCCTTCCTTCATTTATCTATTGTTGAATTTAGGTAATAAGGATTAAGGAATATCATAGATCGTTATATTTTAAACATTTATACCATATCATAGATTTCAAGGATTTAATATCATTTATTTTATTATTTGAAAAATTATATATTTTAACCAAAATAAATAGAAAAGTTTTGTACAAGTATTGTCACAATTGAAATGATCATGTATGGTGTTGAATGTGAAAATTGAAATGATTTCATAGGAGATTGGTGGTTGCATTTGGAGAAACATGAGTAGTTGGAAAGCGATGTCCAAATGATAGTTAATGTAAAGATTTGAAATACATATGGAGTGGTCGAAATTATAAATAATGAATATCTATTTTAAGCTTAATTAATGAATATATTTTACATGTGTATGTATTTGGGTGTTCAAAGACATTTTGTTCCATCTATTGATATCCAAATTGATTCTCCTATGAGGGCTGAGCAACATCATGAAACTAGCAAGATGCTTAGAGATAGAAAAATCATGATATAAGTCATTTTGTAGGGGGAGGGGATTCAACTGACTCTTTGTCACTTAGGCATTGGAGAAATGGATATCACCTTACTAAGGGTTTGATCTACCCTCACTACTTTAGGTTGTGCCTTCAACCAGGGTGAGAGGACCCATTCTATAACCCGTGTTGGTGAAGGATATCAAGAGATCCTTCTTTGCACAATTTTCATGAAAACCTTGAGAAAATATGATCAATACAACACAATCTAACTCTCACGAGTTGTCACACTAGAGAGTGGAGATGTTTCAGGACAAATTTCGGGTTACTAAAGACAATAATTGAAACTTGATTATCTCTTTGCATATTTTGGCAGTGAAATTTGTTAAATCTTTGTGGATACAGTACAAATAGGGGTAGTTCATGTAGGATTTATCATTTGAGAAGTTTTGGTGGGAAGTTAAGCAAGATAAAGTTGATTATACTAGATATTTGAGAGCCTTTACAAATATTGGAACACTCACAAACAAAATGCTTCAAAATAGCCAAAATATTCCTTCAACCAGAAGGTGTGTATCAATGGAGGCCCAGAGATGCACGATTTCATACACTCTTCAAGAATTCAACACAAAGGCTCGTGTTAAAGACTCAATTAAACATTGGAAATCCTTGATTAGTCATGCCTAAGATACACTCATAGGCTAACAAACAATCTTTGTCAACACAGTGAAAGTAAAGTGATTTTAAATTGTTTATTTCATTACAAGATGAAAGATCTCCTCACAATGAAATTGCAAATGCCACAATACTACCACGTGGATAAGATCTTGTGTGATTCAAAGGGATTTTAACATAAGATTGCAACAGGAACATGAAAAACTATTTGAAAACATTCTGAAATAAAAGCAAACACAATTATGCTCATGATCAACACAAATTCATTCAAGGTTCACTAGATTCATCAACAGGGGAAAGTTTCTTCAACAATCTCAGAGCTTGTCAATGGATGTACACTTGCAACCATCTTGACATGACTAAATCTACAAACACAGGGAAATAAATAGGTTTCTCAGACAGGTCTCTCGGGAAAATGGTTTTCTCAAACTTTCTCAAAAAAATTAACCCCCTATGTAAGAGTATTCTCATTGCATTTATACAATTTCACTCGCTCACTCATCCTAAATTTTCCCCCAAAAGTCTAAATCTTCAAGAGAATATTCCTCTTTACAACATACTGTTTAATCATGTTTATTCCCTTGAAAATATCTTACTTTCTGTTGCTAGGTGGATAAATCATGAACTAATCATGTTTCTCAGTTCCTCAACTATGATTGGGATGCCATGTCATAACTTTTGATAGTCTTTTTAATCATTCTTTTATTTTGTCGTGCAAGAAATCCCCTTTTAATAATTCTCAGGTGGCTCCATATGGCTTGATCTGACAAGCAATCATTTTCACCTTCGAGAATACACCTTGAGGAATAGATATCGCATTCATGCCTCTCAAAAATGAGTGTCCTTGCATGGATTATACCACATATCTGCTGCTGCGAGTCCGAGTTGGCCAAGTGTAAAGAGGAGCCAGCAGAAGCCTCCACGTGTCTCCTTGGCGCAACTACAAAGGTGAAGTCTAGAGGCAGGTTCCCAAACGAGCGCAAGTCCTCCAGTGTTCAAAACTCGAGAGAGTTGCATCGGTCATTGAAAATTCCGAGCATGGGAAGGTCCAGCAGAAGCTTCCACATGTTTGTTTGATGTAACTTCAAAGATGAAGTCTAGAGGCGGGACCTCAAACGAGCGCATGCTCTCCATGTGTCTCAGGCTCGAAAAAGTTGACTGCTATTGAAAATTTTTAAGAATTAGCGGAAGGTGCCACATGCCTAGGGTTTCGAGAAAGTTGCATCGACCACTTGAAAAGTCTAAGTATGGGAAGATCCAGTGGAAACCTCCACGTGTCTCTTCGGCGCTCTTTCAAAAGTAAAATTCAGGGGCAGGTCCCCAAACGGGCGTGAGCCCTCACATGTCCGGGCCTAAGAAAGTTGCCTTAGTCGTTGAAAAGTCTCGGCATAAAGAGGAGCTAGCGAAGTCTCCACGTGTCAGGGTCCGAGAAGTTGCATCGCGCTTGAAAAGTCTAAGTATGGGAAGATCTAGCAGAAACCTCCACATGTCTCTTCGGCGCACTTTTGATATGGTGCCCAAAAGCGGAGACCCCAAACAAGCGCGGGCTCTCCACGTGGAAAAGATCTTAGTTGAGGCGGGCCTGGGGCCTTTTGCATTTTATGCCACTCAGAAGAATTGTGTGCTTTTAAACATTCTGGCCCGCCCACCCGCTTTCAATATAGGTTTAACACGTGGCTTTCTAGGGCGTTGGCGGAGTCGCAACTTATTTTTACACCTTTTTACCTTTTTAAAACAAAGCCAAAAATTCCAAAATACCTTTGGTGACCCGCCTTCCCGTCTTTGATGTAAACTCAACACGTGGCTTTATCTGGGCACTTGTGGGGTCGCACTTCACTTTTATACCTTACTCCCTTTTATCATAATGTCTCAAAATTCCAACAGGGCCCGCTTTCCGCAACCACTCGTCTTATGACACGTGTACATCTTCGGGGTCAAAGTAAGAAATTTTTTTTTGCTTCATATTATTGAATAGCCAATTAGAAATTATCGGAGCCACGTGACCAATTTGGTATTTTTACAAATGTAACAAAAGTGACAAGTTCACCAAATAGACCAGCCGTGCCGCATCCAATTAAAGATGACCATGTGTCCACGGATGTTGGGACAAGATTTACAGAGGAGACACAATCATGGACGACGCCCAACAACAAAATTTTTCCTCGTAGAGAAAAGACTGTAAATAATACCAAGACTCAATGTGATCCATGACCCAAGGAAAGGATTGACAATGACAACTAAATGAGGGAGAAAGTTTTCACGCATCCATACAGGGAGACAAAAATACTTCTAACTAGGCGGGCTGGAAATTTTAAATGACAAAGGGGTGAGATTACAATTGAGCACCAACACCGTCCTTTTTAGTTCTCTCCAGGAGTATTTACCAGTTCGTAAAAAAAAGAAACCTGTAACTATCAAAGCCTGTGCTGGGGATTCTTGAACAGATTCCACAACATAACAATATGCCAAACTTGTGATTGTGATTGTAATTTTTAAATTGCCTCGCAGTTAATCTATTTATATAAGTAAAAACAAATATAAATTTATGAAGCTTTCTTAAGCAATAAAATACAAGTGGCATGTTTGTAGAATGAATAGTTATCTTGAATTTCCTATCAACAAATCCAGAAGTAATACATTATATTTATAATGCGTGGAAGTTTCGTAAGCCCTGCCCTCTCGAAAATTTTCAAATTCGTGGCGATTTCGGAGAAGCCCTGGAAAGAAATGTTATTGCCGTTACACAATTGATCAGCGGCATTGTTGTGAGCAAATTCTCTGGACATTTTCCTGAATTTTACCGCATTTGTTTCTGTAAATCTGTCGAGAAGCCCCTGCTTGCGGTTGACAAAGTCTCTTTCGAAAAATATACTGGCGACATTTCATTTGTTACTGAACACGGTACACAACATTTTTGTTTCATGCGCGGGGAAGCAATCACATCAAGGTGGACTTCTTCTTCTTCTGATGAAAATAATAATCTGGCAGCTGTATTTTCCAGCAAGATGCCATTTTCTACATTCTCAAAGCATCTCCCGCATTGGGACTTCTTAGCTTATAGATTTGAGCTGTTGTCGTGCTATGAATTCCTCCCTCGGAGGAGCAGGATGCAATGCAAGAAACAAAATCGTCGAGTCATCACCATTGCAATGTGGAGCCGTTGAGTGAGGGAAAAAATGTATGAGGAATGTAACGTCAAGTTTTTGAGCTGATGATTAAATGTTGTCACCGAATGTAGGGCTATTCTCGGTCGATGCAATGAACTTCAATGAGTTATTGATGAAATGCTACCAGTGTCGAACAAAACAAATGTATAATGCACATCTAATCCAAATAAATTTCAATGATGTATGATGCCAATACAACAAATCCAAGTGTCAAGGTAATGCTGCTAGGCCCAGTGTAACTCAGATCTTGATGCCAAAGAGCCAAGTCTTGAATGTTGTGAAATCACACTTGAAAGGAGAAATATGGATATAACATGATCAGATCTGATAGAAACCTCAAAAGTACATGGACCTGTAGGATTAACACGGTCGTATGGGAGTCTTAATAGAGAGAGGAGATGCAGCGACACTATTCACTATTAAATATAACTAGTGCAACACCATTTGATTAGGGGAATGAATAAAAATCACATGGATATTGAATTCTTTTGTTGAACCCAAGACTTACAGCTTGCAAGTTTCACATCCTACCACTTTAATAATTTTTAGAATAAATTTGGCTTCTTGTGCGCTGCGTGGGAAAAGAGGGCTTTGTCCATAACAGTGAAGTGCAAGGAATTCTCTGCTCCAAAGACTATTTGCAGGTACTAAATCACTGATTTTTGATTAAAATGAAATAAAACTCTCAACATTTGAAAATCATGAAAGAAAATAACTTTTTTGTGCAAGTACGGATAAGTAAATAAATTTCTTCAGTGTGTACAATGTGTGGGTGGACCTCACACTTCTTGTTTCACAAATTATTTGATCTAGAAGCTTGAAGTCCGCTACTCAATCTTCCTTCAGACCTTCGTGGAACAGCGCCACGTGTCTTCTTTCATATCCAATGATGCTACCAAGTGTTTCATCCTCTTGCTCTTGTTTGCGGACTTATTTTTGTTTGTGTTTAAATTTTTCCGGGGATTGAAATCCGCCAACCTTTTTGTCTTTGATGGGCGCAAAATGTTGCCACGTGCACATCGCTTTATGATCCGCTGTTTTTAGTTTTATTTTCTTTACGGTGCGTGTCATCACTAAGACCGGCTTTAGGTCTTTGGTGTTTGGAGCTACATGCACATAAACAAAGCCGAGTTAATCTTGTGCTACTCATCTATGTCCCACATTGGTGGCGTTTCAACACCCATATAGGAATAAATAGATATATGGTGCGTTCCATCACTAAGACCCATTTCGGGTCTTTGGTGTTTGGAGCTACATATTGCACATAAACAATGCCGAGTTAATCCCGTGCAATCTCATCTATCCCACATTGGTGGCGTTTCAATGGCCATATAAGAATACATAGATCTAGGGTGCGTGTCATCACTAAGATCGGTTTTGGGTCTTTGGTGTTTGGAGCAACATGCACATAAACAAGGCCAAGTTAATCTCGTGCTATCTCATCTATCCCACATTGGTGGCATTTCAACGTCCATATAGGAATAAATAGATCTAGGGTGCCTGTCATCACTAAGATTGGCTTCGGGTTTTTGGTGTTCGGAGCTACATGCACATAAAAAAGGCCGAGTTAATCTCGTGCTATCTCATCTATCCCACATTGGTGGCGTTTCAACATCCATATAGGAATAAATAGATCTAGGGTGCCTTCCATCACTAAAAGCGGCCGGGTCTTTGGTGTTCAGAGCTACATGCACATAAAAAAGGCCGAGTTAATCTCGTGCTATCTCATCTATCCCACATTAGTGGCATTTCAACACCCATATAGGAATAAATAGATTTAGGGTGTGTGCCATCACTAAGACCGACTTTGGGTCTTTGGTGTTTGGAGCTACATGCACATAAACAAGGCCGAGTTAATCTCATGCTATCTCATCTATCCCACATTGGTGGCATTTCAACACCCATATAGGAATAAATAGATCTAGGGTGTGTGCCATCACTAAGACCAGCTTCGGGTCTTTGGTGTTTAGAGCTATATGCACATAAACAAGGCTGAGTTAATCTCGTGCAATCTCATCTATCCCACATTGGTGGCATTTCAATACCCATATAGGAATAAATAGATCTAGGGTGTGTGCCATCACTAAGACCGACTTCGGGTCTTTGGTGTTTGGAGCTACATGCACATAAACAAGGCCAAGTTAATCTCGTGTTATCTCATCTATCCCACATTAGTGGAGTTTCAACACTCATATAGGAATTAATAGATCTAGGTTGTGTGCCATCACTAAGACCGGCTTTGAGTCTTTGGTGTTTGGAGCTACATGCACATAAACAAGGCCAAGTTAATCTTGTGCTATCTCATCTATCCCACATTGGTGGCATTTCAACGTCCATATAGGAGTAAATAGATCTAGGGTGCATGCGATCACTAAAACCGGTTTCGAGTCTTTAATGTTTGGAGCTACATGCACATAAACAAGGCCAAATTAATCTCGTGCTATCTCATCTTTCTCATCTACAAATTCAGTGCCAGTCTCCATATTACTTTTTTCAGACCATTTTTTTGTAAAACAAGATTACGAAAACCCTTGGAAAATGTAAAATCGTATCCTCATAATGAAGGAATATCAAAAATTCTGAAGTAAAGCCGTGGCATGTATATACTGCAGGGCAGGCGCAAGAATTGAAGCGAAGTGTAGTGAAATCCACCGATTCTGCGATGTGATCGATAAGGAATCACGCCGGATAGCTGCAGGCTGCTTCCTTTTAATTTGAAGTGCCCTATGAGAGCCTCATTTTCTTGTCCGGAAAGATTTCTCAGATTAAGCTTAGAAATTCAACACATTCGCACACCATAAGCTGTGCAGGTCGTGGTTTGAATCTGGGTCTCAAGTGTGCTGGGGATCACAGGCTCCTGCTACCTAATGACGTGTTTGATGGCTGATATTTGATATTTTCTATTTTTCTAAATAATTCTGCCATTGAAATTGAAAATTCTCTTCAATTTTTTGAAATTATATTAATTTAATTCAAGGAATTTAAGTATTTCCGGGGATTGAAGTCCGCCCACCCTTTTTAACTTTTATGGGTACTGAATGTTGCCACTTGCACAGCTCCCTTGTTTTTAGTTTTACTTTTTATTTTATTTTAAAAATTTGAAAATATGATGAAACAAAGAAAATCAATGACATCATGTTTTCCTCTAAATTGTTGAAGGTTGTAATAACATGTTGATTTTTAGGCCAATCAAATTGAATATAAATGCCTTTTACAATTATTTTGTTAAAAATGTGCATGTTTACTAATGTGGAAAGTATATATTTGTTAATGAAAATAATAACAATGTTTGATTAGTCAAAAAGGAAAAATAATAATAAATGGTTAAACAACGCTGATACCTATAGAATATTTTGCCTCCGGCAATAGTAACAAAGCTATAGAATGACATATCCTGGTGTTGTGAATAGAGTGTATGTCAAACATGCTGAACATTTGATTTTTTTTTATGTGAATCATGTTTACCATGTATGCAAATCACATGGAATGAGAAGGAGATCAGAGGCGGTGTTGGGTAAACAGATCTTGACATGCAACATTTGTTTGGAGCCCATACTAATAGAACTATGTGCAACGATGGAAGATGTGGAATGCAACAACAACCAAAGGAAAAAGAAATCTAGCTTGACACCCTTATGTTGATATTTTTGTTGTTAGCGATATTTAAATCGTTAACATATGTTCTTTGAGGCAATGATTTTGTACAAATTGAAATAACATCACCTCCTTTTAATTTAGTTATACATTAGGCGTGTTTGAAGATGTAAACTAATGCAACAGACCTTGATTTTTTCCACACATATTCTTTGTCATATGGATGCACTAAATATTTGGCCTACATTGCATTGAGGCGTTTAATGGAAAAAGATGAACCTAGTTGGTTTTGTACATAGGGGCAATGGATGTCTAGTGTTTGAACTGTGGATGATGCACTTAGAATTAACAAACCCATATGAAAAAAACAAAATGTGTTGTCAGACTTGCATCAATATCACGACCAGAATTTTCTAGCTTTGTCCCACAAAGTCGTTGAATATTATTAGACTATTAGGGGTGTGAAATATGCCCATTTAGCACTTCATAAAATGAATCTGTACAACAAAATGCAATCAAGAATCTTACAGGCTCAAGGTAGTTTAGGTTTTTGGTAAAATGGTGGCTATCTAAAATTGTGATTGGATATTTTATTAGTATTTTAGGTGTGGTAGAATAGATTGTTTTTTGGATTTCACTCTTTTTAAGAAGGTTATGGTGTAAAATTTCTGTGAAAGAAGTAACTAGATGGATCTGCCATTATAAAAAAATTATCCCCTGCATAGTCTTCGTTAGCCTCCATAATGAGCCATGATAAAGTAAGAATCAATGGCCTAGTTTGAAGCACAATTGAATACAAAAGTTGACCGACATGACAATGCACGATGGGTATTTTTTTCTTTTCGTGATAACAAAGTATGTTTTTTTAGAGAAATATTTATGCAAAAAAATACCTTACAAAATTAGTGAAGTGTAAGAACGCTATTAATGCAAATCCATTTCCTACTAAAGGGATGAAATATCGTGATAGCTAAATGCAAACAAATATGCAACAGAACATGCAAAAATTAGAATCAAAAGAGGGGTCCATATATGTAAGCTGAGAATGCAACACACATATGAAAGATGTGTAAAAATTTAAGTTCAAATGTCAAAAAAGTGAAGACTATATACAATGTTGACATTGTTGTTTATATTTGGGAGAGGATAAAGAGTAGCATTTTCAAAAATTACAAAATGTGGTCACCGGAAAGCTATATAGATATTTGACAATATTCTATTTATCACACAAATATGATTTTGCAATGAAAATCAATCCAAAACATGTTTCGAAGTAGAGAAAAATACAAGAAACGACATAATATTCTTCATATGGCAAGGGTTGTTTCACGAAAGAAAGCTGGAAAAAGTTTCGATAATCAGTTTGTTAATGTATCTGCAAATCCAAAAAAAAAAAGATGTTAGCGACAAAGGATATTTTGTAAATGAATAAAATGTGGCAGTATAAATGTGGAAAGGTATAAACCTTATGGGCGGATATCGGTGTTGACATTGACAATGGTGTTAGTTTGATCAAGCATAAAAGTTCCTTGCAGTGTGAAAGTTTGAAGGAGATGTATGATGCAACTTTTTTTTTTTTTGCACATAGTTTTCATGAGTTGTTTCATTAATCGAGGCAATAATTTGACCATAGAGAGGACCAGAAAGTACATTTGAGGTTGAAGTAGATGTTTCTATATCACAAATCAATCGGTGGGTATGGTGAAATGTGCTCTCTTGGTTACAATTTGCACATGTTATTGTTGTTTGTTGCTAATGAAAGAAGGTTTCAACTTTGAAGTTGTATTTGTTGCATACAATTTGAAACGACTTGGAGTACATGTTGGAGACAGTTAATGAACCTTATACCTAAGAAATGCCGAGTAGAAAGAAAGAGATAACAATCAACATTGTATAAAAATAAATCTTTGTATTGAAGGTAATATTATTGTAATTTTCATTTTCTTACCTCTATTGTTGCATTCAATATTGTTTGCATAGCTTATAGTGATTGTTTAGTCTTTAATGGGGTGATATATTTTGATTGTGAGGTCCTTAGTGCATTGTTAGGGTTGTTTCGCTTGACTACATTCTTGAACACATAAATGGAACTTGTTTTTGCGAGAGATATTGTTTGATTGTATCGAACAAGGCTGCAAATGTCTCGAACAAGTATATCTTGCGTTTGATGAAATGTTAGAATGTTCAAATATTGTGTAAGGAAGATTAAGAAAAGGGACTAAAAAATGATGGAGAGAATAGAAAGAGGTGAAGGTATCAATGTTTTTTCCCTATAGACAACCCATGTTTAATTTAAATAAAAATTGAGTTCCAAAATTGTGTGCATAAGTTACAAAAACTGCAATTGTATAGCTATATGTATTGTGAAGTACTTGATTTATTGTAGTATTTAGTATAAACTTGAACTCACTTGAAACCGGGGTATGTTCTCTTTGGTGTTATTGTTATTTAATAATAGAATATAGTCGTAGTCTCCATGATTGTAATTGGTCTTTGGCACTATGTCGAACTATTTTATACTGAGACTCCTTTGGATGGTAGAATCTTTTCTTGAGATGCCTCGATTTGATGTTCGTTGACATTTAGTCTCTTTGTCATTTCACCTTCTTTGTTTGTTAAATCTATGTGTAGAAGTTCTTTGTTCAACTCCTTGTTGAACATTGTTTTATATGCAACAATGACGTCCCCCTGAAACAAATTTCCAATTTTGCAACTATTGAGATCATTAATTGATGTGGAGGCACATGGAATCGTATCTTGCCTGCAAAACAAAATGGAAATGGATTAATGACATAGTAGGGTGTACATAAATTCTAGACAAGATATTTGTAATTTCTCACCTCTTTGCTTGCTTGAGGTTGTTCATTTGCAGAAATGGTTTCCAAGTTCCTCTTCATTTCATTCTCCTTGCAAGAATACTAGAAAAGATGAAATTTAGTGAGTGTAGATGAAACATTAAACTCCAATCTGTTCGTAGAAATGAAAAGAATGAATTGAATGTTGTAGGAATGAATTTGCAAAGAAAAATAGGTTCAATAGTGTTATAAAACATAGTATTTGTATAATGGAATACAAATAGGTGAGGATTGTATTGCAAGGATAAATAAAACAAATAAATTGTATTGATGGATTTTTTAAATAAAAATAAGCATATGTGATACCTTGAGTGAATGCTAGTTTTGAAATGTGCCTTACTAAACCATCACTACCGCTTGCTCGTGCTTGAAATAACTTTTTATAAAATGGTTTGCAAGTTTGTGATGCTTTTGATTTCCCTGAAAGTACAATAGAAACAATGAAATTTAGTAATTGGAAATGAAATATTTGAGTTAAAAAAAGTAATGGAAGCTCAACTAAAGAACTTTTTGTTTGTGGCATCATATTGCTTGTGGAAGTTAGCTTGTAGATAGTAAACATAACAATAAATTAAATCATGAAGAAGTTGTATAAGAGTAATCATATTTTATACCTTGATCATAGTTAAGGTGCGAATGTTTTTTTCCTATTTCTATTTACCGATCCAATCCCGGTGAAGGTTTTTATGTTTGTAGAAATTAGTTGCCAACGAGGAAAAAAATAAAATCTTGTACATAGGAAGACAATGGCATTCGTGGAGGATCTACACAAGGTTAAGCCCATTTACAAACCACTTCCAAGAGCGAGGCACCAAATTATACCAATTGCAATATTTTCATTAAATTGAACGGTTGCTGCAAAAGGAAATTTTTTGAGTATAAGTCATGGTAAAAGTGTTAGAGGCTGATATAGTATTTGTATAGTGTAATAGCAATATCAAAAGATATTATTATCTTATGTATAACAATGCACATTTTGCATTAATACAAAATATGTCTAATAATAAGTTTTTTCAATACCTTAAGTATGCTCAAGGATTCAATGTTTATTGTACTTTGATCTTAGTAATTGATGATATTTGTTATGTTTAAAATAGGAAAACACATCTTGTAAAAGTACTAATGGGTAAAAAATTAGTGCATGTAGGAAAATTATATGACAATGCGGAATTGGGTTGGCTACAATCCAAAATAATAAGTTTTAGTCATCTATGTCAAGTGAAGTATACATGTCTATGAACTATTTGGCCAGAGGTAATGCAATTTGACCATATGTGTTCGATGTGTTATTTAGTGAATGGATTTTCTTTTGTAATGAAAAAATGAAAGTTGTAAGTGAACATGTGTTGATTTAGAAGGTTTGAGGTATTATTAATTTTTACATATCAATATTGAATTCTCCAAATATGTATGTGGAATGTTTCTGAGATGAGTTTGACAATGTTTGATTAATAAATGCAAGCATATTTTGTAGTGCCGCATTTGGAGCTGCAAAGAGATTTATAATTTTCAATTGTTTTCCATGTACTTGAAAAAAACAAGAAACACTTCTACTTTATCAACATCGTGTGTAGGAATGGTATATGCATTTTAGTGGAAATCATTATACCATGCACATGATATGTGTGTATGTGATGGAAGTTTGGAAGTAGCTTGTGTAGTGTTATCTGATATGTGTGTTTCTTGTAAGCACATTATGTCAGATTGCATTAAGCTTAGATCATGCATGACGTCCTCCACACATGCTTGAAGTATTTGTGTATTCAAAGAACAAAAATACAATGCATAGGTGGATATCATTTAAGAAAAAATCATTTTCAAGTTGCCATTTTGCTTGTGATTCAAGGTGATTCATTTCAATAAAAACTTGTTTTCTTATTTTAAAGTTTTTATTGATCAAAGGCTGTATAAAATATAGGTTTTTATAGTCTTCACATGTGAAAGGGTAGTGTAAGTCAATCCATGTATCATGACTCCGAGAGGGCTAAATGCAAGATTGTCTATTGTAAGTCCTTGAGCTCTATGTATCGTGTGTGAACATGTAAGATGGACTGGGAAATGACTTCAAATTGTCAAAGTTTTTTTATTTGGTGAGTGTTGTAAAGGCCTAACAATATGCAAAATAAGACAAATTGCGGGTTAATGTTGGGTGGATGCAAGTGCACCTGTTTAGAAATTTTGATGTTGTCCAATGCTTAAATCGTTGAATCATATCCATATGATGTCCTGATTTTTTGTGGTAGTATAAGCATCAAAAGTGCCGAATGACACATTGACCAATCCATCTTGGATATCATAATTACTAGCAAAGAGTTCAACCAAGATGCCTTATTTGAAAATAATGCTCTTTGGAAGATAAATTGTCTTGGCATATGCATTTGTTTCTTCATACAATGAATCTTGTTATCAATTGCATTGATGACAATATTTGTTCTAGGCATTTGCAAAAGCATTTTCCTATTGTGGTCATTAGACATTTGTGTTTTTGTAAAAAAGGTATGGAAAAGAAGGATCATTTGGTGGTGGTCTATGACACCTATTGTTGTGCTAGGAGATGTCAAAATATGTTTACGAGCCTATTTTTGAAACAAAAATTGGTCTTTTTGTCTGATTGTCTCGTTCAATTCATAGACCTTGACCTTGTTAGCCCAAAAAATATGGAATCGGTTGTTTGTCTATACGAGGTGTTTCAAATACAAAGCAGTCATTGACAGGTTGGGCCTGGTAGAAATCACCACAAAAGACCATGTCGGTATTCCTAAAGTGCAATGCGGGTGATATCTTTATATCCATGAGTCTATTATCAGTGTGATACAAGAATTGGCCACCAACAAGTGAATTTCATCTATAAAGACAAGTTGCAATTGTTGATAGTGTTTTGACAATGTATCGAGTCATTCAACACTTAATGGAGTCACTTGAGACTTGTTAAAAGACAATAAGAGTGCTAAATGAAATGTTGTTCCACCTGCATTGTAAGCTGTTTTTCATGTGAATGCCAAAATAAGACCTTTTGGTTTTAATGGATCACTTTTGGTAGAATTATTATAGATATGAAGTAAAGTTTCAAAGATCATTTTTGTAGTGAATGTTTTCCCTATTCTTGCACCACTTGTTAGGATGAGATACAATGGAGTGCTAGGATCGATATGTTTTTTTAGTGCAATGTCTTTTACAATTTCCTATTGATTTTTGTTTAACATTCTCATTTTTTTGTAATATATTGTGTTGTCAAAGATGAATGGATGTTTTCCAATTTCAAATAGTTTAGTTTTCTTTTTGGGTGCTATCGAATTACATAAAGGAAGATCTAGATGTATGTCATATGTTTCATTGACTCCTTGGTTTTGTTGTTGGAAAGAGGATGTTGTGGAAGCATTGTTTGCTTCATTTTTATGTCTTTAAGGGCAGAATTTATGTCACCCCATTTAGTGTCGATATCATGAACAAAGGTTGTCTCATTTTGTCTTATTGTTTTTTGATGAAGTACATGTTATCCATATTTTACCCCGTGCCAAATATTGGATCGACCACGATCCCGCATAGGAGGAAACATAGTGAAAAGGATTCAAAATTGGCTAAGTATAAAGGTGTAAGTGGAGAATGCCAAGTGTCAGTATGGCGCTGATTCAAGGGGTAAAAGTTGCAAAATGGCCCGCAACTCCACCCAAGGAAAAAGTCAGCATCTGGGCCCGAGTCAAAGCCAAAGTGGGAATCGGAAGAAAGGGGAAAAAGATAAATTGCGGACCTATAGGCCCGATTTTTGTTCCAATCTAGCTGCCACGTGTCCCATATCAAAAGGGGACCCATTTTTCAAGATGTTTTCCCGCCCTCATGTATACAGACTCGATACAAACTTCAAAGGGGCATATCTTTCGACTCAGGGCTCAAAATATTGTGAATCTGATGCCGTTGGAAAGATCTCGGCCTCACCCATGTCATGGAGGTCTGAAACTTTAATTTTGAGGAGGTTAGGTGAAGAAAAATGGAGGAAACGTCTTTGGGATTTCAATGCAGGATCTTCTTGCCTCAACAACCAAATCAGATTTGATCTATTTTTCCGTTTCCTCTTCCTTCAAGGTGCCAAACCAAGGATTGATGCAGTAAATATGAATTTGGGGAGAGATTTCATCAGAGGCATTAACAACGGTGGTTGAACTTCAACCCGATCTTCCCACTTTTTTTTCTTCTTTCGAGTTGAATCTATAAATACGGGGGCATGATTCGTTGTAAAGGGTTGGACATTCTTTGTTTTGTGCTCCCTTCTCCTCTTAGCAAAAGGATTTTTGGGGTTTAGGCCTTCCATAAAAAAATTGCAATACATTTTCACCTCTTGGCTACTTTGTAATAGATCGTATCAATCTACTGAGCAATAAAACACGTCGTGATCGATTTTAGATCCTCTCTTATCTCTTTTGCTTTCATTTGGTCTCCCATTACATATCTAGCTATCTCGTGCTTATTTATTGTAAGCATTTTGTTGGTTTGTGTCTATTAGCAAAATAAGTGTTCATCATTCCTTTGGTGCATCACTTCGTAGTTTAGCTTTGTTTTAATTTTTCGTATTCCTTCTATCCTTGTCTCCTTGGTAAATTTTAGATTAGGATTAAGAATAGATCCTCTGCAAGTTTCTACATATGCACCTAAATAGAGGGATAAGGAACCAACCTTCAATTTGGAGAGCTTTCCCATTTTCAAGGTCCCACACCTTGGGAAAGTTCAATGTTATGCAATCACACCAAATAACCCCGCCTTAGAAAAGTAGACTGTCGAACTCATTTGGGGTGCTTGTGATTTCGCGTTAGCGAGTACAAGTATGCATCTTGTCATGTCAAGGAGCCATGTTCGAGGTTTTCCATGTTGTTTTGGAATGGAACATATAAAAAGCTTCTCTCGATAATAATTCTCTTTGTCTATATGTTTGTTGTAGTTGAAAAATTGGATTACATGTTCTTTGCCTTTTTTGCAATCTGTTTTGCCATTTTTATTATATCTAGAAACAAAATCAGCAAGGCAAATGTCTCAATAGATTGTGGTCATGCAATGTAATGGTCTATGATAGATTGGCACATAATGTTTTCAGAGTCATCAGGTTCTTGATTCAATAATTTTGGATGCTTCAAAATAAATGTTCGGTCTTCAGAACAAGAAGTGTTTATGAATGTGCATTTCCTTGAGCTACTATTTAAGGGTATTGACAAAACAATGTGTGTTGCTTGTTGTGCAGACATTTGTTGCGAATTAAGCATTTCATTAGCTAATCTTTGTATCATCTGGACAGCGTCAATATGTGATCCTTGGTGCTCTTTACGTATTCTTTTGAATGCTTTTGTGGTTGATCTGTCAATTTTTGTCATGTATGAACTCACATATGTTGCAGCTGCATATGCATTGAGGATAAATTGTTCCATATTGGTGGCATTTTTTTTGAAAAGGTATTGTTCCATACTTGTGATGGTTTTCTTTGTAAGAATAGTGTTGGTCGCTTGATAGTGCTTTGAATAGCTTGTATTGTTAGGAATTTACCTATATTAGTGTTCACATTATATTATTTTGTATGTGAGATTAATGATGTAAGAGTTGTTAATACAACTCATAATTAGTTGTGTGAGTGATTTATGAGAATAAATCACGTAGCTTGTATTAGATGGGTTTGTTAGTGATATGTGGGAATAATACTAGGAGATATTCTAGGTGAGAGAATAATGGAGAGATTTGAGGGATTATTCTTGGATCTGAAGATATGCCTTGACTCCATACTTGTAGGAGTTCAATAGGCTATATATGCATGTAATCCCATATGAATACAATACAATATATTTTCTTATTATTTCAATATGCATGCGCTGAGTTTTACTGTAAATCTGTACCAGAACTTATCATTGGTATCAGAGCAAGGTGTGTTTAAATGAGATTCTTTTCCCATTGAAAGAAATAGTTCAATTTTGTTGCAATTCTCTATGCCAGTTGTTGGAGTATTCGGGAGCTTTGTATGGCTTCGTATATAAAACAAAGATTTTCATCCAAAACACTTCGTGTTTCTGGATCTGTATTATTTGTTGCAAACCTGTTTGAAGAAATCACATCGCCCAACCGTGGAGGATCTAAGTACCAAGGGATAAACGATTTCCTCCAAGGAATTATATCATTACATTGAAACAATTCACTCTTTACATTCCAAAAAAAAAAATATAAATAACGTGCTGTAATCCTAGGTTTGTGTCATTTCCGTATGTTTTTATTAAAGCGTCTTGCTTGTTTTACAATAGTCTTTGTTTCATTCATTTTATACTTACACGTCAAAAAGATCCAAAAATTGAGTCAATAGATAATGTTTTATTTTACAGTTTAGTTTGTTTTTGAAACTTTACAAATAACATTATATTTAAAGGGTGTATAGTTTAGGTTTGATTTTTTTTAAATACGTGTCCCACACTTTTATCTTTTGAAGTTTTTTTTTAATTCCCGGTTATTTTTGAAAAAGTGGTAATAAGTTTAAGTATTTTTAAATTCTAAATAATTTTAGTTTTAGTTTTGTTTATGTTAATAATTTATTTTTGTTTAAAATATTTGAAAAATTATAATATTATTTGTGAAGTCAATTTATCTGTTGTCAAGAGTTGTCCATAAAATATTGTCTATAGTTATATTAAAAAGTAATATTTAATTACATTTTAATTTGTCATATTTTGTGTCACTGTACTATTGTCTTGTTTGTCATCGTTTGTCTAAAGTCGAGTCAAATAATTTTTAAGTCATTTTGTGTCAATATAAAAGTCTAAAAATAAAAAAAAATTGCCTTACTGAGATGCATTTTCAAAGTGGTGTTGGACCCTTAAATTAACCAAGTACCTAGGGCTCGAAACTTGGTGACGATAGAAGCAAGATGTGAAGGCACGCATGGAGGTAGTTCTTGGAGTTCTTGGAGATGCGCGAAGGCTCACGCCTAGGTAGGATGGATTCGAGACTAAGTGAGTTTTGGACAACAGAAAGGATGCATTTAGGGGACGGATGAAAAGCGATTAGATGTTAGGAAATAAGGGATAAAATATGCGGAACAATCCCTCACAAAATTGTAATACTAGAAACTAATATGCAAAAATATTACATATCTCAAATAAGAGTGAAGAATAAAAATAACACAACACAAAGAGACAATATTTAATGTGGTTCACCCAATTTGGGCTATGTCCACCAAAATCACTTGCTCAAATTTTATTATAAGCCATCGCTCTCTTAATATAATACCCAAATATGTTTGGAGCTATGCTCAACAAACTCTACATAATACACACCGAATTTAGAGTCCAGACATATATGCAATGTTACATCAACCCTACCATATGCACAAAACCACATAAGTAGACAACTGCTTAAGTAATATTACAATCTTTGTGGGAACCAAAACCATGAGCCAAAAACCGTCTCATAAACCTATGGGTCAAAATCCCCGTCCATATGAGAAGAGCATGTTTCCCAAAATATCGGGCACATTTTTTGAGGCCAACTTTTTTTTTTTTTTCTCTGGGCTGCGCCCCCAAACCCTCGCTACGAGGGACACGTCCTAACCCCAACTATGACGAGAATACATGAAGAGTGTATAGTACTTTTAGTGTACAATCTTCAACACTTCCACACATGAAAATAGGCTCCACAACATAACAATCTCCCACTTGGAGACTAGTTTTCCTCTGAGCAAGCTTCTCAACCCTTCACTAGTTTCCATGAAGACCAACCAAAGCTGAACACAACTTCAATTTTTCCCTTGTGACCACCTTGGTCATCATGTCTGCAGGATTCTAATTGGTATGAATCTTCTCCAGCTTCAACTTCTCTTCCTCCAAAGTTGTCTTGATGAAATGGTACCTTAACTGTATATGCTTCGTCCTAGAGTAGATTGAAGAGTTTTTAGCTAGGTGTATAACACTCTGACTATCACTATGTGGCTTTCCTTCCTCTTGCTTATGCCCTAACTCCTCAAGCAATTGATGTAACCAAATCATTTCTTTGCTTGCCTCTGTACGCAAGCAACATACTCACCTCATGGTTGATAAAGCCATAAGCTTATGTAGTTGTGAAATCTAACTCATTGTTGTCCCACCTACAATGAAAATATAAAATGTCGTGCTCCTCTTACTGTCTACATCTCTAACCATATTTGAATCTACATAACCATGCAAAGTGGTGTCTGATCCATTGTAGCAAAAATTGTCTCCATGGTCCCTCTCAAGTATCGAAGGATCCACTTTACTTCTACCAGTGATCTTTACCTAGATCACTCATAAATCTACTCAAAGCTCCCACTGCATGGGAAATATCAAGCCTAGTGCACACCATGGCATACATCAAACTACCAACCGCTGATGAGTAAGGTACCTTGGACATTTGGTTTCTCTCCTGCTCTGTCTTGGGACACATCTCCTTTGATAACTTGAAATGGCCTGCCAAAGGAGTCCTAACCGGTTTAACATACTACATGTTAAACCTCTCCAATACATTCTTAATGTACTCTTCCTGAGATAAAGTCATCTTCCATTTCTTCCTATCCTGAGATATCCTCATACCAAGGATTTGTTTGGCTGCCCCCAAATCCTTCATAACAAAGGAGTCACTTAGTTGCTTCTTGATTATTTTTATTTCATGCGTGTTTTTACCTACAACTAACATGTCATCCATATACAAGCACATGATAATATAACTTACATCTTCAAATTTCTTTGTATACATGATATGGTTAGAATTACATCTAATATAACCTTGCTCCATCATGAAGTTATCAAATTTCTTATACCATTGATGTGGAGCTTGTTTCAAGCCATACAAGCTCTTCTTCACTTTGCACACCATCTCATCTTTACCTTTGACCTCTTAGCACTTTGGCTGCTACATATATAGATCCTCCTCCAAATCACCATGGAGAAATGCGGTCTTTAAATCAAACTTATCTAAGTGAAATTCTTCTACCGCCACTATTCCAAGAACAGTTCTAATATAAGTCATTTTTACTACATGAGAAAAATCTCATCAAAATATATACCTTTTTTTCTGTGCAAACCCTTGACCAACAACCGGCCTTGTATATTTTATTGCCTCCTTCCTCTTTGACTCTACACCCACTTGTTTTGTAATGCTCTTTTTCCTTTGGGTAGCTTCACCAAATCCCATGTCTGGTTCTCCATGAGAGCCTGATGCTCCTCATCCATGGCTTGCTCCCACTTCTTCCCCGACATCTACTTACATTGCTTCATCAAAGCTCTCTCGGTTGTCCATAGTCGGTGAGTAATAAATAATAAAGAGAAGGAGAAAAACATTGAGTTCTCTTTTACCCTAGAATACCTCCTCAATATAGGATTTTGGGGTTCCTGTTGAGTAGGTTCTGAAACTAATTCATGTGCCACTTTCCCATCTGGAAGATCCTCTACCACTGCATATTCTTTCTTGGATTCTTCCTTGTTTTTCTGTAATTGCTTCTTATACACGAATTTCTCATTAAATACTATATCCCTAGATCGAATGATTTTCTTGTCCTTAATACTCCAACATTTATATCTAAAGTCATCACCACCATAACCAATGAAAGTACATTTTTCTTATTTAGCCTCTAGCTTGGTCCTATCATCCTTGTCTATATGGACAAACACGTCACATCCAAAGACTCTAAGAAATGAATAATCAATTTTCTTACCATACCAAGCCTCCTCAGGTATGCCTCCATCTAAGGCACTTGAGGTCCTCTATTTATAAAGTACACAATTGTGCTCACCGCTCTACGCCCAAAAAGAAAGAGGCAATCCTGCATGTAACCTCATGATCCTAGCACGTTCCATTATTATTCGTTTCATCCTTTCGACACCCCATTTTGCTGTGCAGAGTTCCTCGAACCGTGTCTTTTTGCGCAGATTCCATTCTTAGAACAATAATCATCAAATTCATTGTTGCAATACTCCCCTCCATTATATGACCTGAGACATTTTAGCTTAAGACATGTTTCATTTTCTACCAAGGATTTCCATTTAACACAAGTGTAAAATACATCAAATTTGTTTCTAATAAAATAAACCCAAACTTTCCTTGTTGCATCATCAATAAAAGTAACATAATAACTTGAATCCCCAAGAGATGATACCGAGTGACCCCCACACATCGAATACACAAGCTCTAACTTACTCTCTTTCTTTTTACGTCCAACCTTGAGAAACCTTACTCGCTTATGTTTCCCATATATGTAGTCCTCATAGAACTCCAAACCTATTTTTGTATATCTGGGAAAATTCTTCTTTATGATCTCCATGCCCTTATGGCTCATATGACCGAGCCTATAGTGCCACAATGTTGTATCTACTTCTGAAGCCACAAGATTACAAACATTAGTGCTATAAGTGGTTAAATATAAGGTTCCAACCTTCTTACCTCTTGCCACCACAAGATCACCCTTGGTAACCTTCCAAGAGTCCATTTGTAAATATCACAATACAACCATCACTTCCCAACTAGCCCACCGATATCAAATTTCATCTTAAAGTAGGCACATGTCTAACATCCTTCAATATCCATGTATTCCCATTCTGCATCTTAACCCGAACAAAACATTTTCCAACTATGTTGCAAGGCTCATCATCACCAAGAAAAACATGCCCAAAATCCCCTTGAACATAATCAACAAAATAATGCCTATGTGGAGTAGCATGGAAAGAAGCCCCGAATCTAAAACCCAAGATTCAACAATATTGTGCAAAGAAAGAATCAAAACATCCTAACATACATTACCCATTGCCACATTTTCCTCCTTTTTTTTCCTGTTGTTTCTTCTTGTCTTGAAGCTCCCAACAATCCTTCTTTGCATGCCCAGACTTTCCATAGTGCCAACATACTATCTTGCTTTTGGATTTTTACCTTGCTTGATCTTTCGATTTTCCACGGCTTCCTCTATTCTTTTGTCTCCCTCTAGTTTCCACTATCAAAGCATTCCCTAAAGTAGAAGATTCCCGAGATTTTTCTTTGCATTTCCTCACTTAGAATCACCCCTACAACATCCTCAAACTTCAACTTTGAGTTAGCTGGAACCAAGTTGCTTACTACCATTACCAAGCTATTCCAACTCTCAGGTAAAGAGCACAGAATTAATAAATCCCTAACTTCTTCATCAAATTCTATTATAACCAAAGCTAGCATATTTACAACCATATTAAAATCATTTAAATGATCATCTCTTGAACCATTCTCGAGACATCTTTATATTAAACAACTTTTTCATTAAAAATTACCTATTAGAGGTAGAGGGTTTTTCATATAACTTACCTAATACATCCATTAGTTTTTGTAGTCTTTTTCTTTGAAACATTAAATAATACCGAAGATGCAAGACACAACCGGATCGTTCCAAGTGCCTTCCTATCTAGTGAATCCCATTCCACATCCGTCATACTCGAGGGTTTGTCCCCTTTCTCGGACAACAAAATTTAAAGATCCGTGTGATAAAGGTAATCTTCCAAGTAGCATCTTCCAAAGACTAAAATTCTTCCCGTTGAATTTATCAACCCTTGATCTTCCATCATCTACCATAGCTCCCACTCAAGCTAAAACTTTCCCTACGATTCAACACTTCAACAAACCAAACTAGGCTCTAATACCAATTGTTAGGAAATAAGGGATAAAATATGCGGAACAATCCCTCACAAAATCGCAATACTAGAAACTAATATGCAAAAAATATTACATATCTTAAATAAAAGTGTAGAATAAAAATAATACAACACAAAGAAACAATATTTAATGTGGTTCACCTAATTTGGGTTACGTCCATCAAGAATCACTTGCTCATATTTTATTACAAGCCATCGCTCTCTCAATACAATACCCAGATCTGTTTGGAGCTATGCCCAACAAACTCTCTGAGAATTCACACCCAAATTCGAGTTTAGACACATCGTAATGTTACATCAACCCTACCATATGCACAAAACCACATAAGTAGACAAGCTGCTTAAGCATTTTTACAATATCATGGGTACAAAACAATGGGCCAAAACCGTCCCATAAACCTATGGGTCAAAATCCCCGCCCATATGATAAGAGCACGTTTCCAAAATATCGTGCAAATATCGGGCACATTTTTTCATGGGCGAAACAAAATTTTTTTCTCCATATGTTAGCACGTTTCCTAAAATATCGGGCACATTTTTTAGGCCAATTTTTTCTCCCGGGTTACACCCCCAAACCCCGTTTGGGGCTCGGCCCTGACCGAACCTAACGAGAATACATGAAGAGTATATAATAATTTTTGTGTATAATCTTCAACACTTCCACATATGAAAATAATCTCCACAACATAATACCAAATACATATATGGATAAGCTATATATATTTACAACTCAAGGAAAGGATATTCTATGGCATCAATACGACTATCATGAAAGGATAAGGAGCCAAGTTTGTTATGAATTAACTGGAACATGCTTGCTAAGGACACTCGATTAGGGGAAACATATGATGACATTTGGCATGTTCTTGGGTAGTGGTAGGGAAATCATGAAAGATTCCTTCAGGCTTTCTCATGTAATGATGAGCGGTTAAGAGAAGATTCCTAGAGAGTTCCTCATATGGATGGTTTTGATGAGGGAGGTGTAGAGATGAGTATGGAAGCAAGAAAGGAAGATAGTTAGAAAATATATGTAATATGTGATGGCGAGCTTTGTAATGTGTAAAAGCTCTACTACTATGAATATCTTCATGCATGGAACTCTTTAATGTAATCTTGGCTACTATACTTTGGCATATAAATATAATGAAGTGATTCTGAAGCACTTATGTGATGAATCTAGATCTGTACATTTCCTTTTTATGTTCATGGGTGTGTTATTGGTTTCCTTGATGATAATCATGATTTAGCTCTACTTCCATTATAATATGATCATGCTATCTTATGTTTTGGTGTACTAGATTAGGAGTTAGTGCTTACACTTGGCTGTCAAGAATGGGTGTGTCATTCTTTGTTTGTAAAAACACCCCCTTATTAGGGAAAAAAATCTCACAAAGCTCACATAAAGGAGGGTCGGGAACTGCGCACACCTCGGGTGAGCTTCCAGACTAGTCTGGATGATGTGCCGATGCGCTTGGGGTTGATTGGCGAAACAAGAGGCAAATAGAGACTACATTTTGGTTATGTTGCTGGGACCTATTTTCAAGTTGTTGTGAGAATGATGTGTGATGATGGATCGAATGACCTTGGAAAACATCGAGACTTGTCTTAAAAGCATGAAGGATGAGTTTTTCGAGAGGTTTAGTATTGGATCTTAGTTTGATACATGAAAATGGGTGGATGAGAACTCGTATCACGAACTCTATGAGACATTCTTCTGCTATTTCCCAATAGAGTTATATGAATGGCTATCAACATATGCATCAAGGAAAAGTTGGTACTATAGACCTCATGTTTGGACCTAGGAGGAATATCAATGGTTACATGATGCCGATCTGACCTGGACCCGTGTTGTTGATCACTAATGGAGTAGAGTGCTAACTAGTTACACCTTGGACTATGATATTTCTACGTATTATTTCTCGGATATTTTTGAGTTCGATCTCTTGAGGGAGCCTAGAGGATTGTTCTTGTGTTCTATTCCACTAGCTATCAAGATCTTGGTCATTACTTTGAGTTTGGAAGCCTTTCCCATGGCTAGATAAACTCTTGCTAGGCATGGGGCGGAAGCTAGCGTGGTAGAAGGATGGCGGACCTTGTGACATAAATGGAGAGAGAGGAGAGGTGGCTAAAGTATAATGAAGCTCGAGAGAGGGAGTTGGTAAGACAATACGCAAGGCTGCAAGAGTGATGGATTTATGGAGGTAGATGTTGTGGGAAGGATTTAAGGTTTCGCGCGAGAGGACGTGGAACCTGAGCAGTCTGAGTTACCCCATCTTGGCAAGCGTGGAAGAGAAACCCCTCGGCTTCTAGAGAGAGCTCGTCATATGAAGAAAGGAGAAGAGTTATAGGTGCACATCTTAACCCACATGGAAACCAAACCCTTGTGCTTAGTTTTCTAGTTCCTAAGATAAGTTTTGATAATCCAGTTGGTATCGATATTCATAGTCAAGCGACACCTAGGAGGTATAATTTTTCATTTTGTATATCTATGTCTACGGTTATTTCCTATGTTTTAGGATATTTTGTCCAGCGCAGAACATTTGGACAAGGTGTGGGATCACAAGGTTTGAGTTTCACATCTAGGGGAGCGGTGTAGGAAACACATCGGGAGTGGGTTGGTATCACAGAGGCTGTTGGCACATAGTTTAGCGTGAAGGTTGGCCTGCAGGGAACAACTATGTTAGGCCCCTTACCTATGACAAAAGGAAGATTTAATGGATCTAGAGGAGTTCACACTAGCGGATCTAGTGGGTTTGGTGGTGGAGGTAACATCGGAGGAATCAAGGTCCTGGATCTGGTGGACAAGGTCCACAACACCATCAACAAGTGTTTTATGAGATGTCACTCCACTTACCTGATTACAAGGGTGTTGAGGATGCCATAGAATATGTACACAAGTGTGAATTACTATGGCACATGAAGGGAATTAGTTTCCCAAATCGGAAGGCTAGTTAGTTTGCAACCACTTTGCAAGGACGCGTGCATAGCTGGTATAGGAAGTATGACCCTCACCAGACGGTGGTGGATTACATTGTGTTGTGTAATGCATTTTTTTAGAGTTCCACATACCTAAGTTTGAATAGAAAAGCATCAACACATTGAAGGATATTCAACAAGGAATGGTGGAGAGTGTGCGGGAGTATGACACACATTTCAAGACTCTCCTATCCAAGTTATCTTATGACATTCACCCTTCGTAGCATGCTCAGTGGTTCATTGGGGACTAATCACACCATTCAAGAGGGTGCTTTCACAGAATACTTTCACAGATCCGTACGAGGCCTTAGAGGTTGCCTTGCTGTACATTGAAGTAGTAGTAGGAAGCATTGATATAGGAGTTAGTCCGTTCCTAGAAGCCCAAATTTTTGCAATGGAAAATCAGCTAAAGAAATTATCTATGAACTTGGATCATGATACTCGCATGCTAGTTATGGTGTTACAGATTAATGAGGTAGAAGGGAATATGAAGGACAATTTTCCTTGGAGATTGGTACACGTGATGAGGATAGAATGTGAGATTTTCCATAGAGATCATGATGCAAGTAGGTGTCCACTGCTACAGTGCATGATCCATAAGAATGTGTCTTGCTATTGCAAAATTTACACCTCTACTACTCATGACATAAGGGATTGTAGATTGATTGACCAAATACATGATGCTAGTGGTAATCTTGGTGTGTGCAGACTAGTATTGCAAGCGGGCCCGAGGATGAGGGTCATCATTATGAAGGGTGTGCAGGAGGAGGAAGTCATGGAAGAGGCTTTCGTGGAGGATTTAGAGGTCGTGGAAACCACGTAAGTGGAAGGAGTGAGTTCCCACATGGAACTTGTTACAAATTTGGGTCTACGAAACACTATAAGCATCAATGCCCAATCATTACAATGATCTTGGTGTGGAAAGAAGCATAAGTATGAGGAGTTCGTGGAGATTGTTTGAACACATGAGCTAGAAGCATCGGAGGAAGGATACAAGTGCTAGGATGGTAAGCATGAATAAATCGACTCACAATGGATGCCAAGGGTGGTGCATGAGTCAAAATTGGAACATGTCTTGGTGAAAATGCAAGTTGAGGTTGCGCGCGCCATGAGGAGATATAGAAGAAAAAACCGTTGGTTACTAGAGAAGAGGTGGTGCATGGGAAGTACCCAGACCCTGCTCATCAGAAATAAGTCTATCAAGAAACCATGGATGTGATTCAAAGCTTACAAGGAGAGATCCAATGCCTAAAGGAGAAATCACGGCAGTTAGAGAAAAAGAAAAGCGCTGAGACTCCGTAGAAGGATCTAGATGAAGTCAAGGAGGTATGCAAGATGCTGAGGCAAGAGAAGATCATTCCTCTGTTAGGAGAATGGTTGAGAGACAAAGTACCAAGTGCTAGAGGAGAGCGTGAGAGATAGGTCTTACACGCTAACCTTCCTCCTCACAACATTGACTATGATAAGGAGATTACCTTATATGCAGTAGTTGATGGATGACTCTTGAGTAATATTCTAATTGACACGAGTGCACATAAGTTAATGTTTTCACCCTAGATGCTTGGAATCAAATGGAAAGGCCCCCATTATAGCCATCTTCAAATGTGTTGTATATGGCTAATAAGACAAAGGTAATGCCCATTGGTGTTCTAAAGGATGATGTTATCACTATCCAAGGGGTGAAATTCATTGGAGACTTTGAAGTCTTAGTGCTTGCTAAGGAGGAAAACTTTCAGTGTTACTTAGGTGCCCTTGGTGCTATAAGAACAATGATGACTTATGTTTCAATAAGGGGTATATAATTTTTGAGAACAAAGAGGAATGTGTTATCATTCCTTTAATAGATGGGAAGTCAACACCCTATACTAAGCCCTTGGGAGAAGAATACCTAGATAGAATCAATGTGTGTTCTATCGGGGACCACGACGTTGTGCAACCAAAAAAGGAAGGCATTATTTAGTGGGAAGATGCTCAATCTGTAAGTGATACAACTAGTGTGGCATGTGATAATTGGGCGCACGAGACATATGAGTTAGTCGGAAGGTAGTTAAGAGGCTCTGTGATGAGAGTAACAAAGGTGCTCTCAATAAGGCACACTGGGAGGAAATCGGTTGCCAAATTGTTATGTTGTCAATTTTTTCCCTCTTAGGAAAAAATGGACAATGAGGTTAAAACTACACCCATAATTTCAATCTTTGAGAGCCTTGTATGTTGTTCTAGAAGGTTTCAGGATCTTCTAGGATTGCTCTTTCTTTTCCATATCTTGGAGGTTCAAATTGGTCTCATCAGAAAATCAACCCCGGATGGACCACATGCTTGAAATGATCAAAATTGATACATCGTGTTTATTAGGCCTTTTTATATCTTTTCTACTCCCTGGTTTGAGGAGAAGCCAAAGATAATTAGAATGAAGGTAAAAATAAATAGAGTGAAGGTGGATTGACACTCAATGAAAATAGCTCGTCGAATAGGTGGGTAGTTAGTCTGTGCATTAAGAGGAGCAAGGTTCTAAGTAGCTAAGTCGAGATGGCTTAAATTTCATTCATAGTTGAGGAGTTTATTTGGGTGCGAACTTAAGAAATGAGATCAGTTGGATCAGGCGAGCTTAAGTAACATAGGGCCAAGCTACTCGACAGGGGGGGTATTAGGCAGCTCATCGAGTTAATATCTGAGGAATCTCTTGGTAAGGAGATCAGGGTGATAAATTCAGAGCTTGAATGTGGTGAGTCACATTGAAAGGAGAAAGTCAATTACCATGTGGGAGAATCGAGTCGCATTTGGTAAACGAATGACAAGATCATAGTGACTCGGTGCTCGTGAGAGGATGCAAGTCAAAAGGATATGAAATTATTTGGTTTCGAGCTCGGACGAGTTACAGAATAGTTTGAGTGAGTCAAGCCTATTGAACTCAACGATGAAGCTCAAAATTATGGGTGAAATAAACTCATGGGCTCGAGAACTCAAAGATTGGTGATCAAGTGGATGCAGTGGCCTTGGATTGAAGTCATGAGTCACATCGGTAAAGTGAAGAGGGTGAGGAAAACGGATCGTCGAGTCATGGATGTTAGAAGGAACTTGTGAGCTCGGGGCATTTTGAACCAAGCTATCTTCAACATAGCATGGAGATGTTATAACTCAAAATGTGGGATTTGGTGAAAGTATCCAACTTCGGTTAATAAAGCAATGGATGGTTGCAGAGGTGAAACTTAGTTGGAAGCTCGTGTGGATTGATAGTTTCGTGAAGTCAAAATGGCTGGTGTCACGTATGACTCATTGAAACGTTTTGCACAATGTAAGAAGGAGCTTAATCATGCTGAGTAGTGGTGTAAAATAAGGGATTCCGATTAGGACGCAACATGAAGCCAAGTCAGTGTGGCTCGACAGAACAAATGGGAGGGTTTGGTAGATGGCTTAAATTCTCAAAACCAAGCTTATTTCCATAGGTTCAGAGCTCGCTTGACCCGAGCTAAGATAAGTCATAAAGAAAGAGGGATTCTGATCAAGATTCTTGGGCTCGTTTGGGTTACAGTTAACATAAGGGCAAGACGGGCCCACCGAGTCACTATATTGAGTACGCTAAGTTGAGCTAGAATGTTGTATGGTGATCATCTATGAGCTCAAAAGTAAAACTTACTATGTTTGGCTCAGTCGTTGAAGTCAGAGAAAAATGTGAGGAAGGTGAAACTCATAGCGAAGGGAAAATTCACCAAATCGATGAAGTCAAGTTGAAATGAGGACGGGGTAGCTCACCCCAGAAAGCTTGGTGCGGAAGCCCACAACATAGAGTCGACTCGGCTCAGGATAAGTTTTCAACATGTTCGGTGCATATCTCGGTTGGAAGCTTATAGGAATACGACGAAGTGGCTTGCCATGGAATGAGCAAGTAAGAAGCATCATCATGCATAGGAAAATGAATCTCCTCAACAGTAAAGGAATATGTTGTGACCTCGTGTGCATGATTTTCACTGTAGCTCATGTGGGCTAAGTTGGAAGTGCTTTGATATGGCATCATGGTGGAATGGACCAGGAAAACATAGGAGAGATCAGAACCACGACTTATGCAAGTAACAAGGGCCAAACCGATTGGTGGGAGATTGTGAGATTAACTTGAAGAGATTTCCAAATGGCTCGGGTGGTGAGTTGTAATCTGAAGATGTTTGGCTCAGTCGTTGAGGCCAAGGTGAGTTCTTCACCGAGTTGGAATCAAGGCATCCGGGGATGATTTGGGAATGGCTCGATGTCGGGCTCACAAATGTTGAGGAAATGCCGATGTCAACTAGCTCGATCGGCCAAGCCAAAGCCAAGTCACTCGATTGTGAAAATATTATAGACTTGGCTCGATGATTGGGATACCTTTGCAGAAAAATTCCAAGCCAAATCTAGATTTGGAGGTTGGAGATGGCAAGTCAACATAAGAGCTCTGCATGTGGGATAAATTCATCCTGATCACCAGGTGGAGATAATGCCATGGAAAACTAGTCTAATATTTCCACACGTGGGAAAATTTGATGATGGTTGCCATGTGGGGATGTCGAAATGACAACCCAACACAAGAGTTCCATGCATGGGAGATTCAGGCGAGCGTGGTCAAGTGGGAATGTTGGGATGGAAAACCAACATAAGACTTCCACACAAGCCGTTGAGTGAATTTCCATGTAAACAGGTGAATAAGGAATGATGCTGAGTTGGAAGGCTGAGTCAATGCTGAGAAATTTGTGATTCACTGAGTTACTCTCCAGATTAGTAGGACAGTTATGAATTGGAGCGAGTCATGGGGAACCACCGTGAAAATGGAGCCAAGGTCAGGCTCGTGGAATGTCAGGTCGGTCTAAGACGTTGATGAAAGAGCTCGTGCAAGGAGCCCAGAAGATGAATCATCAAAGTGACGCATTGGGCAGAGTCAGGTGATAGCCTGAAGAGTCGCTTGTTAGCTTGGCTCACTGCCATGAGAAATAGAAGTGGCTCCGTAGCTTGTCGTAGGACCCAACTAGGTCGACACATTAGTGGCTCATGATGGCTCGTGTGCGAAGAATTTGATGGGTGAGAGGGAGAGCTTGATGGTAGGGCAATGCCGAGAACTCGTATTGATGAGGTGATGCATTAGTGGTGAGCCGGGCTGAGAGGCCAAGACGGTGGAAGGATCTCGTCTCTCCCAGAGGGTGATTCAATGAAACAAGGAAGGAAAGGTGGTCTGAGTACTAGGCAAGCCGATGGTGAGCTCAATGTTGACGCAGATCACTCGATGGATGGTTCGATGGGTCCTGGTCATGAAGATCTCAAAGGCACAGACGCGGTGAGCTTGGTCGTTACACTCAAACGAGGGATAGCTCAATGAATATAAAACAGAGCGATGGATGAGAGAACTGATCTTGAAGCTCATCGTTGAAGATGTCTAAGTCGGAAAGATAACAGTTGCAGAGGCACTCGAATAGGTAGTAAGCCGTGAAAAGGAAGAAGCTCAGCCATTCAAGGTAAATACGAGCTCGATAGACTCATGAAGAGGTTAGCTTGCCATTTGACGTTAATGTTGCGACATTGGGGGAACTGGAGTGGGGTCATGGAATCAAACCAAGTGAGCTCATGGGGGTTGCAAGGAACTCATGCATGGAGCTCTTGGCGAGTTGAGACTGAGCGAGTTTGGCCAATGCAAGGTGAGCGATGGTCACAATGTTGGAGTGCAAGGTTGATGGAAGATCTCGGTGATAAACCCACGAGTCGAGCCATGTACGTAGCAAACCAACAGGGAGCTCGGTTGCACATAATGATAAATGAGATTTATCTTTAATGGAAGAGCTCGGTTGCACGTAAGGATAAAGGAGCTCGATTCTTGCAAAAGAGCTTGGTTTCAGTTAATTTTGAGCAAGTTAGTCAACGAAGAGCTCGTGTTGTGAGAATTCACGGAGCGAGCCAAGCCTTCATGGTGCCAAACTAGCTCGATGTAGCGGTGGAGGAGCTCGTCTGGGTGAGCTCGTGCAGAGTAATTTTGGGCTCATCGGTTTGGATGTGGCAATGCAAAGTGGCTTGGTTGTGGTGAAGGTCGAAGGAGCTCGACTCCAACTCGGTGAGCCAACCCCCGAGTTGGGTTATTTTTTGGCCTTTTCCTCATGACCCCTCCCTCCTCGAGTCAAACTAGTCAATGGGGTTCCCACATTATTTTTAATTAATTTAATATTTTTATTTAAATATTTTTTAATAATAATATTATTATTATTAAAATATTTTATTTAAATAATATTTTAATTAATTGAGAAGACTAGGTCAACTGGGTATTAATGATACATGATGGAAGCTTCTAAAGTGGTTCAACCAACTGTAATAAATGAACCATCATGTACCTTCAATTTAGGAAGGGAATTTATGACTCCTCTCTTCTCTCTCTCATATTATTCTATAAATGTAAGTTAGAGGCTAATTCCAAAGGGATCCAACAGGTCATATAGGTTGGAAAGTTAGACATCTTAGGAAAGTGCAATTTTCAAGAGTCCTCTCTCTTCTGCAAGTTGTCCTTATGTGTTGAGAGAACTTTCAAGCCTCCTCTTCAAGACTGTAATGGCAACCATCGCGCCTCTTCGAATGTATGATGCATTATGCATGTTATTGAAGCAATAAAAGTGTGTGTTTTGTGACTAATCTCGGTCCTTTCATCCTTCTATACTTCTTTGTGCCTTTTCTCATGCTTACAGGTATACTGTGCAATTTCACGTTTCTATTGCAGGTTCTTAGAGTTATGTGCTTATCGAGTGGTGGAGCATTGCATGTAGTTGAGTTGTGGTGCTTGTTCACCCTTCTCAAGTTCATTCTTCTTCGAGTTTGCAAGACTGATAACTTGTTTGTCGATCAAGTTTAATGAATTATGTACCCTCTCTAAGTTGTAATAGGTGAAGTTGACTGTGGTGCACACACCCTATTCAAATTAACCCTTCTGAGTCCTGGAAACACCTTTTATTTGGTGCATCACCATCCCTAGTATAGTTTCCTTTCTACAAATCTCTTTCCCTAAAACCCATGAAATGTTAGCATAGGACTACATAGCCAATTTATTACACTAGAGTAGACAACATCTTGAGAGGTGATCCCATGTGTCCCAATCACACCAAACATCCTATTCACATTTTGGGCATTCTCGAGGGTGCAAAGTGATTTGGTGACAAGTAGCTACACTCTGGGAGGTAACCATGATGTATTCTTGCAAGCAATGGAGACCCAGTGGAGATGTGAGATCAAAAGGAGAAGGATGCTTAGCTATACTTTTCTCAGGACCGCAACACATTGGTGGGTGACCCATCATGATAACCTTCTAGAGTGGCACGAGGTGAGAATTGTGTTCTCTGTTAGGTTTCTCCGAAGCAATGCACCTACTGCTATACAAGACTATCATGGGAAAGAACAAACCTCGTTTCACATACAAGCATGTGAGAAGGCCTGGATGGAAGGTGTGGAAGCATTTCATCCATATTTATGGGTGCATAAGCTTTACTCCACCTTACAAGGCTATGTGCGCACATGGTACATTCACTCAGAGCTGCGCTGTTAGATAGGAAACTGGCAAGAGTTGATGACTGATCTCCATCAAGCTTTTGAGTCTTGGAGTACTAAACCATTGGTGAATGAGGTGCTACAGGTTGTCAAGCACCTAATTATGGGAGATAGTGTCATGATGGAGGATAGAATACTAGAATTATTGGGAGAACCTAACATGGAAGTGTGCTTTAATGAGGGAGAGCCAGAGGAAATACAACTTGAGTGCATGTGCATGGAAAAAGAGAACGGGAAGTTGTTCTATGTGATCGATGGTGAAGAAGTGGAGAACTTGGATGTTAACCATATTATGGGTACATGCGAGATTATGGATAGTGCTTGATGAACAAGCACGTGTCTACTATGAACCCCTGAAAATAAGAAGGTTAACATTGGTTTGGAGGTGTAACCTAAGGAGGCTACTATTGGAGATTATTGGATAGAAAAGGAGATTTCAAAGATCATCGATTTGTTGCACAAATTTAAAGATTTGTTTTCGTGTGGGTACCATGAGCTTAAAGGAGTTCACCTCTCCTTGAAAGAAATGAAGATCAAGTTAAAGTAAAGTGTGTGCCCAATTCAGAAGATACCTTATCAAATGAATCTGAATCTGCACGTCAAATTCCAGGAGGATATTGACAAGATGATCGCACAAGGCATCATTGAGGCTATTGAAGAATCAAAATGGATAAGTCCAATGGTCATCAACATTGAGAAGGATGGAAGGATAAGGATTTGTGTTGATTATAGGGATTTGATTGTGGTATGTGTTATTGACCCTTTTACAACCTCCTTCACCAAGGAGATCATGGAAGGAGTAGCCGGGCATGAGATCTACTCTTTCACAAATGGATTCTTAGGATATCATCAGGTTAGAATTGCAAAGGAGGACCAAGAAAAGATAACTTTCACCATTGAATGGGGAATTTTTCCTACATGGTCATGCCTTTTGAACTAAAGAACACCTTCTGTGTTTTCATGCATTGTGGTTCAAGCATTTCATGACTTCAGCCATAAGGTTCTATAAGTCTACGGATGACTGGAGAGTATATGGATAAGGGAGGGACCATTGTGAGAATCTAAGGCTAATGTTTGAGAGGTGCCAGCGGTTGAGTATATACCGAGCAACATTAAGAAATGTGTTTTCACTACCCCATTTGGCACCTTGTTGGGACATATCATATGTAAGGAAGGTTTCTTTGGTAGATCTTGCCAAAGTTTTCATTATTGTGGGATTAGGGAGCCTACTGCGCCGGAGTGCGGTGCGTGGATTCTTTGGGCATATGGGGTATTATCCGAAATTTATTAAGGGGTATTCCAAGATCACCACTTTGTTGGAAAATTTGTTTAAGCACAAAAGTGCATTTCATTAGGGATAGACGCAACATATGACATTTGACACATTGAAGAATATGCTTATCACTGTGCCCATATTACGCTTTCCTTCTTGGGATAAGCCATTCAATGTATATGTTAATGCTTGAGGATGGTGATTTGAGAAATCTTAGCACGGTTGAGAGGGAATTATTTACCACCCATTGTGCTTTGGCTGGTAGGAAGCTAACCCCTTGATAGAACAAAACTATATTGCTCACGAGCACGAGGCATTGTCGATGATCTACGTGCAACAAAAATTCAGGTAGTATCTATTAGCAACACCCTTTATATTCTACACAAACCACATGGCATTGAAGTATTTGGTAAACAAGCCCATTCTACAAGGGCACATATGTAGGTGGGTCCTATTATTTCAAGAGTTTGAGTTTATGGTTGTTGTAAAACCGGTTAAAAGTAACACGAGACCACGATCATTTATCAAGGATTGACTCGGGGAGGACACACAAAGTATTGAGGATACAATGCCGGATATAAAAAATTTTAGATTGTGGTGCCCGATCTCCAATTAGAGGATATTGTTGTGTTTCTCAAAATAGGTATGACATCGGAAGGAATGAAGAATTTAGAGAGAAAGCAATTAGCCATATGTTTCACACCTTAAATGTTAATTAATGGAGACTTATACAAGTTAGGTGCGATGAGGTTTTGTGCCGGTGAGTGTTAGAGCATGAGCACGCTGCAATCATGGAGGAAGCACATGGTGGAATTGTAGGAGGACACTATGCTGGAAATGCCACCGCGTGGAAGATTTTACTAGAAGGTCTCTAGTGGGAAAGCATTTACCAGGATTGTATCGAGTTTTGCAAGTCCTGTGATGATTTCCAACACCTTGGCAAGCCAGGAAGAAGAGATGAAATGCCCTTGAGGTGATAGATAGATGAACCATTTAAGAAGTGGGCATATTATTTTCTAGGACCTATTTCACCTACTGCGTGTGAAGGACTAGTTCATGCTATATCATTAATTTTAATGATTACTTAACACAAAGTGGGTGGAGGAATCACCTATGAAGGATTACACAAAAACCACGTGTGACAATATTCTGTGGGAAAATATAATCAGTAGGTATGGGTGTTCGTTGAGTTTGACTAGTGACAGGGGTACACATTTTTTGAATGAGATAGTCGGGATTATGTTGGCGAGTTCATGGTGGCTCATCACAATTATACCCCTTATCACCCTCAAGCTAATGGAACCACTGAGGCATTTAACAAGATACTAAGTCACACATTGACCAAGATTTGTGATGTTGGGAGACAAGATTGGGATGACAAAGTCTCAGCCATACTATGGGCATATATGACAACCTATAAGAGATTAAACAAGACCACACCCTTTCAATTGGTGTTTGGTGCGGAATCTATTTTACCAGTAGAGTTTATGCTTCCCTCTCTATATTGCGCATGCAGGAGGATTGGATGATGAACAAGCATTACAAGAACACATGGATAAATTAATGCAGTTGGATGAAATATGATCACTTGCTTAGATGGAGCCAAAAGACTAAGAAGGTGAGAAAAAAAAGCATGGCATGATCGTCACATTAAAAATAAACAATTTGAGGTTAGGCAAGATGGTTTTACTTTATGACTCTAAGTTCCTACGCCATCCTAGGAAACTCAAAGTCCATTGGTTAGGGTCGTATATTATATCTTACATCCTTGGTTAAGGAGCGTGCTAGTTGCGAAGCCTTTGGATGGGACAGGGGTTTCAGGATATTTTAATGGGAGTAGCACAAGCCCTCTATCAAATAAGGATTCTATGTATTTATAAATAAGGCAAGATTACCAATTAGATTAGGTTTCCTTTAATGTTTTCCTTTATTGTCATTTTTTAGGTTTTGTGTTGCGCATTGGTGCAACCATAGCTAATTACATTGTAAGAGATTCTCGCGAGAGGACCACACATACATTTTTGGGTGGAGTGAAGTAGAGATATATCGAATATGTTTTAAAAATTATTTTGACAATGGATCGATGGGAATGATTAGCGCAAGTGGCACGTGATCTATTGGCCAACAAATTCAAAGATGTGAGAATGGACGGGAGACCCAAGTTTAAGTCCTCCAGGCGTGTTAAAGGGTAGAAGTATGAGTAGAATGATGGTTAAGGTGCTTGAATTCGTGCGGTTATGGTGGTGTGTCAGGAAATGTTTAAAGACCACGAAGAAGGGAAAGATCGAGGCGAGCTGACATAAGGTAGCAACATCATCATGGGGTACTACTTAGTGGACAACACGAAGGTTATGTACTTTGGTATGGTGACGCATGCGAAGGAGGTCCGTGGCAATAAAGTAGTGCTGGAGCACAAGAAGGTTACAAGCTGCGACACACGATGGGAAGTCACATAAGTTGATTTAAGTGAAATAAAGTGCTCTATTAAAAAGTGAAGTTAAGACACATGGTTGGAGGAACTCTAAGGCATTGATAAAGTATAAATATGAGGGAAGAGTAGTCATTTTGATTACTTTTCCTTAGATAATTTATTTTTTTGCTCCCGAACTTGAAGTGCGACAAAGGTTTTGCGAAGAAGAGCGAAGCGAGGTACTTGTCATGAACCATAGGAGCTGTGCAAGTTGTAGTGTAGTCTTGGGATGTTGCAAGGAGGAAGGAAGACAACAGAGTAGGAGAGGGGTTGCGTGAAAGAGAGCTAAAGAAGTCATCGAGTCCGGGTAGGCAAAGGAGAGAGGCATGAGAAGAAAGAAGAAAGAAGATGACACCCAAGAAAGCTCAAACAAAGAGATTGGTGGTGGAGAAGGAGGATCTATGGAGATTTACTCAGAAATGTAGTACCCCCCAAGGGTTATCAAGGTAGAAAAGTGGAGCTCAAAGTTATACAAATGTAATATCAACGAGTACAACCACATGACAAGTGAAAATTAAAAGATAATGCAGGTGGAATTAGTTAAAAACACTCTAACGGTGGACGAGCTCGGAAACCTAAGGTTGATTGAATCGGTGCAACAAGAAATACAAAAGTCTAGAGTTTTGTAAGCTGTGGGAGATGCCTTTCTTTGTGAAACCCGCTCCACTATTCAGATGGTTAATGTCGTAGTTGCATGAGGACTTATTATAATTCGTGGGAAGAAGAATGAGAATTACATGCTACTTGATTAGGATAGTTACTGAGGCCCATGGAACACCGATGAGGACATGACACTTGATTTATGTGCCGCCACAAAGATTGAGGAGCTAGCGAAGATATTAAGCTATGAGAAGGGAGGAAGGACAGAAGTGATTATGGATCTCCCAGAACCAACATTGAGAGTCACCTCCAGGATCATTAGTTACCAATTGGGTGCATCAAAGAGGTGGAAAAACATCAATAATTATAGATTCTTGTATGTGGCCCACAAAGTTTCAAAAATGGTACATTATAATTTCAGAGTTTATTGCAAAACAAAATTGTTAAAGAAGCATGAGTAAAAGAACGAGGAAAGAGCGAAAATCACATGGGGCTCCATACTTCTATTGATTTTATTTTGGGAGATTGGTGTCCCAGATGGGACATATGGGAACATATGGGTTCATCCACCAAAGACACCTCGTCCCCTGCAATTCAATTTTTGAAGTTCACTTTTAATGGGACCATCTTGAGCACCTACAAGGCTTGGATGAACATGTGGTTTGACGATTTTGTGAAGTATTTGAGAATGAGTGGTGCATTCCCATGAATTGCCACAAGTTGTTTGGGATCACGTAAAACTCATAGTTACTCAACATTTTTCCTAGCAAAGTTATGATGGCCAAGGAGAGATGGGTCCATGGTGAAATCTCCCCTTTTGTGTTTTGCTAAGTACATGAAGTGCTCCATCAACGGGATAAAGATGCACATGTGAAGTTGGTCTTTGATGCGAGAAAAAGTGGATGTTGATGTACATACATTGTGCGTAACATACAAGTTGAAATTGTAGAATAGGGGTGGAAGCTTAACAATTTTATTAATGTCCGGGAAAATCAAATACAATGGTGCAGTCTAAAATACTTATAGGTATTGGAAATCCAATGTACAAACAAACAATATGTTGCAGTGCAACATAATTACATAATATTCCTAAATAGATTCGAGAAGTAGGTATAAAAAAATATGATGTTGTAATAGTGCAACAATAAACCTTCGCGTATACAATAAAATATTATAATGGTTATATAATCATAACAATACAAAAGTAATAATAAACTACCTAATTATAATGCATAATTAATATGTTTACCCTAACATTCCCCCTTAATTTTGCATTGCCTCAAGGGATGAGGAGAGGAACTCTCTAAACAACTTGAACTTGTCACGTGCAAGTGACTTTATGAAGATATCTGCTTGTTCATTTGTTGGAAAAATTGAAGCTGTATATTGTGTTTCAAGAAATGCTCACATATGAAATGTATATGTACCTCAATGTGCTTTGTTCTTTCATGAAAAACTGGATTGTGAACAAGTTTGAGAACACCTTCATTTTCAACATACAAGGTGGTCGGTTTGTCTTGTGGTATTCTAAGTCCTTCAAGTATGCAATGTAGCCATATCGCTTCACATATATCTTCACTCGTAGAATGATACTCACCTTGTGGAAGAGTGAGAAACAAAATTTTATTTCTTGCTTCCCCATGATATCAGTCAAGATCCCAAAAATAATATAAACCCTGAAGTGGAATTTGTGTCATCAATATTACTCGCATGATCGAATCCGAATATCATGTCAAGATGAATTGATCATTCTTCTTCAGTATTATAGACAGGATATATTGTTCCTTAAGATATCTCAAGATTCAACTTGTTGCTTTCAATGAAAAATTATGGGTTCCTACATGAACCTAGATAGATAGCTCACTGCAAAGCATTGATATCTTGTCTAGTGTAGGTGAGGAAAATGATACTCCCAATCAATTTCCGATAGAGAGTTCTGATTACCACATGAGATGGATCACGAATGAGATGACTCGCAATATGTTCACCATAGATGTAGCAATAGGTGTGCAATCCATCATCCTAATTTTTTTGAGTATTGTCTTGGTATATTTCAACTAAGAAACAAATATGTGATTCTCCTTTTTCCATACTTCCAATCCAAGACAATAATGCATCATCCTGAGATTTTTCATGTCGAATGATCATTTAAGATCTTTCTTTGTTGCATCAATCATCTTCACTGAACTGCCTAGTGATGACTAGATCATTGACATAGACAACAACACTCACAATCTCCCCCCTTGCTTTTTGAGGTAGAGATTAGGATCGTATGGATTTATAACAAATCCATGTTGTATGAGATGCTCATCATTTTTGATGTACCAAGCCTGAGGTGCCTGTTTAAGGCCATACAGAGATTTCTGAGTCCGCATACCTTTTTTCTTGACTAGATAGAACATATCCCTCAAGTAGAGTCATATAGACTTCTTCTTTTAAATCTCTGTTCATAAAGGAACTTTTTACATCCATCTGATGGAATTTCCAACCAAATTGAGCAGATTAGAGAAAAGATCATTTTGATCTTAACTATGGGAGAAAATGTCTCCTCGTAGTCAATGCCTTCTTTTTGTGTGTACCCCTTTGCTACTAGTCTCACTTTGTACTTGTATATGGTCCCATCTACTTTGTACTTTATTTTGAATATCCATCTACAACCAATGGGTTTCTTCCCGGTCGAGAAGATCGAGAAGCGACAAGTGTTATTTTTCATTACTGATTGATACTCAGCATCCATGGCATCTTTCCAAGCTTTTGACTGTAGAGATTCCTGGACTGTAGTGGGCTCATCAGATTCTATAACTCTACTCATCAAATAAAAGTTTACTTCTTCTCGTGCTTTACTATGAGTCCTTGGTCTAGTGGTGGATGTATCCGGAGGACCATCCAATTTTGCATCTCATAACATATTTGTATACCACTTGGGAATACATTGAACTTCTCTTGTGGGTCATGGTTCTATCTGATCATCACCATCATCCCCATCATCACTTTCATCATATGCGAAAACGTAAAATTCTGGTTTTACAATAAGTGAAAAATTTACATCAGGTGAGTCTAGAGGAGGAGAATCGCTTCCTTCTTCTCAAAGAACTCAACATCTCTGCTGGTGTATAATTTCTTGGTCTTTGGATCCATCAATTTGTACCCAAGAGTCTCTTCACTGTAGCTAATGAAGATGAGTTTTTTTATTTCATATCCAACTTCTTTCTGTTCTACTTGGGTATATGCATGTTTGCTTTACACCCGAATACTATGAGGTGTGCAACATATGGTTTCCACTTTGACCACGTTTCATATGGTGTTACTCCATCAAAGAGCAAATGTGGGCACTCTTCTCAACAAGTATAAAATTTGTTTTACTAATTTTTCCCAAAATGTCCTTGTCGAGTTTAGAATAATTGATCATACAACATACCATTTCCATGATAGTACGATTTATTATCTCAACAACACCATTCTACTACGGTGTGTGTGGAGGAGGCATTTGTCGATGAATCTTGTGAGCTTCAGGTATGATTTGAACTCATTCTTTGGTGAATTCCCCCTTGATGCGAATGGAGAGTTCGATGTGATGATCAATCTCATTCTCAACAACCACTTTGAACTTCTTGAAAGTTTCAAAGATTCACTTTTCTTACAAAGACAATATATCCACATTTTTCGTGAATAATCATCAACACAAAACATGAAGTATTGGAATCCATAATGACTTGGTTGCATTGCTCTGCAAAGATCGACATGAACCAGATCAAGCTTCCCATGAGATTGATAAGTACTCTTACGGAAAAAGGCTTTGTGTTGTTTTCCTGCTAGGTAAAGTGAGGACACTTATCCGTATCCTTACGAAGAGATTGCAATCCTTTTACCATGTTATACCGGTGAAGTGTTTCAAGATACTTGAAACTGATGTGACCAAGTCTCCGATGCCACAATTGTGTAGAGGTAGAGTTCTTAGCCACATGTTCCTGATCATCTCATGTGGACAAAATCAAGCTGGAACATATGTCCCACATTGGAGGCTTTTGTAACAATTTTTGAGCCTCGTGATTTATCTCGAATCAAACACATTTTCTTTCCGGAATGAATATCAAAGTCAATTTTCAAGTTATGATCTAGGAGTCTCTTGAATGATAGCATATTCTTTGTTAACACAGGGACATATAGTATATCGATAATCTCATTGTGTGAACCAATAGGTAAAGAAATGTTCCCAATCCCATGTACTTGTGTATGAATAATCATCACTAAACAAAACATGGTTTTTTGAAGGCGTGTCCCTCATTGAAGTTACCAGGTCTGGCCGGTCATGTGTCAAGTGGCCCCGAATAAACATACCAGACATCACTAGATGACATGGAAGGTTCATTGATCGAGCAATGTACAAGAAGTCTTCATTATCGACTATTCTTCTTACTCGGTAATATTTCCTTAATGATGGGGTTCTCTTTCCGGTTCCCCTTCTTCGACCTTAATTGTAGTTAGAATGTCCCTTGTGAGATTGATGGTGTTGAGGTCCATAATTACTTGATGAACCTTTCTTATAGGCATTATACCAACAATATTTCAAATCATGTCCTCTCTTGCGAGATAGGACATTGATTCTTATTTTGTTTGTCCCCATGCCTTTGATGATGCGTTTGGGAATTTTGAGAGGAATAAGATTTTCTTTTCCTTTTCCTTTCCATTTCTGATGAGAAGATAGTTCCTGCTCCTCCTCATTATCTTTTTGTACATATATTCCTCTTGTTGTAGTAGGTTCACTAACTTATCGAAACTAACTGTCTGATTTGAAAAGTTTAGTGTCGTCACAAAAATGTGGTATGAAGGAGGGAGTGCTCTCAAAACAATGGGAATGAGAGCTGTATTAGTGACCTCCTCTCCTAGGGCTAGAAGTGAAGCCCTCAATTCTACAACTCTTCGCAAGAAAGCTTCTATTTTCTCATTTTGTTTGAACTTCAGTGTGTGTAACTAACTCTGTAAATTTAGTATTACATTCTTGTTCTTGGCCTCGTACACTGTGCTTAACTTATCCCACACTTCTTTGGCTGTTTTGGCATCTCGAATGTGGGGTTGCACGCGTCATCGGACATTGCAAACAAGATTATCAGCTTGACCTTTTGATTGGATCCATCAAATTTTCATTGTTGTGTTGTATTAGTTGCTTTGATCTGGTTACAGAACCATCCACAACATTCCAAATCTCTTCAAACTCAAGTTGTGTTTTGATTTTTGTCTTCCATGCTGCATAGTTATTTCCTCTTAGAAGTTGTGAATCTGGAAGAAATAACTTGGGGGCATTGGTGCCCATTTTTCAGAATCAACTGACAAAGGGTAAGGCTCTTATCACTCCAGGTATAGGGTATCCTAATCTATATACCCGCCGCCTAATATACTAAACCTTTCTATATACACGCCCTTCCGATATACTCGATCGGTACATGGAAGAAGCTCACCCTTTCTATATACTTGGAAGTACGTGAAAGAGGCATTAACGTATGTGAAAGAATCGATAATGAGGTTACCAAGATGGTACCGAAAGGGGTTTGTGTGATTATTGACATTGGCTCAAAGAAATATCCTCATACGTGCACTTCGCTATATACTCGAGAAAGTTTCGGTGTTCGGATTTAAGTCGAGAAATCATTCACAGATAGATGGGAGGGCTTAAAGTTTGTGCACTATGTCCTTATTACTCCCCATCAATTTAAAGGGTCGATGCCCAGATGATGTTGTTGCAGCTATATTAGGCGTTAAGTGCAGTAGTAGTCATGACAAATTTACCGTAAGATCTTCCCGGAGGCACCGTTTATATCGAATGCCGCTAATGAGATCCGAAGATCTCGTGAGTGATACAAAAACTAATTTTTCATTTTTTTATTGCAAAACTTTGCGATTTTTAAGTAGTTACAATGGTTTGTAGTTGAATATGGCAACCTACAAATTAGTACAATACACTGAAATATTACAATTTCATCCAATATGCAAAAAAATTGAATGGCAGAATTTTTTTGTGAGGCCCGGTGCCCTCTGAGCTCAATATGGCTTTGTGTGAAAAACCACAAAAATGGCTAAAAATGTAGTTTTTAGCTACCCTCCTTTTGAAAAAGATGCCCAAAATAAAAAAATAAGCCAATTAGGAGAAAGAACTTTTTAGCCCTCATTAGGGTTTATCGCTAATTGTGGTGGTTGTTTTAGTTTTCTCTAAGGGATTTTAGTGGTTATTTTGGTGCTATTTTGCCGCTTTATTTGGCGAGGGACACTATAGGTTCACCAATGAAACTTATATTAAAACAAGTCTATGTTTGGGGGTCTAACCACCGACCACACAACCCCAAAACATTTTCAATATCCAACTCGATGTATATATCACTTATTGTTTATGACGGAGCAAATTATATTTAAATAATAATGAAAGTAGACTAACCTTATTTGAAAGGTGACGTGGTTGTGATGTGACCGAGATGATTCCATGTGGCTGTTTGAGAGTGGGGGTAGATTAGGGCTCCGTGTGGACAAAAATAGATCAGGTCCATGTAGTTGGTTTGGCCGATCCAACCAACGAATGACTCGATCCATGTAGACGTTGGTTCACTATTTGCTTTTGAATTGTAGGTTTCCAAATCCGACGTGGGTTGGCCCATGTGAATAGCCCGCTTTCCACAATGTTCAACTCAACCCACTATGCACCTATGAGATCACCTTTACAAAACTCGATGCTTCTAATTAGCTCTGTATGAGCTCGGTTGCTAGACTACAATACAAAAATTCTCATTCAATACGCCTAGCTTGATGGATAGCTTGATCGGGAGTCTTGCGCAAACATTAGCTCCTCATCCAAATTAGTAGTGAAACCCTATTAGGGAATAAAAATGTTTTTTTAAATTCACGAATATGTATTGGCTCCAAGAAGTAGATTTTCCTGGTGTAGGGGGCACCAAGGAAAAAAATGCTTTTCTTTTACCTGGAGAATGGCAGGAGGTTGTGGGGATGTAGGGCGTTTTAGGAAGCTGCTGGAGGCAACACTGGCTCTCCTATGACGCAATATCTTCTCCAAAAAAAATTTTCTTCCTTCCGCAACCTTCTCTACTCACATGTCTAGATAAACCAACTCGATACCAAATGAAATTATAGATTAAGGGCAGTAAGGTTGACAATTTTATTAATGTTCAGGAAAAGCAAATACAATGGTGCAGGCTGCAATACTTATAGATATTGGACAAACAATGCACAAAAAAACAATATGTTGCATAAGTGCAACATAATTACATAGGATTCCAAAATACATCTGGGAAACAGGTACAAACAAATATGTTGTTGCAACAATGTAACAATAAACCTTCACGTATGCAATAAAACAATGTAACATTTATATAATCATAACCATACGTAATAATAATAAACTACCTAACTACAATGAATAATTAATATGTTTACCCTAACAAAAGTATGGTACTTGACCTACTTATGTCTAAGTTTTAGAGTAATAATTTTGGACTTGCACCCTCAAAGGGTATGTGCATCGAGTGTTTGTTACCCTAATCCCTTCCACAAGAGGGGATGATATAGAAAAATAGCAACCCAAAGGACCAAATGGGAGGGTGACAAGTGTCACCCTCCACCTATGCTTCAACCAATCCAAAATCTCCAAAATTTGCACCCCAAAATCCTAAATTAAAAGATAAGGAAAGATAAGGAACGAAGAATCCAATTTTTTTTGTAAAAGATGAGGGAGAAAAAAAGAAAAAAATGGCCAAATGGGTTCAATTTTCCTTGGAAGGAGCCCACCCACCCCTAGGTATAGGGCCTAGGGGCTCTTTCCAAGGAAAATTTAGTCCATAACTTTCTTATACACCTCCTAAATGTCACCTTTTTCCCAAATCCGAGTTTGGGGAAAAGATGGCATTTAGGAGAGGTTGTTGGGCTCACATTTAGGTGTCCCAAATCCTCCATTAGGAAGACTAAATCAAGACATAACCAAATTTGCATAAAAGCCAAGGGGTTAGAGTTAAACTCAAGGTCAAAGCTAATATAAAAGAGGATTAGAATTATTAATAGCAATGCCATAGTAAGAGGGGTTAGCAAAACCAATAAGATAAGAAGGTAATAATAATACAACATCACAAGGGGGTTTAAATAATCCACAACAAGACCAAGGTCCAAAAAGGTACACACCCAAATTTGCACTTGCTACATTCATTGTCGAGAAATGGTTCAAAAGTCCCCAATGATGATTCATGTCTTTTCCAAAGGTGTTCGAGCCCCTTTACCTCTTTGCAATATATATTTGTAGCTTAGATTGTCTTACTTAGCAGCTTTCTTGTTTTTCCATAGCTTTCTGCATTGTTTTTCCTTTAGTTTTAGCCTTTATGTAAAAATAACTACTCTGCCTAGGTGGGGTAGTGCAACCGCCGCCACTGCGTGCAAAGGGGCATTTTTGTGCGTAATTGTCTAAAACTTCCTGCATGCGTGTTAGCCCTGGTTCACTTTTAGCGCACAATTTTGTGTTGATTGCGCTAATTTAAGCTTGATTGATTCGTGTCAACCTCCTCTTCCACTTCTAATTGTTGATTGAGTGTTTAATAGCCCCTCCACATTGTGATGTGGCACCCCATGGCTACCAAGTGTGTTATAGCACTGCCCAACCAACCTTCTATAAAATCATTGCTTCTTATGAAGAAAATGGATGGAGAAATTTATTGTGACTTGCATTGTCATGTTGCTGAAATCATCTAGAGACTACACAACCAAGCACAATACTCTTGCGTTGTTCTTCCTCTACCTACATTGCTACCAGACCACTTTTACAAGCCACCATTGCTCCAACACCATCTTCCTTGCTTCTTTTGCATTCCTAGCTTCCTGGACTCACGTGGACACTGAAGATTGGAAAAGATAACTGAGGGGACACAAAGTGATACCACAACTAGCATTGCCTCAAGACTACAATTTCCAGGTTGGGGTTGCTATTGAGTTTCTTCATTTCTTCATTTCTTCAATTCTTTATTTCTGAATCTGTATGCACATTTATTTACTAGAGTAGCAAATCATTTCCATTTCAATTGTTGCAAATAGATAGATCATTACAATAGCTTCCATTTCCTTTGAAAAGCTTCCGGTGATAGATTACTTCCTTGCCTATCCCTGTGGGTTTGCAAGGGAAGTTTCTCAGGAGGAAAGCTTCTACATTAATTTAGAATCAATTGCAATATCTTTTCATTTGTAAAACCTCCATTGAATCCTTCTTTACTTTTGTCGGGAAGAAAAGCTTCTAAGAAGCTTTGATTTCTTCTCGTGCCTCTGAGGCAGAATAGAGGATTCACATCCACAATCACATTTTGGAAAAGATTCACTTAATTACGATAGATGAAATATACTATTGCACAGATAAGTAGTTACATCCAACTATTTATTTGTATAGGATTTATAAGTTAGAATTAGAGGCAATTCATTTTTTCGTTAATTCAATAAGCACTGAAAATACAAAAATATTAGATTAGACTAGGTAGTTTGCTTTTATTTTTTTATTCCCGTTATTTAATTAATGGCCTTTAAAGTAGATAAATCAAACATACAATAGGGAACTTAGCTACCCGTACTTAGCCTCTAATCCCCTTTGGCCAATTTAACTACTAGGAATTCACACTACCTAATCTTAGTCCCTGATTCTCCTATAGTTGCCCATCAACACGCCTACAATATTCCACATCAGTTGTCCCGGCACGACCTCGGGAGGTTGAGTGCGACTGAGGGTCACGTGTTGATTTTCAGTCGTACAAATTGGTGAACCTGACGTGAAGGACTATTTCTTTTTCATTTTCTTTTCTTTCATTGCTATTACCTCACCTTTCCATTTCTTCCCCTATTTTGGTAGGTATTTTATACTTCCTAAAATATGTTTGGTAGAGAGTTGGGTGGGCCATTTGGCTTTGACAGATATTACACCAATGTTCAACCACAACAATCCCCTTCCTTTTCGGATGGGCTGACAATTACACAAACAACATGCAGGCCTCCCCTAGCTATGTCTCAAACCCCATCAGTTATGAGAGAATAGAGGAGGTTGATCAACCTTTCAACATGTGATACATTCAACCCAATGCAAATAACATGATTATTACACATGGAACTCAATCTTCTCCTAATAATGTCATTTCTAACTTAGTGGGAAGGATTAGAGATCTAGAGAGTGTTGAACCATCACAACCAACTCATGTAGTAGGGAAGAACATGGGATATCTAGTTGATAACAAGGGATACATCCCTACCAATGAACAACCAATGCAACATCCTATACAACAAGGTTATCCGATTCAAATGAGTCTGGGTGATCTTCTCATAAGATTTGACACACTAGGGATGGGTCCTCATCCTTCTCAAGCTTATCCTACGCAAGGGCTGGCCAGAAGTGCATTCTCGAATGCCGCTCCTTCAAGCAATGTAATATTCCTTGGTTTCATGCCCACTAGTCCATATCCTGGAAACATCCCACCTTACTTGCACATGTATTCAAAGTCTCCCAGATGGAACCGTATACTTTCCCCTCTCCTTATATGTTGTATCAAGGAGCTTCATACATCCTAGCCAATGCCTATAATGTAGCTTATCGACTCCTCCTTCACCTCATTAAGGAACTTCAATGGTGGAATCTTATGCAATGGGTACTTATGCTAAGTATTTAAAAGAACCCTTGACTTTACCATACGTGGTGTCATGCTTCCACGCCCATTGCCTGATCTTCCTAAATTTAAGGGAGAAGGAGATCCGAATGCTCATATCAAGGCCTACATGAGGGCTATTAGGAATTGCTCACTAGTCCATATCCCGGAATCATCCCACCTTGCATATGTATTCAAAATGTCCCCAAATGAACCCGTATACTAGTCCATTTCTACAAGTCTGGGTTTATAACAATTGCATTAAGAGTGCCATGATTGATGACGGGGATGTAGTGAATGTGGTTCCTTTCTCTTTCTTACTAGAAGTTGGGGTACGGGGAGACTAATTGCTCCTCTATAAGAAACACATTGCGAGGGTATGACAGTTTAAAGGCAACTTCAATTGGAACCATAGTTCTTCCTGTCACCCTCGGGCCAAAAATAATCTTAACGGAGTTCTACATCATTGACAGGGAAACAAGTTACAACATGATCCTTGGTAGACCATGGATTCACCGAATGAAGGCCATCCCTTTGACTTTGTTTCAAGAGGTTAGATTTCTCCATTCGGGGGAAGGTCTCGATCTTCACTTAGTGAATCTTAAAAAGAAACCATGGGTTCATTCAGAGTATGAGCTACTTGCGAACCAGTTAAACAAGTCGCTTCCATCAAACCAATTTGTCACGACTGTCCGAACATTCCAAAAGTCGAGGTCGGTGACTCAAAAACATTCGAGGTTGCAAAACTGATAAGGGTAAATCAATATCTTTGGAAGTTGTTTCCACTAAAACAACGACGGGAATCATGAAACTCTTAGAGAATGATGAGCTGATCTTCCTCCCATTTGAACCACAAGGAATGGGTAGCCTTCTGGTATGGCCTCTCTTCCCGCCGATGGTCTTGGCCTAGGTGTAAACATGATAAAATTAACAAAGGAAGAAGAGAGGGATGAAATCAATATGGTGCCCATCAAATCCATCCCTAAGGCTTGTTCTATTCCAAACCTTGGTTTAGATACGAACGTGTCAAAAATCAAGTATGTCATCTCCACAGGATGTGATCCCATAAAGCACAACAAAGGTCACACGAAATCACTATGCTTCATGTAAAAGAAAAAGTTGAGAAGCACAGTCATGCTCACCTAAACATGATATGTCAAGAACATGACAGAGAGGCTCTCAAATACCTCCTTCAAATAGATAAATCCGATAAACATACATATACAATCATGGGTAGGGGTTGTGAGTTTAAACCCTGGATAGTAAGTCCTTGTCAAGAGAACAGAAATTTCAAAGATCGTGTTTCTTCATTGTGTACTCTTGGGGGTGAGGGTTTGACATCCTTCAACTCTCTTCACCTTAGACCATAGTTCAAAAAAATCATTATCGATAATTAATCGGTGGCAAAAAAATTTGACCGGAAATCGGGAATCGGTGATTTCTCAAAGCATTAATTAGTGATTTTATCTCTCCTTTAAAAACATTTAATTTCATAAAATACACTTAAATTAAATGTAAAACATTGGTATATTACTTATATTACCAATGTTTCATTTAGCTTTACCAATGTTACATGAACTATACCAGAAATCATGATTCAAGAGGCTGAGACTCTGAGTTATTTGAGTTCATGCATAAAACAAATTCGAATGCAAGGAAAATAAATGAAAGCAAGCTCAAATACACGAAGTGAGAATGTTAGACACCTGCATGCTGCACTTAATGTCAATTCGTATGAGCAATGAGGTTGAACATTCATAAAAAATAGAAACAAATGTATAATAGTAAAATAAAGCTAATCGTGGTCGAAACCCTAGCAAAACACAGGGGATGAATTGCACGCAAGAGAAATTCAACCCTAAATGCTTTGAATTGAACTCATTTTTTTCAGTTTTGACGTTTTATACCTAAGCAACAATTTTCCACGATTTTAAAACCGATTTTCCACGATTTTTTCTTGAAATTTCTTGCCAGAAATTGCCGATTTATTGGGAGGAAAAAATCATGATTTTCCCAAAGATAAATCATTTTCCCTCTAGCAAAAGATAAATCACGATTATCGATGATAAATCACAATTTCGTATCGAGCCTTAGGCATTTCAGCATGTACTCCATCTGCATTTGCACTTGTACATTATTGCATCCATACTGCATTTCATCTGCCAGTTCATATTGTAAAATTGTAGTCAAGAAGCTTATTTTTCAAACAACTTTCAAAATTCTAAAAACATTAGAAAAACATTCAATCACATTTCTTCAAATATCTGCAATATTATCATCAACATTTCTAATCATTTCATTAGTTCAACAAGTTAAGATAAAATTTTGACACTAATCCTACCAAGGCCTGCATACTTGGTTCTACTCGTAGTTTTCTTCCAGCTTAGGTGTCTTTGCCCATAGTCTGTTCTAGAAGCTTCTTGGTGTCATATCTTTCCCAAGAAACCTCTTTGGTAACAAAAGCATTCTAAATATTTTACTCCAGATCACTTGTTCGCCTATCTCAACCTTCGATGTTGAGCCCTCGCATCTTACTAGTTGCGTGGGGTTGAGGCTAGGGGCAAGCTCTCCCTCCCAAAAGCACAACTTAAAAAAATGATATAAGCCAAATCAAATAAATGCAAAAATATTTCATTTACAAATAAAACCACACTTCCTTGCCCCACCAATCTTCGGTGATGAGCCCACGTTTCTTACTGGTGACGTGAGATTGGGAAAGGAGGGAAGTGCCCTTACTCGCCTATGCCTTGTCTTTCGATGATGAGCCCATACTTCTTACTGGTAGCATGGGGCAAGGTATAGGGGGTCTCTTCAAATAAGTTAGTAAGTTGTAAGCTATTCATTCAATAAAAGTTCTTGAAATCTGAAATCCCAAAAAAAAGTGAAGTAGATGTGTATGTTCCAAAAGAGTTAAAGCCGTAAAAACTAGATTTTGTCAATCAGAGGCCATCTAGGGGCAAATTGTGTGTTTGGTTATCCAATGGAATCTCGTTTTGACTGAAAATGATATGTTTGGATGGAGTGATTTGCACAACCAAGGCTTGGAAGCGTGAAGGATAAATGTCAGAAGGAAATCTTGACTCCTAGAGGGCCTTATAGAGGATATCCTTATGAATAGTAGATATTTTGAGAAAGTTCAAGATAGAGTTCTTGGTGGGTGTGTTCTCAATTTGTTCAAGTAGATCGTAATTACCATTTCAAGGAGAAGATAGAGGGGGTCTTGAGATAGGGTGGTGTAATGAAACACTCCTTAGAATTGATTCGATGGTATGGATATGGGTGTTAATGGGATGGACATAGCTGATAAGAGAGTCAAAGGGATTTGATGTTTGACCAACAACATGGTTGGTACTTTTTCCTTAAGAAGATTGAACTCGATCCGATTTATTTTTTGTATTTTTATGCTTGGGGAATGGCTCATTGTAAATTCCAAAGCTGTTGGTTAGATGTCTTAAAGGATTCTTTGGTATCAAGCTCAATGTCTCCTCGATATAGCAGATCTTGAATGAAGTTTTTAAGTTTCATTCATCTATCTGTAGCATGTCCTTTAACACGGTGATAAGCACAATATTCATGGTCTTTGTACCATGACGGTTTAGGTGCATCTTTGAAAAAGGGTGTAGTGATGTGGGACGTGACCATGTTGGCTAAGTCCAATTATGTTAAGATAGATGATAGTGACTTTGTGAGTGGATTGTATTCTCTACGTTTCACTATGGATTTAGATGATGCATGTAAGAGTTTTAAGTGTGGAGTGCTTTGAACCATTTCTATATACTTGGAATTAGTGATTCCATACCCTATGACATTTTTATTTTTGTTGAAGAATTCAGCTTTTTCATTGGGTTTTAAATCATGGTTATCTCTTTGAAATAATTTCAGAACCCCTTTAGCAAGTAAATATTTTTCGACATGACTATCCTTTTCAATGGCCTCTTTGAATGTGACAACATAATCCATTTGTAAGTGGAAGGCTATCTCAGGGTGTAGGTTGGGTATGAAAATACGCATAGACAAGTTTTTTATTTGCAATAGAGCAAGGGGAATGACCAAGCTATTCCTTGCCATCGTTGTAAAAAACCATCAAAGTTCTCATTATTTTTTGTTTTACATTAGAAAGGTCAATCATGGTGACATAACTTTCTACGTTGAACAAAAAGTGGAGAAAAAAATTCTCAGCTAAGTTGAAGAAGGTAGTGATGGACCCCTTAGGGATATGAAGAAACCATTCATGTGTTTCTCCTCCAAGATTCCTTAAAAATAATTGAATGAGATAATTATCACTATATGCTACTTCTTGGCAAGCCATGAAGAAGTCTTTGATGTGGTCGTGAGGATCACCTTTTCCCCTACATTTATCAAATTTATGGAAATCAAAGTTGGGTGGGAAAGGAGTACGTAATATGACCATTAATATCACAATTCTTGCAAAAATTCTTGGGATCTTTACAAGTATTTAAAGTAGTGGAAGCTTGTTTACCTTTCCCTTTCCACTTACTCTTGTTACTTGTTTGCCCATAATCCTTTTCTCGCTGATTTGTTGACCGCTTTACCCTTGGCTCGCTCGCTTCTCCTTGCCTTTTCTCATCATCTATGTAGTATGCTTGTACACATGCTTCATTGAGATCCTTGGGCTTTGTGGAGATGACTTTTCTTCAAAGGTGAGTGTGAAGTCCTCCCAAGTATTTGGTCAGAATATCCTCATCCTCCAAATCCATGTTTAGCAACATGGCTTGCCTCCAAAACTTCGTAGTATAGTCCCGCACACTTTGACCCTTCGCCTTGTCTAAAATAATCGCCATTTAATCATTTGGTCAGTTTTATGGCCAATAGGATAGAAGTTAGCTCTAAGTAATTCCTTAAATTCTTGCCAAGATTTCACATAGAACGTTTCTTCTTTTCACAAGTAGTTAGATGAGTTTCCCACCAAACTAGAGCATGTCCCTCCATTTTGAGACGTGCAAAGGTGATCTTTTGTGCCTCAATGACATAATGGATGCCAAAGTAGACTTCTAACTATTTTAACCATTTATCAAGCAACTCCGCATCTACTTGTCCTTCCAAGCTTTTAATATCAACTTTCGTCTCAACTTTAAAAGGAGTATGAATACAATGTAGAGTGTAAAGCGTGTCATGATCTAGTTCTAGCTAGAGTGATTTGAATCCATTTGTATCCCCTCTATGCAAGGAATACACAAAGTGGTCTATGATTCAATTTTCAAGTTCTATGGAGCTATAACAAAAATGTAGAAAAACAACAAATGTATCGAACAAGCAATCACCTACATTGTACTTGAATGCAGTGTCTCTAAAAAGGTTATGTTTTCTCAACATATAGTCGATGCGAACAAAATTTATTTTTGTGGGAACATAGCCCTCAACATCAACTCAATCGACAACTATAGTTTTTTTTTTTTTGGTATAATTCCGTTGAGTTGCATAGAAAACAAATACAATCACAACAAAACTTCTACAACATCAAACAAAATTCCAAACAATGGAATCCTTACATCACATGCCACAGGTCCACAACCTTCAGGAAAATGTGAAATCTGAAACATTGCTAGCCTCGTAAACACTAAAGCTGAACATATTGTCGAGAAAATAAAATTCAACATTCCATACTAGCAAAATATGTCTCACGAGTCTTGATTTCAAAGCCCGGATTTTGCCAATAGGAGAGGGGTTTTTGTCTGCTACACTATTGTTTTCATGAATCCAGATACGGAGCCTTCACAAATCTGAGCACGTTAACAATGCCTATTGCAACGAATCACATCAGTATGCTGCCCCGTGCACAAAAGAATGCACATATCAATATTGCTCTTGTGGAGACTCACGAGAACAAAATTGTCAGTTCAGAGAAAAGTAAAACCATTGCAAATATTTGCATATATTCATAGCTATTTGTTTTTCTAGACAAAACCATTGGGAATTACCTTACAAGTCGCAACGAGTCACAAATCTGAGCACGCTAACAATGCATATTGCAATGAATCCCCTGCATGCTGCCCCATGTACAAAAAGAGTGCACCTATCCATATTGCTCCTGCGGAGATCCATCAAAAACAAAGAGCACAAATGATCGATATATAGCTGTTGTAATTTACAGATTCTAACAACAAACTGATTTTTTTCAGCCATAAATGTTGATTTGTTTAACGCAAATATCGTCGATAAGTTTTCCAATACCATAAAGTGTCTAGATCATAACATAAGGGCAGCATGCTGCGAAGTACTGCCGCAACAAAAATGTTGGGGATTTCGACTCGTGAAGGAGAGAAATAAAAAAATCTTGGAATTGATCTTGGTGCCCATATTTCATGGGCAAGAGAAAAATAAAACCTATGGACCTTATAAAATAGAGATGAGCTATTTGCTAGTGTAGAACTATACTTCATTTATTTTCCAGTAGCACAAGAACTTATACAAATGAAGTTGAGAGGGCTTATATCATCCAGTAGTATGAATTGGGTGGTTGTTGCTGTCATTAGATGTGCAACTGTTCTTATATTTGTGCCTAAGAGAGGGAAGAGGGAAGAGAGGGCAGCACAATAAACTGTAAAATTATGAACTGCTGCTACAATATATCTACTATGCAAGAATCAATGGATAAAATGTTTTCACTGGTCTTGTATACTCCCTTGTGATTTCCTGACAGTTCATATATGCACTACTAGCAAGTGCTTAGCTGTATATATACCTGCCAGCATAATGTGAGAGATAATTTCAAGAGTTCAACGAATATATGTGTGCGACAACACATTGAAGGAAGAGATCTAAGGCACAAAGAATAGAAACAACGATTTATCACATTGCAAAACAAATTTAGCAATCAAGCAATAAAACAATACAGAGAGTTAAGATATTTAATGTGTTGAGCAGTTTAAAGATTGAGAAAAAAATTACAAACCAAATTAAGGCATTCTAATGTGTTGAGAAATTTAGCAGATTGATCTCTTCAGAAAATTAAGATATCAATTATCTACCCATTTCATCCAGATAAACTCCAAAATGACGATTACTCAAAATTTATTTTGACGGTGTTTGGATTAATTGGACGCTGAGTTTGACGTGCGTGAAAGATTGTGGGTTAGCTGTCCACGTCAACGAGTCGAGCAATGTTGGCATTGGGAAAGAGTTTAACAATGAAGATACGATCGAAGATACACACAGATCTTAACTTTAAATATGCTCAGGCCTTGATATTTAACAGAAAAATAGTGATTTTCTTATCCACAAACCTCCACCAAAATGAATCACTAAGAAGACCAACTTCAAAACTCTCAATACATGATAATCCTATTCAAGGAGTTAAATTTTTTACCCAGTTTTATCCCAAAGCCCCAAAATTCTGATACTAACCTTTCCATGAACAAGGCTGGCATGTCCGCTGCGTGAGGAATAGCCCGACCGATGTCCCTAAGTGCCAAAGGAGTAGTCCGACCAATGTCCCTGAGTGTGCGACAGTTGTACGATGGTGCTGCTGGAGTAGTCCGACCAACGTCCCTGAGTGTGCGCCAGCTGTACGAAGGCGGTATGAAGTGTACACCAGCTGTACGGAGGTGGTATGAAACCTAGGCTTCAGCTGAACGGAGGTGGTGTGAAACTTGTGCACCTGGTGGTCCCATCCTCACCCAGGCTAAATTCACCGAGGCTGGTAGAGATTGTGCTAAAAATGTAATATGTAATGATTCCTCTAATTTCCAAAAAAAAAAAAAAAAAGAAGAGAGAATATGTTGTAGCAGATCTGATATGATTTGTTGAAAATTGAGAATTGAGAATTGCATTGTAACGGCAGGCATTATAATCCTTCCTTTTAGGTACTTAGTTTCTTTTTGAACCCACTTTTGTTTTCTCATGGAAGCATATAATTCAGGAACAGTGCAACAATGGGGAGGCAGAGGATTATTATCCTGGTGGTCATATTGGGTGTGCTGTTTTTAACAGTGGGCTCTAATGGGGCTTGTTCACAGGGGAGCTGCCAGGCTCATGACATTTGTGCGAAAGATAGTGATTGTGCAGCTGGGCTTAAATGCATCTCATGCAGTTCAGTGGGCAACATGAGTTATAGATGCACTAGGATAAGTGTTACAAATCCTGTTTCTAAGGTACCTGTTCAATCCATGGCGGAGATCTTTTTTTTCACTTATTTCAATTATTTTACCATTATTTAGGCCCAATTGATCTGGAGCATGTATTTGACAGTGTTTTTCCATTTGGATGTGATTTAAAATTCTCATTATGGTTGTCTTGATTCAAGATTTCATATAATAATTTATATATCATGAGTGAAATGTCATGGCGAGTTTAGAAGGAAATGTGCTTTATAGTTTCATATATCTGGAAACAATCTTCTAGACAGATAAACACATTTATATTTGATTTTCGTACAGACCATTTTTCCTAAGGGCTGACAAGAGTCATAATCTTAAGTTACACATCTTAAGATTCAGTAAAATGTCTCATTATTCGCTTTATTTTCCATTGTTCGCTTTATTTTCAGTAAAATGTTTCATTATATTATATTATTGCACCTTCTAGCTGTATGCGTGAAAAAAACTTGAGACATCACTGAACTCAGATCTGCCCCTACATGACAATTTGGTTTTGCCTACCGGTAAATATATCAGGGGATATGTTGTGTTTTCTCCACAGTTTGAAAATATCAAAAATAGATCTGCCTAGAGACAGGAATGATTGTACAATTTGATATAGTTGCCCTCTTCACACTAAATTTTAAAATAGTGTTTTCAAATATCTTTGGGGAATTTGGCACTTCGTTGAAATTAGGTTGAAAAGTTTGCCAAATGGGTTTTGCCTCTAGTCAATAGCTGCAACCGGAGCCATTATTTCTACCTTGCCAGGAAACAGATCCTAAATGTTGAACACCGATTATCCAAAACCATTGGAAAAGAAATGGCCTTGAAACATCTATATGATAAATTATTAAAAAAATATAAATATATTCATCTTTAGTTAATAAAATATAACACACTTGGAAAAATATAGTATTAACCAGAGTTCAAAACATTCAACATGATGCCGTGCTTTTAAATTTCTTTGCAATGTTTTGGCTTTGGTTGTGATTAAGTTCTAAGCTTTTTTTCGTGTTTGAAGCTTTTTACGAAGTTTATTGAAATTTTTAAAAACCCTGCTGGGCATTTCTGGAGCAGCATTTCTGAAGCAGTTTGCAAGGCATTTTTCTTTTTCCTTTGCTTTATTTCTTGATTTTGATCTACGACCAATTTCAGAAAATTCCAGAAGGATTTGGGTTTTGATATCAGGAGTGTTGTTTTCAAAATAAAGAGAATCACATCATATTTCTAGAAAATCTCAAGAGACGAACTGAAATAGAAGAGACTCTGGCATCAGCTTGCAATGCTAGAAATATGGAATGGAGATGGGGATTATCAATGGATTGTGGAAAACAATCTATTTTAGACTTCGAAATAAAAAATGTGAAAAACAGGGCAACGACTGCAGCTAATTTGCTTATTCTAACAGTTTCAGATCTGGTTCATAACAGCAGCACCAAAGTTTTGGATCATAAAACTAGTCATCTGCAACATCTGTACTCAGCCAGACCAGAAACAGCGGTCCCCGAAAAGAACAAGCACAAAGTCAGAGAAAACAAAAAAACAGGGATAGCAACACACATAAAAATGGACTCTTACTATACGAAATACCCGCTAAACTGCGCCTTGCAGTCTTCAATGCAGAAAGACTGATGTGAAGATTTAATCTATATGCATTGAGCTACAAAGAACAATGCACAAGTTCATTAAAACACTGAGCATCCACTTCACCTGCCAAATAAATGTCATATGAAGTGGGCACTCAATGTACTTGACAATAATATGACATTTATTTGGCATGTGATTGTCATATGAAGTGGGCACTCAGTGTACTTGACAATAATATGACATTTATTTGGCATGTGATTGGCATGTGAAGTGGGCGCTCAGTGTTTTAATGAACTAAAAATAAATTCGGCGAATTTATTTTTAGTTCATTAAAACACTGAGCGCCCACTTCACATGCCAATCACATGCCAAATAAATGTCATATTATTGTCAAGTACACTGAGTGCCCACTTCATATGACATGCCAAATAAATGTCATATTATTGTCAAGTACACTGAGTGCCCACTTCATATGACATTTATTTGGCATGTGAAGTGGGCGCTCAGTGTTTAATGAACTAAAAATAAATTCAATCGCGCCCACTTCATATGACATTTATTTATGACATTTATTCGGCATGTGAAGTGGGCGCTCAATGTTTTAATGAACTAAAAATAAATTCAGGTGGTTGACAATAATATAACATTATTTGGCATGTGAAGTGGGCGCTCAGTGTTTTAATGAACTTGTGCATTGTTCTTTGTAGCTCAATGCATATAGATTAAATCTTCACATATAGATTAAACAAATGTCATATTATTGTCAACCACTTGAATTTATTTTAGTAATCAATAAATTCAAGTGGTTGACAAATAATATGACATTTATTTGGCAGGTGAAGTGGGCGCTCAGTGTTTTAATGAACTTGTGCCTTTGTTCTTTGTAGCTCAATGCATATAGATTAAATCTTCACATCAACTTTTTGTGTTGAAGACTCAAGGCACAATTTAGCCGGTGTTTCTTCTAGTAAGAGTCTATTTTTATCTGTTTTGTTATCCCGATTTTTGCTTTTCCTTGACTTTGTGCTTGTTCGTTTTGGAGACGCCCATTCGGTTTGGTTAAGTACAAATGTAGATGACTAGTTTTATGATCCAAAAAAATTTGGCCTCGCTATTATGAACCAAAGCTGAAATCGCTAGAATAAGAAGTATAGCTACAATCGTTGCCCTATTTTTTCACATTTTTTAATTTTGAAGTCTAAAATAGACAATTTTCCACTATTAATTGATAATCTCCATCTCCATTCCATATTGCTAGTATTGCATGTTGATGTCGAGTCTCTTCTATTTCGATCGGTCTCTTGAGATTCTCTAGAAATATGATGTGATTCTCTTTATTTTGAAGACAACCCCGATTTTAGCTAGTGACCTTGATATCCAAACCCAAATCCTTTTGGATTTTTCTAAAATTGGTCATGGATTAAAATCAAGAAATAAAGAAAAGGCAAAGGAAAATGCCTTGCAAAATGCCCCAAATCTTTACTCCCAAAATGCCCAACAGGGTTTTAATAAATTTTCGTCTCCAAAAATCATATTTAATTGAAATTATATATATATATGTGTGTGTGTGTGTGTGTGTGTGTGTGTGAAAAATTATAAGAAACATTAAAAAAAAGAAAATTAAATATATAATGATTTTTTTATAAAAACTCAAAATATACAAAATAAATTATTCCAATAGCCTTGATCGATGTTGCTCATTCACTTTCTCGCACCTTGACATCTCCAAACTTATCACAATTTCTTACATGGATCTAATATAGGGTTCTTCACCGGTTTGTGCATTAAGTCGCTAAAACCACACAAAAGGAAAATTCCGCATAAAAGGGAAAAATTTGTACTGGAAGCCGAAAATCCATGCAGAAGGGAAAAATCAACGCATAAGGGGAAAAGCCGTGCAAAAGGTGAAAAGTTGCAGAAGAAAACAAGTGATGTGGAAACCAAAGAATCTGCACAAAGGGAAAAATATGTGGAAAGGGTATAGTAAAGCCACATAACAAGGAGGAGAATCCGCATTCCAATGAGGAATCGACACATAGAAAAGGTGACCTAGATGTTAAATTAAAGGTCCCATGGTTGTGCAATCGTGTTAAATGACATGAAATCTTTAAATGCTCATATCTTTTGATCTAGGTCACCAAATCGACAAAATTGGTACCGTTGGAAAGGTCTTAAGGAAAACGACATGCTAAAAGTAATTTTGGGTCACAATCAAGTGTATTTTGGGTCTTAAGAGTAGACAAAAGGCACACAAATGTTATTAGATCTAGGTTTCACAACACGTTTTGGGACTCAATTTTTGACTCATAACTTGTGATCCATGTTAGGAATTTAATATTTACATTGCTTGATTATTTATCGTGTGGTAAATAACACTAAGTTTGATGTATTACTTAGATTAATGGTTATTTTGTTATACTAGTAAATCCATTAATGAGTTATTTGTTATTTGTCTTTCTTTTTATCGGGAAGTTGTTTTGGCTATTTCCTGGCTATATAATAGTCAATGTTGTTCATTTGATGAAAACAAATATAATAGGGTGTGCAAAATTACTATTGAGAAAATACTATTGTGTTAAAGTTGTGCAACTCTAACCAAATTCAAGAATCCAAAGATCCATTTCACCTACACGTGGTCTTATTGGGAAGGGAATGAAAGAAGCTTTGTTTTGGGCACGGTTATCATAGAGAATGATTGAGAACTAAAGGAGAGCTTAGTGACATAATTTCTAGATTTTTTTAGTTTGTTTTCTCAATCAAATGGCTCTCTAATAAGCTATAAATGTTGAGTAGCTCCAACAACCAACATTGAACTTTATCTTATTCAAGCCCCCTTTCTCGAGGATCTAACTTTGCATAATCCAAGACATCCCTAACACCCATGCTTGGTTTGCACACTTGAATCTTGATTGATCCTTGGTGGTTGAAGAAGTGGGTGATCTTCTTGATTTCAAATTTCTTCTCTTCCCTCTTCTTCTTCTCTAAATGTAACACAATTTAAATTGACAAGGCTCCTTTCACAAATGTAAAGTTACCATGCTCAACTAGGGCTGAATATTTTGAGTTGTAGACATCCGATATAGAATTGTGTAATGTATTCAAGGCCTTCTAACTAACTATAACAGAACGTGCATGCTTCCAAACAATAATATGATGTTGAATGTGGCTCATATCCATCCTTTGAATTTTATTATTGTCTTCTTTCCTCTCTTTATAGACACCAAAATTGGGTCACACTCCCCTTAGTCCGCGTCAAATAATCACCTTGAGTACACTCACCTAACCATGGCCCCTTTCACCCCACTCGAATATTAATTTAATTAATTTTATTAAATTAATTCATTTTCTCATAATATTTACTATTTAAATATCCTAATTGAGATAATTCTCACACCCCCACCTCACTTATACACCTCACCTAGCCACCTCACCCCAAACCTATTCTTAGTATGTTATCATAACTAACTAAGACCTATCTAAACCCAAAAAATCAAAGCCTATATTCCCTCTAACCACATTCTTGCCCATTAGGAAGGAAGATTCCATTCTAATCCACAGAGAAAAATGAACAAGATCTAAGAAATCAAGTAGATCTGTTAGTTTTAGAAGACCTAGAAAATCCCACCCTAACCGGTCACCTAAATTGCCTAAATGGTCGACTCGGCCAACTCGTAAATGTCGCGCTACCATTTATTCCCCAAAATAACTTTATTTCGAGGTTGACACATTTCGGAGAAAAAGAGACGGAACTGAGGAGATGCACTGAAGTAGAACCAACATTCACACACGCATTAGAGCATTCACAACCATCATCAAAAGTAACCACTGAGCCATTTACATTCATAGGAGCATCCAGGGAAGTGCCATCACTACATAAAACTCCATCTATCTGATCAACTACCATTACCATCCAACCATCAAGCTCATTCCACAATAAGTATTTTGTTAACCAACATTCATCTATGTCATTTTAGTAGGCTTTGTTACCTCTGTTATCAGTTCCTACTTGTATTTCCATTCTCCCATCATTTATCTTCATAAAAACTTGATCATTCCTTCACCCACACCATTAAAATCATCTGTACCCAACCGTTAAACACCTCTGAGTATACCCAAGATCTCCATAGACCTTGCCATTTCCCTCTCCATTTCCATTTAGCCTCAGATCTGTCCTCACACCAAGATTTTAATAAGTTTCCTCTACCTCGACCATACCGACGCCGGTTACCCATAACCGCTATTCTTTGGTTTCACTTAAACCAACATCGGTCATACCAAACCGACGTCGGTCTCTGTGTTTTACCCTCAGACCAAGAACAAAGCCTAAAATCCCCACCAAATACCCAAAACTGACCACTGATCGGTACTTTTCAAGATTACTTTGTGGAGACCTTGACCTTTAGATTCAATCATAGCTTAGCCTATTGTGAACGAATTTGCTTATTGTAGTCGAATGAGATACCTAAATCATTTTAACTACAGTAGGATTTCATTTATTGTTAACATTAAATTATTTTAAACAGTTGATTGACAACTATCTAGGGAGTATCACACTTCTTTAACTAGCATACTGCTAAAGCGGCACCCAACGTCATATACTATTTAACTTTCATTTGGTGGTCTTGTTGTTTATTTCAGGTAGTTCCTCCTAGCTAAAAGGAAGCTCTCACGATCAGCTGTGGATCAAGAAGTCATACGTGCGCAAAAACCTTCAACCAAATTTTACAGGTATTCCTCCTAGCCCTTCTACCCTTATCTATTTCGTCAACATTCAAAGAAACGCTCTAAGAATCAGGTGAAACATTTTGGCATGCCCAGTGGGACCCATTCGGGGTTCCTTGCATTTCTTCATTTCTAGGTGAAAAGTTGTATGTTTGTTTCCTTTCTGAAAGGTTCTCACATTAAAATTTATCCCTGGAATATTCTCTTCTTTCTATTTGTCTCAAAGCAATTGTGTTTTGGTGCTATAAAAAGAACTCTTCTTCTCTTTCATTTGTACTGCATTAGTGAAAGATCATACTCTCTCCTGTTCATCTTTTTGTGTCATTGAATTCAATATTTTGATTTGGGCTTAAAATCAACTACATCTCATTCTACTTTACTGCATTAGCTCACATTAAATGAGGGCAACCTATACACTGGAAGTCATGCCCAGCTGATGGTTGGAAAAAAATCGTAGAAAAGCACTTCCTTTCTCTTCTTCTCTCTCTCGAGTCTTACCCAAACATCACAAAATTGAAAAATGTACACATTCTTAAACAACATCTTACCGAAAGAAGTTGTAGGTGATCACACGATCACGACACAGTGGGCACCCAACTCGTTACTTCTGTCGAGTCATTATCTCAGAGGACGGCCCGCCCCACCATAACATACCTGAAACCTCTCCCTTTAGATATCTTTCTTCGTAGGAAGACTTCCTCACCAAAAAATCTATTCTAAAGTTCATGAGTCAGTCTTCTAAATAGCATAAGATGAACAAACATAATATAAAGAGCACTCTTAGGATCGTATTTTTCTTAGTGTTTTTGCTTAGCTTGCATTTCAAGGTGTGAGGATATGTTCTTCATCTTTTTATTTCTCCTTGCATGCTCCTTATCATAGTTGGTGTATTCCAACTTCGTTTGAGTGTGCCTAGGCCCCATTTTCATCATTCTCAAAATTCGGGTTTGATTCCACACTTGTTTTTAAATCATAACCACATTTTCTTCATCTCTATTTCAATTTCATCATGAATCGGTGTCGGTCAAATGACCGTTGTTGGTTACCCTCACCATCACGGGTTTTACCCAATCGGTGTTGGTCAACTATTCTTTGGTTAACTTTGCCTAAAAGGACACCTGTTTCATATTCTTTGTTATTCAGAGTCTGTAACTCTCATCATCTTCTCTGTCTGATAAAATCCATCTGCATCTTATCTACTTGGAAGATTATTAGCCTTTTGCCTTGTTTTGACAAACTGTCCATTTTCCACAGTGATCGATTGCGGTTACCTGTGACCAACATCAGTTTACCCTAACCTATTCAAATTTCCAGCTGACATTTTATACCTAATCCACCTACCACCACCTATTTTTCCTATTTTTGCTATATTTCTGTGTCATTTACAGAAAGCAGTCCTACCACATCAGTACTTGTTCACATGGTGCTGACTCGTAGCCAAGAAAATGCCCTCATATTCCACGCTAGTTGTCAACCACTCCCACCTAGTCCTTCACCACCTTCCATTCTATCACCCATGGATCCTACCCAACCTATCACTATTGCCATAGGGGATGAGGAGTTCACATGACTCCTTGACCAGAACCCTACCGCCTTACAGTTCTATCTTTCCCACTCATCCACTCGAGATGCTTGGGTCAATTGATATACAACATGCCCGTATCTATCCCCCAACACTCGTTCCTAATTTTAGGTCAGCCCCTTTGGCTCAGCGTTACAAGCATCTCCGCCTTGCCCCTGAGTCATTTTGTACTAGGCCCTGTACTTGCTATGACTGTTGCATCGACCACATCTATTGAACCCGTAACATCCACTATACCTTCGTCCACTTCCTAGAACATAACCTCATCTGCACCTATTGTCTCACATATACCCATAACAACACAACCACCCCTGGTGTCAACGAACCCTACCCCATTTCAAAACATTGTCCTTTCTATTCCACAGTCCTTAGCCCCCATCGCTACTAGGGTTACCTCGACCCTTCCACCTCTATATACGTACTATCAGCAACCTCTGTTTCATCCATCATTCCTTCAAGGTACATACCCCTATCTCACTCCCTCATTCCCAACCTACCTATGTGGCATCGCCATATATTGGAATGCCACCTCCATCATATGTCCAACACCAACCCTCTTACACTATAGGAGGTACTCATCCATCACCACCTACTAATGACCTCATCAAGTTAATGATGGACAAGATGCATACACTGGAGGCATCGGTTTCTGGCTCATGCAACTCTCTCACCTACGATGAAATTTTCAATGAGCCCATACACCCATCTATTCCTATTCATCCATATCCCATACATTGGGAAATGCCTAAATTTAATCTGCCTATACAAGAAAAGAGGACTGCTGCAACAACACTTGCGGTATTTCAAACACGTGTGTTATCGATCACCCATGATGACGCTTTACTTCTGAATACCTTTCCCATGTCTCTGACTGGGCCCACATTAGACTGGTATAGTGGGTTACCTAGACATTCTATCTTCTCATTTAATCAGGTAGCCCAAGCCTTCTTAGATCACTTCTCCATCAACATTGTTAAGAAGGTTACCATGACTGACCTCTACTCTACGCATCAATATGACGACGAGTCTATCGTGAGATTTTGTCACTCATTGGCGTAGCCTGATCAATCAACTCACATTCCAATTACCACAAACCGAACTCATAGAGCTCTTCACTCGGGCTTGTGCTAGACATATCTCACCGACCCTGTAGGTGCTAGACTTTTCAAACCTTCGATGAGGCATTCACCATGGCACGAAAGCTAGAGATTTGGGCCATCGAAGAAAATAAAATTCAACTACTGCAATAAAACTCGGCATTTAAGTCAAATGATACCTCTTCTTCTTCAAAACCACAAAATAATTATTCAAAATCCAAGGGAACCGCTAACACAGTGGTACTCAAGGCTGGCCCAGCTCATCCATCAAATCAAGCTAACCCCTCATCTAATCTTTCTCCTGTCCAGACCTTTCAATTCAAACGAGAACAACGGAAATACACCCCAATTGGGGAGCCTTATTCTTCTGTTTTAGAAAAGCTCATTAAATTTGGGGCCATCACCCTTCCTCCCATAAAACCACACACTAGTTTTGATCCTGCTCACCCCACACCCACGTGGTACAAAGAGCACAACTTCTGTAACTATCATTGGGTAAAAGGTCATAGTGATGGTAATTGCATCACTTTCAAGAACATTTTCCAAGAAATGATCAAGAACGGCGAGTTAGTCTGGATAATCCTAATGCGCCCGCCAATCGAACCTACACATCTTCAAGAAACCATTTCCCAATCGGGTCCCTTCTTCCGATCAAGCTGGAGAGACATCAACTAATGATAGCCATACCCACGAGGTCCATGCTATTTTCAGTGACGCACTTTTGATTGCTTCCCAATTACCTCATATTCCTTCCATAGAGGAAATCTTGGCCCGAGGTCCTCCACCTACACATGAACCCACTTCACCTATTCCTCCACCCATAGAGGAACACCCTTCGTCTCCTCCCTCACCTGTGAAGGAGTCTTCTATTAACATCAAAACCATTTCACCTTTGGCTTCTCCACCTAGAGAGCCATCACTAGAAGGATATCTCTGACCCACGGGAGACGCTTGTTCATCTCCCCCACCCATAGAGGAACACCGTCATCTCCTCCACCTATCAAAGATCCGGAGAAATATTGTTACCTCTAGGTGACCATTCTCCATCAGCCACCCAAGATCCCGTTGACTTAATTTCAGCTTTGTTACCCACATAGGTGAAGCTAGTGAATTCCTATTTCTAAGACACATTTTATGGGAACCACCATTAGGTCCACATCAACCTCACCCACGGCAGCCGTTCTCATGCTTAGCCGACCACCCTGGATTATGTGGATATAGCCTTACTTTAGGGGGAGTCTTCTACTTCTGTCTCAACACAAATGCAAATGTCACTCGTTGACACCTCTACTATATATCCAAAAGTATTTTAGCCGATTGAATCAAACACAACCACAAATATTGAAAATTATCCAATGATACCACTCATGGCTCAAATTACACCTCTACCCATAACCTAACATGCATCTACATATAAATCCACACCTACATCATCTTCCTTGCCTAAACCTATTACTACTTTAGAGGTCATCCCGGTGGCTAGCCTTACTCATCCACCCATCAAATTAGATTTAGTTACATCCTTCAAATCCAACACCAAACATAATCCATCCCCCAAATAGAAGAACCAATCCCCCAGATCTCGTACCCCAACCTCGCTGATCACACCTTCCTCACCTTCACCCCTTCCATCCGTCTAAGGACCTCACCTCTCGACCCTGGCTAAGAAACCTCCACCCAATGGTAAAATAAAATCATAGCATCCCATTCCTCCCTCGCAGACCTTTAATATACCTAAGCGCCCGACATAACTTCCATCCACACTTGTAACATTTTACCGCCCATACCTCCAATACCATCGATAACTTCTTCACTTCCCACGACAATTCATTCCATTTCCTTTAAACCTCTCCCGCACAACCTACACCTTTTACCTTCACAACACCTCGGTTATCCCCATGGGTAACCCACCCTCTTCCACCATCCACTTTCCCCTCTAAATCTCATGCGCCCATATCACCTTTACCCAAAGAAGGTACATCTCAAAGGCAAAAAAATCCACTACCCTCCAATAAGGTAGTTAAACCAACCACACACTCTATTTCCAGTTCATCTACCATGCCCTTACCCAAGAAAACATGACCAACACCTAAGACCATGGCTTAACCCACTCCCCCTCTTGCAAAGACCCTTCCTATACAATCAGCCGCACCTACACCCAAACCCACATTCACTTCCCATTATGATCCACTAGCGGGATCCTATGCCAAAATCTTAACACACCTCCGGAAACTTCTGTCATCACATTACCGCCTCTTAAACATTATGACCCACTCAAACCCAAACCAAAAGGGTTTGACAAAACCAAAATTTACACCTATCATCGTGTGCTAGGACACGATGTAGAGGACTATAAGGCTTTGAAATATTCTCTTATCTAGTTGTGTCCTCCTGAAGAAAACTTTGACGATGATGACCTTCTCGATGAGGACCCCATTTCACCAACACCAGTTTCCACAGTTCTTCCTCATTACCTACTCAGTGACCAAGACCTCCACCCCACAACTCTTAGAGCCACCTCTGAGATTTGAAATTAACATGGTGCACATCAGAGAACTCGCCAAACCTCCACCCAAATGTTGGTGTGCCCAACTCATCTCACAAGGTTCCTTCCCACCTCTTGGCTTCTGCCCTTCCTGTCACTATACCTTTCATGGCTCACCTACTTCACCTACCTCCCCACCTCAAATCAACATGATCCATGTTGCTACCCACGCATAGAAGGACAAAGGAAAAGAAAAGGCAACCAACCCACCGACCAACCCTATACCCAACTATACGTACCCAAAATTATGTGTTGTACATGTGAAATTGGTTACGGGAAAACCCCAATGATTATTCAAATCTCTTGCAAGGTGTGCGTAATCCGAGAAAAACTCATCAAGTGCACAATTACATCCTAGAATGCCTTACCTAAACTTTGCGTGCTTCATTTCAACCTCTGCGCCCTTTTTTTCTCGGGATTTTTCTCTTTAAGTTACAAGACCACCACCCTACCTTGGCGGCGGTCCATGACCGCCGCCCTATCCAGGCGGAGGTCTATAACCACCGCCTGTGTACGGGCGGTGATCTATCCAACTTTTCCAAAAGCTTCCCCCTCGGGAACAAATAAATTAGGATGCGCCTATAACTCTCCACCACTTTTGCATTTTTAAGAGTTGTTCAGCCACTTGGAAAGGGTAGTGCACCATTTTTAAAGATATAGCATGGAAAATTGAGCTTGCCTTCTGGTAAGTGAAAATGATATAAATACCTAGCTTTTTACAAGCAAATGGCCCCTCTCCTTCTATGTTTTATCATTCAGTGCATTTGAAGTTCCTCCATAAGTCTCTGCTGACCTAGGACTTAGCATATGTTCTCAGCCTCTCAGTTCAAGGCTCTTCATTTTTTTTGGTTAGAGATCACTCGATCTCTCTAGTTCAAGTTCATTTCATTGTTATTTTCCAAGAAAATAGCTTAGCACAGTATCAGTTCTAGATAAAATTCATTCACAATTTAGTTCTGTTTAGGATTATAGTTTTGTTTCGTCATAGGAAGAATAGGTCCTAGAATTTTAGGTGAGTCTTGTCGTATCCCTGCAACAATCCTGCTAGGAATCGCATAGCCAAGCTCTGTTCTCTTGCGCTATCTCTCTCCTAATTACATTCCATTTGGTTTACGTCCAAGCTACATTGTCCACACACCTTCTCCTTGTGCTTGCGCCACATCCTTATCTTTACGGATTCACGAGAACACAAAGGAATGCAGAAATCACATAGAGGGACAAGTTACGATACTGACTAAATTTTCCATTGTTCCGAAAAGCTCCAGGTTTGTTTTGTCAAAGTTGTAGTTTACATCATATCAACTAGAGTAGTAAATAATTTCTTTTCAGTAAATGTTGACCTTCAAAATTGTCGGGAAGTTTGTGGGGAATGATAGCTTACGAGAAGACATGATTCGTTTCTCACTTACGAGGTAGGATTGAAGGTATTTTGATCAAATTTGTTAAATATTTGTACTTATATCAATTCACAAAATGCACAAGAAAATAGCTACATCTGGATAGTTTTTGCTTTTTTTAAGCTTTATTTCTAGATTAGTTGCTCTTTGAATTTATTCAAGTTTATATCTCGAGAAAAGCACAAAAATAGGCATAGTGTAGATTCAATTTCATAGTTAGTTTTCTTTATTAAGTTAAGTTTGTTTATATTTTTCATGACTATCACGAGACCAAGAGAGCCTAGGGATTATGTATTTGAGCCAGTGATACCCCACCAAATCTCTGCATGGCATTAGCTGATATAGATCAAGGACTTAGGATCCACGTCTTCCAAACAACTGTAAATCAACAAAAAATTAGTGAACAGTTAAGAGAATTGAACATTGAAGATGACAAAGCACACGAGTTCTGGTCAAACCAACCCAACTATAGGCCTTGATAGGGCATCTACATGACCATACAAGAACCCGAAAGAGAAAAAACATTCGGTTGTGACCCATTAGTTCCATGCTTGAGACGTAGGAGACCTTCTCACCGACATAGATACGGGCCTATGCATACAAGTTGCTAGGACACCTATGAGGTATTCGAGAAGATCACACAACTCCTAATATTGAATATAGAGGCTGAGAAAGCTTACGACTATTGGATAGTCAGAAGATGGGATTGATTCTTCACATGACCATAAAAGGTCCACAACAACAATGAATTCACAGTTGTGATCCCCAGGTCCCACAACCCAATGGGCCTACAAACCAATCAAACATTGACACCTAGCTTACACATGCTAGTGTTTAGATCCTCACCACTCCCACCGGATATCATTATACAACTTTCTATTTTGGATGTAGAAGCCAACCAAGCCAACATTTTCTAGGTCAGACCAGAAAATCATCCATAGTGTTCTATAGATCCTCTACAACTTTCGCCATCATTTTCATGACCCTATTCGGAAACATACACGAAGCACCCGCAGGTCACTTTCCAAGATTCCAACAACCAACGGACAGAATCTCGACAGAGCTTCGACATCGATTGGAGCCTCTGAACGGTTATAGTGTTGAACCGATCCATAACACTAGTTCAGGTTAGAAGAGCTCTCCTCACTTTAGATTCGTAGCTCCCATTATTGCGTATAGAGGATTTAGGATTGTTTGAATAATTTGTCCATATCCATATATATTCCACTTCCACTGGTTATCTCGACACGACCTCGGGAGGTTGGGTACGGAGGAAAGCTTCTTGATGATTCTCACACTCACCTGTCACTTTTCTATCATACAAAATTGGTGAACCCGACGTGAAACAAACAACTGTTTCCCCTTCATTTCCATTTCTTTCATCCACCTTCGCTCTTTCCCATTATTTTGTGGGTATTTATATACCCCGAATATGTCGGGATATGACTTACATATGATAGATCTCTTTCATGTCTCGAAACATATTATGGTCAGACAAGTAGACCATAGATACCATCGCTTTCTACATGGGCTGACAATTACTCAAGCAACTACTTGTCTTCACAAACTCCCCTCAAAGAACTAGATCTAGTTCTTCGTTCCAATTAAGGAGTTGGATTAGGTCACACAAACGTAACAACCAGAGCCCTCGGGCTCTAACAACATGACGTTTACTGGAGAATCCATTTCGTCTCCTTGAGTTTTGTTCAGACCATAAATCGGTAGACACTCGAGATCCACTCCCATTTTTGGATGAGGAGTATTTAACGCGTTACGCTAGAAGCGAGCATCACCTCCAAAACATGTACCCACCTATAGGGAGTTTACAAACACATCCCGATACCCTATTCTAAGAAAATGCCTCCATTCCTCCATCTATCAGAAATACTCTTAGAGAGGCTTGGTAGGACAATGATCAATTCATAGCAGGGTACCATACCCCTCGAAACCTCAAGGGGTGCCACAACAACTACCATGACAGAACACTACATCATCACCAATCGAAGTCATCTCGGCTCTAGTTGATAGGGTTAGAGGACTAGAGCTTGCTCAAGAAAATCAAGCTTCACATTCGGGGCAAGCAGGAATCCCCAACCCTCCACATCATCCTAGCTAGGTTGACCTCCTTATAGGAATAGGCACATTAGGCATGCCTCCTCAATATTCATATAACTATCCACAACAAACACCAACTAGAACCGCATTTTCAAACGTTGCTCTAGTTGAAAATATGATACCTCCCAGCTTAGCACCAAATAATCCATATCAGAGCAATGCTCCCCGTACTTAAACATCTATTCAAAATCACCACAGGGAGATATGTTCTCTTCTCCCGGGATGTTCGCTCAACCACAGGGGTTTCCTTACGCCCCTACAAACACATATGCTATGCCATATCAACAACCCATTCCACCCCCCCCCTCAACAGGCACCATCAATGGTCGAAACTTATGCAATTGGGACTTACTCGAATATTTAAAAGAACCTTTAGATTTTACTATACGAAGCATCATGCTTCCAAGACCCCTTCCTGATTTACCCAAATACAAAGGGGAGGGAGATCCGAATGCTCACATTAAGGCCTATGCCATGGCCATTCGAGAACTGCTCCCTTGGGATGTGGTTGTTGCTAAAATATTTCCCAAAACCTTAGAAGGCATCGCCCTTGATTGGTATTATAGAATACCTAAAGCCTCGATACATTCATTCAAACAACTTGTGTCAGAATTCATCAAATCTTTTGACATGAACAAACTATTAAGAACGGGCATCAGGGAATTCTTACACATTAAACAAGAGCACAATGAGTCTGCTGCCCATTTCATTCAAAGATGGTGCACAGTTCTCTACTCTTCAGCAAGTGCTCCAAACATGGATTAGATGGAACTATGTGATTTATTCCTTCATTCTCTCAGTAGAGAGATAAAGGAAGAAGTCCAGAAGTTCCCTCTGAGAACTTATGATGAAGTACTTGAAAGTGCTCTAAGAATAGATCAAGTGGCGATAGACAGTGGTCGTAAAACTTATGGAGCAAACGGGAGATTAGTCACTCCCAATCAAAACACTACGACCTTTCCCAATATGGGGGACCAATCAAGGACCCAAGATCCTTAACAAAAACCGTGGGGTTACAAACAGATGGAGTCACTGATCAGGTCAAAAGACCAAATGTTGTAAACACCCCCGCACCTGCTAATAATCAACGCAATAACAACTTTGCTCAGCAATCAATGTTGTAGATTTTAATCATCCTCCACAACAACAACAACAAAAAATCCAGTCACAAGGCCCTATCCAAGGCCCAGATGGATATCAAAACCAAAACCAAAGGCAGTCTCAAAACTACAATTATAACAATCAACTAACCCAATCAAGCTTTGGGCCACAATAAGACTTAAACCAACGACCACGGAATTATAATCCTAATTTATACTGCGGCTTCCATAGAATCGAGGTCATGATGCTAGAACTTTCCGTGATTGCAATAAATTCATACAACGTTTTCCAGAAGACCAAAGACAACTCTTTATAGATATGTTTTTAGCAAATTCTATAGTACCTATGCCAAACACTTACACAGGGGCAGTCTCCCCTCAAAATGCACCCCTCAAGATCTTTAACGATCCGCTCCCAAATCACTCTAACAATAACAAGTTAAATCCAAGTGGAATGAACAAGGGTGTTATGACAGGAAACAACGATCATGAAGCTTCGACTTCATCAAATCCAATGGTCACACCCCAGTTAGGAACTTGACCACAAACCAAGATAGTTGGCCTGGTAGAATTAGATATCGAGCTACCCATAGAAACCATAACAAGAACACAGGATTATTATTATCAAACAGTTCCGAACTATCTTGTTAGAAGCCAGATAACATTCAACAAACATTGGTAAAACCCATAGGTGCTTATGATTTAATTAATGACTTAACGAAGACCTTCTCCCATATTTCCTTTTTGGATTTATTGAAGGATAGGGTTACTCTCTTAGAATAATTAGGCCTTGGTCATTTAATTAACATCACCCCTCCTTTGGAAACACAGGTAAACCATGTGGACTTTGATGTCTACCCTCCAGGGCAGGCAGATAGGGATACTGATTATATATTTGATATAAGTAAAATACCAACAGACACTGAAATTGCACGTAGAGGTGACCCACCCTTACATTTACAAGTATGGGTTTATAATAACTATGTTAAGCATGCAATGGTTGATGATGGGGTAACAATTAACATAGTCCCCTTCGCCTTTCTTCAAAAACTAGGTTATGGAGAAACAAATTGTTCCACAACATGAAATACGCTAAGAGGTTATGATAGCCTCAAAGAAACTTCAATCGGAACCATAGTCTTGCTAGTCACCTTAGGGCCTAAGACGGTCCTCACCGAATTTTATATTATAGATTGGGAAACCAACTATAATATGATCCTTGGTCAACCATGGATACACCGCATGAAGGCAATCCCTTCTACCTTATTTCAGGAAGTAAGGTTTCTACACCTAGGAAAGGTCTTTATGGCACAAGGTGACCCAAGACCCTTCGATATACACCTAGCTGATTTGAAGAAGAGACCAGGCATTCACTCTGAGTTTGAATTACCAATGAATCAACTTAAGAAACCAATTAATTCAAAACCAGAAGAGAAGTTGATACCTACAATAGAATTGGAAATTACAAATCTAGTCGAGGGCATTCTAGCACTCAAAAATGAGGCTAACATCATAGAAATAGTATCATTAGGTACTACCGAAAAAATTGTAGAGTTACTAGAAAAGGATCTACCCATTCTCCTACCATTTGATTCCATGGGCATGGGGTACATCCTGGGAATTGGTTCTCTTCCATCAGACAAAGTTTGTATGGTAGAAGTAACCGAGGTAGAAGAAACAGACACAAGGGATATCCCAACATCCATATTCCAAGAAAATATTGGACTCTCCACTTCGATGGAGCTAGATGTCATTTGAATTTGAGGCGGTGTGATCTTTACTTCTCTGAAGGAAAGATCCTACCTTTTCCTTTAAGTTAAACTTTGAGTGTACAAACAACGGGGTTGAGTACGAAGCCCTCCTCCTTGGCCTCATCATAGCCAAAATAATGGGCGTTGCTTACATTAGAGTATTAGGAGTCTCACAATGGTGGTTGCAAACCAAGTCTACGAGATATATGAGACTAGGGCTGAACATTTACAACTCTATAAAATGGCGGTACTAGATCTAAGCAAAGGGTTCAACTTCATATCAATTGAAGCAATCCCACATGAGAATAGAACCTCTCACATGATTTAGTTGTAACCCGGCTTCCCATTTTCACTCCAAACGGTGAGTTGGAAGACACAAGTTTCATGGTATCACTTTATCTTTGAACCATTGGTGCGTAAAATACCAACAAACCCTGCTCTAACTCATATAGAAGCTGAGAATGATTCTTCTATCCTAGATCACTGTGACAGTGATAGAGTCACTCTCAAACATCTAAACACCTATGCGGAGCTACATCTCACTCATCACATAGTGGATCTTTCCCTAATCACACATTCCTCTTCCTATTTTGGGAATCCTATGATAGAGTCTCCTCCACAAAAGGATCTCGACATCTACAAGATAGAGAGTGGAGAAATTTTGGAACTACCTCTAGCCTCGCCTGAATTCAAAGTAGGCAACGCTTCCTTAATCGAAGAAACAATCGATATAAACATTGGAATGGAGGAAGAACCAAAAATTTTGAAGTTAGGGTCTTCGTTAACTCAGAGGAGGTAGAAATACACACCCAAATCCTCAAGGAACACCAAAAGGATTTCACGTTTAACTACAAAGAAATGACAGGAATTGCACCACATATCGCAGTACATAATCTTGTCACTAAACCGGACACAAAGCCAATTAAACAAAAATCAAGACCAATGAAGCCCAAAGTGGCTCTCATGGTAAAAGAAGAAGTGATGAAACTCCTCGGTAGGATTCATCAAACCAGTTGACTATTCACAATGGATATCTAATATTGTCCCCGTTCTAAAAAAGAATGGGAAAATACGCATTTGCATAGACTTTCGGGATATTAACAAAGCTTGTCCCAAAGATGACTTCCCGTTACCATCCATTGACATTATTATTGATGCAACAGCTGGATTTGAGTTGTTATCCCTCATGGATGGGTTCTCAGGGTATAATCAGATCAAAATATCCGAGGAAGATCAAGCTAAAACTACATTTATAACTCCCTGGGGAACCTACTGTTACATTGTCATGTCATTCGGTCTTAAAAATGTTGGGACCTACATACCAACGGGCAATGACATATATATTCCATGATCTTATCCATAAGATCGTAGAATCTTACATGGATGACTTACTGGCCAAGGCCAAAAAGCGCTGTGATCACCCGGAAGTACTCTGTATCATTCTCTCACGGTTGATCGAATATGGAGTCACATTGAATCCAGAGAAATGTGTATTCAGTGTAACAGGGAGGTAAGCTTCTAGGTTACATTATATCATCACGAGGGATTGATGTTGATTTGGCTAAAATAATCTAATTTTGTTCTTGAAATGATTCCACCGTCAGATGAATCTGGCATAAGATCATTTCTTGGTAAACTCGGTGCATTCGAAGATTCATCCCGGACTTAAGTTTTGTTGTCCATCCAATCAACAATTTGTTAAAAAAGATTATAGCATTGATTGGACAAATGAATGCAACGAGGCCTTCGAAGTAGTCAAACGCTTCCTGTTATCTCCGCCCACACTAATGCCTCCTAGGCCAGATCATCCTTTGATTTTATACTCACGAGCCACTGATGTCTCACTAGCCTGCATGTTGGCTCAAGAGGATGATGATAAATGAGAACGTGTAGTTTATTTCATTAGTCAGATGTTGCTCGACTATGAGACATGTTATATGCAGGCAGAAAGAGAATGCCTTGCCATAGTCTTTGCAATAAAATGCTTAAGGCATTACATGTTGAATCAAGAAACAAGGGTGATCGTCAAGACAAATCACTTACGAACATTCCTCACACAAGGGTCTTTGTCTAAAAAGGTAGGATGCTTCATAACCCTAATGGGTGAATTTGAATTAACATTTGTAAACTAGAAGTCTGTTAAAGGACAAATCATTACAGACTAGTTAGCTAACAACCCATTAGATGGAGGTGATCTGGTAAATCTAGAATTTCCCGATGAGTGCATATACTTTGTCAAAATCAAACCCCCATCTCTACATGCCCTTGGTACACCGATATAATCAATTACATCATGGACCACACATACCCAGAAGGGGCCACTTCCCAACAAAGAAGGCGGTTACGCATCATTGTTGCTAAATACGTCATCTTGGAACAGGTGTTATATCGCAGAGCCTTTGACGGGATGTTACTAAGATGTGTTGACATGGAAGAATCCTGTAAGGATTCTTTACAAATCCCATAGCAGAGTATGTGGAGGCCACTTCAGCGGTCATGCCACTGCTCGAAAGATACATCGGATGGGATATTTCTAGCCCACCTTAGAGCATGACGCAGTAGAGTTTGTATGTAAATGCCACAAATGCCAAGAATTCTCTCATGAGATTCACATGCCTGCACAAGCTCTACAACCAATCGCGACCCCATGGCCCTTTTCCACATGGGGCCTAGACTTGATAGGGAAATTCTCTCCCTCATCAACCGATGGCCATAACTTCATAATAACGGCCACATAATACTTTACAAAGTGGGTAGAAGCTATGCCTCTTACCACTATACCAGGCTCTGTAATAGCTAAGTTTATTCTAAATCAAATCATTTGTAGGTACGGTGTCCCACAAGTCATTATCTCAGATAATGGAACGTCCTTCAAAAATGATGAAGTCCATGAACTATGTAGTAAATTCAAAATAAACCATCACACGGCTTCTCTTTACTATCCTCAAGCCAATGGATAGGCTGAGGCCACAAATAAAATGTTGAAAACTATTCTCCTCAAAACAGTTAAGGAGAACAAATGACTGGCATCTGAAGCTATACCCAACCTTGTGGACCTATCAAACATCAATAAGAACACCAATAGGGGCAACCCCTTTTCGTTGGTATTTCGGAGAGAAGCGGTTACGCGATAGAAGTTGAGATACCTAGCCTCCGCATCTCATTACAAGGGATCTTAGGTAGAAGAATCCTATAGAGAGGCATGACTCTCATAATTAGAAAGTCTTGATGAGGCTAGATTAAATGCCGAGCAAAGACATAGAGCCTACGCTGACCGAATGTGCCGGCAGTATAACAAGAAAGTCTACGAACGAGAAATCTACGAAGGAGATCTAGTTCTAAGACTAGATAGCCAGATTGATAAGAAAACCGGCGAAGGAAGGAAATTCCAGCCCAAATGGCTAGGCCCATACCGAGTCATGAAGGACTACAGAAATGGAGCGTATCTCCTAAGCACACTAGAAGGTGAGGAATTTAATGAAACTGTCAATTCCTTACATCTTAAACGGTTTCACGCATAAGTAACCAAACATTCCTCTTTGTATATTATGTCAACCTGCATCGCATTAGTCATTTAGTTAATTCATTATGTTCACTTGTTTTGTAAATGTTGTAGTCAAGGAACTTATTCTTAAGCAATTGGTTACAAGCTTCTGAAAATATTGGCAAAAGTACTCACATCATATCTCTTCAATTTTCATAATATCATCAAATGGTTTCAAAATCATCTTATCAAATTCAACAGACAAAATCTTGACAAAAACCATACCAAGGCCTGCATACTTGGTCATACTCATTTTCTTCTACTAGGTTAAGATGTTCTTACCTATGGTCTATTCTAGAAGCTTCTTGGTGTCACATCTTTCCCTCTTATGTCTCTTTGAAACAAGGATACTTCAAAATTATAGATCACAAATGTCAAAGTCAAATTGAATCAAAAATACAAACAAAAACAAAATATTTTATTTTTACACATTTCTTTTCCCTACCAATCTTCGGTGATGAGCCCGCATCTCTTACTAGTGGTGCGAGGTTGGGAAAGGAAAGAGATGCCCTTACTCACCTATGTCATGCCTTTGGTGATAAGCCCATACTTCTTACTAGTAGCATGGGGCAGGGCATAGGGGGTCCATTCACGCAAATAAGTGAATCTTAGTATTTCAAAATTCAAAACAAAGTGTATTGTGAAAAGTGAAAATAAGCATCCAAGTTCAAAGAGATCAAATCCTTAAAACCAGATTTAGTCAACCAAGTTGCCATCTATGGGTCTAAGTCTAGATAAACTGGAAAGTAGGTTGTGTCTGAGCTGTGTAGTAGGTTTGAGTACGCTAAGTGTGTAGGTCAAAAATTTGGTTTCTGTCAATCCTTTGTCTCTCTCTCATCATTTTCATTCATTCAAACTCAAACAATTTGTGCCCTTTCTAAATTCTTGGTGTTGAGCCCTCGCATCTTACTAGTTGCGTGGAGTTAAGAATGGGGAAAATTCATCTCATTATCACCATATGTTCATCATGTTTTTCCAAAACAAGAAGAAGAAACAAACATTTCCCAAAGAATTCAAAAGTTCAGCACTACAATATGTTTGTATCACCTCATATCGCATTTGCAAAAAGAAACAAAAAGAGAAGCATTTTGTTTAGTATTTGTTATCATTTGTCATCCATTGCATACATTCTAAAAAAGCATATAAACACAAAACATTCCAAAACATCTAGTATACAAATGCTAAACAAACCACTAGAAAACTCTAGATATAAGATCTGGATCCAAAAGAAGTATATATATATATATATATAAGTTTTATATATATGCCATCATGCACTAGGCATGGTCAAAATGCTCAATGAGCCTGAAAAGTACAAAAACACTCATATAAGTATCTAACAAAACACTACAAAAATGGCCTCTCAACCCCTATGGGATCCCTCAGAGGGTGCACGACCACGTCTAGGACTCGGCTACGCCGGTGCTCCAAATGCACTGAGGGCTCACGGTCATGGCCAGTAGCTACCATCGTCTCACTATGAGAATGACTCCTCCTCATCAAGCGCTCGGCTATCCTATATCCAACTACCTCAGCATAGAGAGAAGTCATGATCCTTTCCACTTGCCAGATAGGGAAAAGACATCGGTATGCCTACCAGCTGCTGAAGGCTCTCCCACATCCTCAGAAAGCTTGGCCCGAGTCTTCTCCGAGGGGAGCAACAAGGTATCCGCACATACTCGGTGAATCAAGTCTCACCACTCATCAGCAGTTGCTGTAAATAAAAAGAAAACAAGTTAAAAAACTATCAAAAACAAAATAAAAATAATAAAAGCAAAAAAACAAAATATCAACTAAAAATTTTACGAAAGCAAATTTGAGAAAAGAGTGATAACTCACTTGGATCTCCAAGCCTCCAGGAAGGGTCTCTAGGATCTTCTCCACCGCCCTTGCCCACGATGCCGGCGGAATGCATGCCTCCCCAAATCTGGAAAGAAGTGATGTCCTACCATGGACTCATCATCTCCCCTAAGCCCTGAGAAGGAAACTCCTTTGGGATTAGAGTCACCTTCTCTGCACTCTCCTTCACCCTTTCGGCCCTCAAGATACTCTGAGTGTCATGCCACTCAGAGTCACTATCATCCTTGGTCGTCCCACCGGTCTCACCTCCCTCTGTCTCCTCCTCTGTATCCTCTCTAGTGAACTCCTCAGAGTCTGAGTCCATGTCAATGGGCTCATCTCCACTATGGAAAGAGCAAGCACGATCTGAGCAAAGGTGCTTGAGGAGCACTTGCTACCCCTTGAGCCTGAACCACCCATCTAGCAACAATAGGAACTCCATGGTAACCATAGTCCAACCACGGCCTCTAGGACCTCCCCTGGCCTCATGAACAGACACTCCGTACACCGGCATTCATTTGGAGGAAACATGTCAATGTAGGGGAGGCCAAACTGCTGGGGCACTCTGTCAAAGGGATGGGCCTCCAACTTCCCCATCCGATCTACCAACTGACCTGTGGAAGAGTAGGCAATCAGTGTGTGTGTCTCCTCTCCCCATAAAATCCCACCATGGCCTGATAAGGAGTGGCCTCCATATCTGCAATAGTTAGGGAGGCCACTGGCTAGTGTGGCACCCTAAGTATAGTCATCCCTATCCATCTAGCTGACCCTGACAGCTCTGGGATCCTCTACTGTATACGCCTCTCCCATAGGGGATGATGCACTCATACACCCAACTCATGACAAGAGTAGGGTGGCTCAGTGACTATCCCTGTAATCTAACCACTCTGTATAAATCATGGTAGGTGGTCCCAAGGATGTCTACTCCCCAAGCGTAGACATGACCATACGCCTCAATCTGTGCAATAATGGGACCCCAGCAATATAGGAGAGTATCCCCTCCCTTGTCCCCAATCAACCGCGAGGCAAGGATGCCCATAACGGCCTTGCGGAGCATAGGGATATCGAGAATCAATAATGGAGCAGACCTTCACCCCCTTCTTCGAGCCCATGGAGACAACAACATCTCCCATGTAAGTGGCCCACTGAACCATCTGTGATCTCGATACTGTTGTCTTAAGAGACAACCATCTCCCAAGAATAGGGACCCCAATATACGGTAGACATCCTCCAGGGTGATAGTCCACTCACCCCTAACTCCTGGAAATTGGAATGTGTTCGATCAACATCCTAGTATGAAAATAAGTCACACAATATGTGACTAGTAGGTGTAACGTGAGGAACCTGTGCAATCCTCCAAATGTGGCCCTCTGAAGAATGTCTCTCTCTGCCTGAGACAGTGCATCTAACACTGCTGGGAGCCAATCACACTCCCTCTCTCTACTCCATCTAATGTACTCCTCCTTCTGCATCCACCCAAAATAGAGAAAAGGAATAAGTTAGTATCATGAACGAACTAGAAAAATTACCAAAAACATGTAAAAATATCAAAAATACAAAAAAAATTATTTAAAGTGTCTTTTTTGGCATTCTGTTCAAAAGCTGCACCTGTGCAGAGTGGAGGTTCCGTAACTACTTCACCTTATGAGGCGGTGGTCATGTAACCGCCACCCTTTAGGGAGCGGTCCTTCTAACCCCTACCATCATAGGGTGGCGGTCCCATGACCACCACTCTATGCAGGGCGGCGGTCCTGTCCCGAATCACCGACCGCCTCAAAAGGCCTTAAAACTCTAAAAAGGTAAAAATACACCATTTTTTCTAAAAAAAGACCTACCCTATGGGCGCGCCCCCTAGAGACTCATTTCACACTAACATTTTAAAAAATAACCCCCAAGACAAAGATTTTATCATTTCTACATTTTAGGTTCAAAAACAATAAATTGAGAAGAACTAACCTGAGACTTCACGGGTCGATGTTCCACTCTCGGAGGCATGATCACTATCTCACCATGAACGTTTTGACTATACTCTCATAAAACCATCACCGTGGGTCCCAGAGCTCAAAAACTATCAAATCAATCCGCATAAATGAATAATAAAATGAATTCATTATATATATATATATATAACATTCTAATCATGTTTTTGAGTGTTTTTACGTAGGTTGGAGTGCCGACGGAGGTAAGTCATTATTCCCACGCAAGTGGTAAGTCCTCATTTCCTTTTAACTTAGTATTTATTTTCCAAATTATTTTATCTATCTACACTTGAGTCCTCTTTTCATTTTGAGATAGTGGGAACTTAGATGGCAACATTTTGGCACACGGGTGTGTCAGGTATAACTTCTAACTCCCCATTTCGGGACCGCCATACTCGGACCCACCATTTTATGCCTCTTCATGGCTAAAACACTTCTCAAGGGGGAAATATGTACGTACCCAAAATTGTATGTGTTGTACAGTGCATAAATTGGTTACGGAAAACCCCAATGATGATTCAGATCTCTTCGCAAGGTGTTCAGAGTCTAGAAAATCTCACCAAGTGCACAATTACATCCTAGAATGCCTTACCCAAACTTTGCATGCTTCATTTCAACCTCTGCCCCCTTTTTTTGGCTTTTTGTCTTTAAGTTAGAAGCCGCCCCGACCTAACATCGCCCTCGGTGGTGGTCCTATCCAACTTTTCTAGAAGCTTCCGGCGCACTCAGGAATGTGGAAATCAAGTTGCACCCTGCAACTCTCCACCGCTTTTGCATTTTTAAGAGTTGTTCAGCCACTTGGAAATGGTAGTGCTCCATTTTTAATGATATAGCATGGCAAATTGAGCTTGCCTTCTAGTAAGTGGAAATGCTATAAATACCCAACTTGTTTACAAGCAAATGGCCCCTCTCCCTCTATGTTTTATCATTCAGTGCATTTGAAGTTCCTCCATAAGTCTCTGCAAGTTAGGACTTAGCATATGTTCTCAGCCTCTCAGTTCAAGGCTCTTCATTTTCTTGGTTAGAGATCACTCGATCTCTCTAGTTCAAGTTCATTTCATTGTTATTTTCCAAGAAAATAGCTTACAGTATCAGTTCTAGAGAAAATTCATTCACAATTTATTTTTGATTTAGCTTTATTTCTTGGGAAGAATAGGTCCTAGAATTTTAGGTGAGTCTTGTCGTATCCCTGCAACAATCCTGCTAGGAATCGCATAGCCAAGCTCTGTTCTCTTGCGCTATCTCTCTCCTACTTGCATTCCGTTCGGTTTACTTCCAAGCTACCATTGTTCAAATACCTTCTCTCTACTACCGCTGCCACATCCTTACCTTTCTAGATTCACGAGAACACGAAGGAACAAAGAAATCACACTGAGGGGACAAGTTACGATACAACTAGATTTGCCACTATTCTGCAAAGCTCTAGGTTTGTTTTGTCAAAGTTGTAGTTTACATCATATCAACTAGAGTAGTAAATCATTTCTTTTTAGTAAACACTTACCTTCAATATTGTTGAGGAAGCTATGGGGAATGATAGCTTCTGAGAAGCCGTGATTTGTTTCTCACTTCTGAGGTAGGATTGAAGGTCTTTTCAATCAAATTTGTTAAATATTTGTACTTATATCAGTTCACAAAATGCACAAGAAAATAGCTACATCTGGCTAGCTTGCTTGTTTTAAGCTTTATTTCTAGATTAGTTGCTCTTTGAATTTATTCAAGTTTATATCTCGAAAAGCACAAAAACAGGCATAGTGTAGATTCAATTTCATAGTTAGTTTGCTTTATTTAGTTAAGTTTGTTTATATTTTGCATGACTATCATGGGACCAAGAGAGCCCAGGGATTATGTATTTGAGCCAGTGATACCCCAGCCAAATCTCTGCACGGCCTTAGCTGATATAGATCAAGGACTTAGGATCCACGTCTTCCAAACAACTGCAAATCAACAAACAATTAGTGAAGAATTAAGAGAATTGAACATTGAAGATGACAAAGCACACGAGTTTTGGTCAAACCAACCCAACTATAAACTGCCTTGATAGGGCATCTACATGACCATACAAGAACCCAAAAGAGAACAAACATTCGGTTGTGACCCATTAGTTCCATAGCCAGACGTAGGAGACCTTCTCACCGATGTAGATATGGGCCTACGCATACAAGTTGCTAGGACACCTGTGAGGTATTCTGAGAAGATCACACAACTCCTAATATTGAATATAGAGGCTGAGAAAGCTTACGACTACTGGATAGTTGGAAGATGGGATTGATTCTTCACATGACCATAAAAGGTCCACAACAACAACGAATTCACGGTTGTGATCCCCAGGTCCCACAACCCAACGGGCCTGCAAACCAATCAAACATTGACACCGGCTTATGCATGCTAGTGTTCAGATCCTCACCACTCCCACCGGATATCATTATACAACTTTTTGTTTTGGATGTAGAAGCCAACCAAGCCAACATTTTCTGGGTCAGACTAGAAAATCATCCATAGTGTTCTATAGATCCTCTACAACTTTCACCATCATTTTCATGACCCTATTCGGAAACATACACGAAACACTGCAGTCACTTTCTAAGAGTCCAACAACCAACAAACAGAATCTCGGCGAGCTCGACATCGATTGGAGCCTCCGAATGGTTATAGTGTTGAACCAATCCATAACACCAGTTCAGGTTAGAAGATCTCTCCTCGCTTTAGATTCGCAGCTCCCATTATTGCGTATAGAGGATTTAGGATTGCCGAATAATTTTTCCATATCCGTATATATTCCACTTCCACCATGTTGTCTCGACATGACCTCGGGAGGTCGGGTACGGAGGAAAGCTGCTTGATGATTCTCACACTCACATGTCACTTTTCTATCATACAATATATTCTCACAAAGGAAAGAAAAGGCAACCAACCCACCGCCCAAACCTATACCCAACATACCATCTCGCACCCTCACCTAAAGTCTATCCGCAACCCCACAAATCCTATTTCCAACGGGGTTACACATCACCTGATACTCAAACAATTACACCAATATTCCCTCAAAATGTACCTATATGACCTCATCCAAACCTCTAAATCCCATTTCCAAGCTCTCATGGAGGTTCTTCAGTCTATTGAGGTCTTACTTAATGACCCTACACATGTAGCCTCCATTATCACACCTCATCATGTAGCCTTTCTTACCAAATTACCATCTTCTTCTAAAAGTCCACCTACTCACCAAATAGCCACCCTCGCCTTCTCATATGAAGAGATCACACCGCACCAAACCGATGATAATATACATATTTAAAATATATGATCGATTGGGGTGCTAGCATTAACATCATCTCCTCCCATGTGTTTGACAAAATGCACATACCCGATAATTGCATGCATAAACATCCTATCATGTTGCATTCATTTAATGACGCTATCACCTCTACAGTTGGCACCATCATCCTCCATGTTCACGTGGACCCCGCACTATTCCATAGTTATTTTACATCTTGGAGGGGGAATTTCAATATAACATGTCTTTGGGTAGACCCTGGATTCATCTTATGGGTTATGTTCATTCCACTTTGCATTGATGTGTGAAGTGTGAGCATGAAGGGCACACCTATACCATTTCGGTTGACCCATCACTTTTAAAAACCTGCAACATGCTTTACTAACCCAATGATGTACTTATACCCATCAAAACGTCTTCATCCATGGCCACTTCCTCTTCACCTACACACTGTACCCACTAGTGCCTCCGCTACCTCAGCGCACCTAACTCCTCCATCCCTAGTGCTGCCACGACTTCAATGCCGACCCATCAACCTCCTAATTAGCTGACTCCACCTCTAATCTAATCTCTAACACATCATCTATCCCAGCTACCCACATGTCGACCACCGATCCCTTGGAAGGTGTTTTGAGCACGCCTCACTCTAGGGGATTATTGCGTATAATGTCAACACATTCCTTACTCCATAAGAGTATGGAAGCCTTCACCAACACCCTCACCACAATCACCACATAAGAGAGTGTCTCCTTACAGATCCTCCCCACCTTCGCACAAATCTCATCTATGGGAGACTTGATACTACCACTTATACACCTGAACCACCATCACAAATCTGCCCATTTTCCGTCGACCTCCAGTCACTCACCAATCAACGTTTTTCCCATACCTTCCTGTATTGATATGTGTGGAAGGGTTTTGGTTTTTGATTTTATGAGCAAGGTCGTCACACATTTATTCCATGTACTACCCATAAACATAATGACCGTAGTGGTATTGGCTTTGCTGAACTACCTACCAAGAAGGCTTGCATCGAACTCATCGAGAATATCGACCCTTCTCCACCTTCTTCACCTACTCCACCTTCTTCACCACCTTCACCAAGAGTTGATGGATCTAGAATCCATTCCTCCTAACTTTTTTTTTCATAAAAACCATTTCCTTGGGGCCTTTGACTTATCAACACGAGGGCAAGGCTCCTCTTCTCTTCCCTTCCTATATCCTGAAATGATCGATGATGATACACCTATTAATGTCGTTCAATGTCAGGATGATGAATCTATACTCACCTACCTTGGTGTAGAAGACTCATATATTCATTGGTCATTACCATCTGAGACGTAAACCATGTTGAATGAATTGACTATCAAATCAACATCCACACTTAGAACGACACGAACATTCTAAAGATTGGCCAATCTTTATATCTTGCTTGAACAAGAAGCCATCACTTCTTTCCTCAAAAATTATAACCATGATTTTGCTTGGTCTTATGCAAACATGCCCGGTATTGACTTCACCATAGTGGTCCACAATATTATAACCATTCCCGATGTCAAACTGTCAAACAAAAGATGAGGAAAATGCACCCTCGCATTGCTCTTCTAGTCAAAGAAGAACTTCAGTGCCTTCTTTCTGTTTCCTTCATCTTGCCCATTGATTATCCCTGATGGATTTCTAACATTTTCCTAGTCACTAAGGTGACAGGGGACTTTGCATTTGCACAAATTTCTGTGACCTCAACCTAGCTTGCCCAAAAGATGACTTTCCTTTACCCAGTATTGACCAACTGGTTGACCTTATCATTGGTCACAAGATGCTATCACTCATGGATGGTTTTGTCGAGGTTATAACCAAATATTTCTTGCCCAGAGGTTCAACAAAAAACTTGGGGGACCTTCATTATCAAGTCATGCCTTTTGGCCTTAAAAATGTTGGTGCTACATATCAGCGGGCTATGACTTACATCTTCCATGACATCATGCACCGTATATTGAAATATTGATCTCCTTACCAAATCTAAACGCCACTCTAAGCACCTCGCCATCCTAAAAACCATCTTTGACCACCTCATTAAGTATTGTGTTCACCTTCAGCCCAAGAAATGTGTCTTCATGGTTCTCTCGGGAAAGCTCCTAGGATTTATCATCTCCTTACGTGGTATAGAGGTTGACCTTGCTAAAGTCAAGGCCATTCTCAAAATGCCTCCACCCACTAATCTGTGGTAGCTCCATAGCCTGCAAGGTAAGTTGCAATCTATTCACCATTTCATTTCACAACTTTCCGATCGATGTCAACCATTTCATCATCTTCTCAAAAAGGATGTCTCCTTTAAATGGGATGATGACTGCCACAAATATTTTGAGGCCTTAAAACAATACCTTCTCCAACCACCCGTACTCATTCCACCTAAAGATGATCAACCCTTCTACCTATACATCTCTGCTACCGATCACTCCTTAGGGGCCATGCTTGCTCATCGTGATGAACAACATAGGGAGCAGGTGGTTTATTACATAATCCGTACTCTTCTGGACTATGAGACCCGATACACCCATGCCGAAAAAATTTTCTTAGCCTTAGTTTTCATTGCCACCAAAATCTGCCATTACCTACTTAACCACAAAACCTATGTCGTGACTAACACCAACCCCTTACACTTCATGTATGCCAAACCTTACCAAAATCAACGGGCTGCACACTGGCTTATGCTTCTGGCCGACCTCGACCTCGAATTCATCCATCAAAAGTCCATCAAGGGCCAAGCTATCACCGACTAATTGGCCGATGCACCTATTTTCGGGGATCAACCCTCTAATTTTGACTTCCCATATGAGTTTATTGCTACCATTTCCTGGATGAACTGCTTTCCAAATTACACTTTTCTTTGATGGTTCCAAGTGTCAGTGTGGGGGTGGGGTTGGTGTTATCCTCATTCCTCTTGATAGTGATCCCATGCCTTTGTCTTTCAAACTCGATTTTTATTGTACAAACAATATTGCTAAATAGGAAGCACTCGTATTGGGTCTCCAGTGCGCTTACACATTAGATGTTAAGTCAATTAACATCTTTGGTGATTCTCAATTGGTCATAAACCAAGTCAAGGGTATATACCAATGTCGTAATGAGATAATTCAAAGGTATAAGCATCATGTGGACATAATTTTGACCACCTTCGACCGTTACACCCTTCAAACCCTCAAATTTGCGAGATACCATGGCCTACTTGGCTTCTCAAATACCCGCTTCACCCACCGACTCTAAAATATTTGTCACCATACAAATTCTTCAGTCACCCTCTTATTTACCTCATAACATTTACTCTATCAGAACCACTGCTCTTGACCCACGTGACTTTTGGTATAAACAATACTCAGACTATCTTTCCCTCTCCATCTTGCCTCCCGACCTCACTTGTAATGGACAACACACCTTTCTTAAAAGGGTCTCTCATTACGTCATCATGGGTGGCCTCTTTTATAAGTGTGGCTTTGATGGTATTATCTTACGGTGCCTTACAAGTTCTAAAATTCCCTATACCATTAAGGAAGTTCATGACGGCATATGTGGAGGTCACTTTAGTGGCCTTGCTATTGCTAAGCGTATTCTTCACCTAGGCTATTACTGGCCGACTCTTAACCATGATTGTTGCGATTACATTAAGCGTTGTGTAAAATTCCAATAGCATGTCAACCTTCATCATACACCCAGTCATCCCTTATAGGTCTCCCGTGACCTTTGGCCCTTCTTTCAATGGTTTTGGATCTTGTTGGAGAGATCAATCCCCATTCTTCCCAACGAAATCAATGGATAATCACCGCTCGAATATTACACCAAATGGGTTGAATCCATTCCTCTCATCTCCACAAAAGATGATAAAATATGTTAGTTCATAAATCATTACATTATTTGTCGCTTTGGTGTCCCACATTGCCTCATCAGCGATAAATGAGAAAACAATTCAAAAATAAAACCTTGCGGAAACTTTCGCAAGGCCTTTGGAATTCAACTAAGTTTCTCGTCACCATATTACCCACAAACCAACGGCCAGGCCAAATCCACTAATAAAACCCTAAAAAAATTCTCATGAAAGTGGTTAACGATACTGGGAAGGACTGGCATATGTACATTCCTTTTTCCCTGTGGGCGTACCGCACTAGTATTCATATTTTCATGTTGCCGCACCTTTTTCTCGGTCTACAAAAGATAGAGCCTATTCTGCCCCTTGAAGTCTAGATTCCCTCACTTCATATTTCTCTCCATGACATGCTCAATGATGATGACTTTCACCAAGACCGTTTAACACAACTTGAGTTATTAGATGAACACCATCTTAACGCTCTTGACCATCTTCAAGTTTACTAAAAACGTATCAAACGTGCCTATGAAAAATGTGTCCATGAACAAACTTTCCAAGTCGGTGACCTTGTCCTGAAGGAAAATCAACATGTAACCAAAGCGAAAAAAAAGTAAACGAGGAAAATTTTCTCCTAATTGGCTTGGACCATACATCGTGACTCATACTTATGGATCAGGTGCTTATCGTTTATCTTCACTAGATGGTAAACCCGAACTTGAGCCCCTTAATGCCTTGCATCTTTGACCATTCTACTATTGACTTTTAGTCCTACCTCACCTTCTGCCTCTTTTCATGCTCATCCCTTGAGCGCTATTCACTTTCCTCCTTTCACTATGCCATCCCTAACGATTAAACAAGACTCATGTGCATACCCGTTACTCTTTTACCCTCTCTTAAATATGTGTACCATGGCTCTACACATGGCATGATTCTCATGGATACTTTTCGTCTACTTTCAGATGAGATCCCATGGTCGTTTCACCTTGATTTCTGAACAAGAATCTGATTCTTCACCTTAGTCTTGTCCATGACTTAAAAGCCCTCACATGGGATCCAACTCCTTGAGTCAAAATTCCAATAAAAATATGACTCCCTCAAAAAGGACATCTTTCTCTCTACATCTCTACTATAAATAGACTACTCCCTCGAAGGACAACTATGTTAGTCTTGCTTCACAAAAAAATAAAAAAGAAAAAGAGAGAGAGAGAATCTGAAGCTTCCCGCATCGATCGCCGTGAAGACCTCAAGGAGTTAATTTCCTCATCCCATATAGACTTCCCACATCGATCAGTCTATCTCAAATATAAGTCAAAACAAAAAAAAATTTCATCATGGACTTGCTCATTGTGATCTTGGATCTCTTGCCCAAAGGCATGCTACCAAATACCATATAAACTAATCACTTTTCACCTTCTCACCATTCACACTTTCATTTCCTACCGCCTCAAGGGACCTACTAGAACCATGACATTTGGTGATCATGTGACTACTCTTCACCTTTAGAATAATCAATCATGCAATGTCTTTAGGGTCTTACGTTCATCAGCCTATCTAAGGTATGACCCACTTGTTATGATCCTTACCAATCAGGTGGCTTTCTTTCCTCCTCTTATCCTTTAACTTTTTCATTATGTATTGATCATCCTATATAGGACTAGGCCCTCGACGCTTACCTCTGGGAAATTTTCCTCTTTCACCACAATCAATTTAATATCACCCATGCCTATTTTCCCACAGTTCAACCATACCTAAAGGACATAGACTCAATCATGCCTATAACCTATTAACCCATTCTCACACCTCCTTATATTTTCCTAGCTTATGGGAGAACTACATCGTTCTGAGATCCTTTTGCAGGGACTATGTAGGCAGCACTCGATGGCATGGGGCCCTTGGAGGTTATCTCACCACTCTCTACCCTAACCAATTCCCCCTTTCCCCTTCCTAAACAAATTCTACCCTAGTTAGTTTCCTTTTATATAAATAATTGGAAATTAAACCAAACCAAGAACAATTGATACACATCTTTACCATTATCACTAATGCATTCATTGTGTCTACCATTTCTTTACCATTAACATGAATTTTACTACAAAACATCTTAATGTGATTTGTACATACCCAAAATTGTATGTACTGTATAGTCAGAATTTGGTTACGGAAACCCCAATGATGATTCACATCTCTTCGCAAGGTGTCCAGAATCAAGAAAAGCTCGCCAAGTATACATTTACATCCTAAAAATCCTTGTCCAACTTTTGCATGTTTTGTTTTAACCTCTGCGCCCTTTTTCCTTGCATTTTAGTCTTTAGTTACGGGACCGCCACCCGAACAGGGAAGCAGTCCTATAATCGCCACCCTACATAGGGCTGCGGTCTTGTGCATGTTTTCCAAAACTTTTTGATGCTTTTGTCAACGTGAAAAATTCAAGTGGCACTCACATTATTCAACCACTCTTGCTTGCATTTATGTTTTAGCCGCCTAGTAAATAGTGATTTCTCTTTGTTTATGATAAAAGAGTTCAATTCAAACTTACCCTCTGGTAAATCCAAATGCTATAAATACCAAGCTTGTTTACAAGCAAATGGCCCCTCTCCCTCTATGAATTATTATTCAGTTTTTTGAAGTTCTCCCATAAGTTTCAATAGGTTTAGATTTTGCATGAATTCTCAGCCTCTCCTTTCTACTTTAGAGATCATTTGATCTTCACACTTTCATTTTGCTCCATTACTATCCTACACTACATCAGCTTAGCATAAGATAGTTTCAGTTCTAGATTAGAATTCATTTTGATAATCTTAGAGTTGTAGGTTGTTGTTTTGTCACAAGAAATAGATCCTGAATTCTCGGTATATTTGCGTTGTATCCCCATAATAAATCTTGTTAGGAATCACATAGTCAAGCTCTGTTCACTTGTACTATCCCTCTCTTTAATTTTATTCAGTTTATATCCAAAGCTTCCATTGTTCGAGTATCATCTTCTATTGATGCTATCACATTCACACTTTTCTGGATTCACGAGAACATGAAGGAACAAAGAGATCACACTGAGGGGACAAGTCATGACACAACTAGATTTACCACTGTTCTGTAAAACTCTAGGTTTGAACTATCAAAGTTATAGTTACAATATATCAAATAGAGTAGCAAATCATTTTATTTTAGTTAAGCTTGCTTTCAATATTACCAGGGAAGCTATGGGGAATGATAGCTTTTGAGAAGATGTGATTTATTCCTCACTTCTGAGGTAAGATTGAAGGTCTTTCGATTAAATTAGTTAGTTATTTAAATATTTAGGATAAATTCACAAGTGCACAAGTGCAAATAGCTACATCAGGCTAACTTGCTTGTTTTAATTATGTTATTAGATTAATTGTTCATTATCTGAATATATTAGAATAGCTGCTCTTTAAATTTCATTCAAATATACATCATTGAAAATACAAAAATAAAAGGAATATAAGCATAGTGTAGATATATCTTTCATAGTTAGTTTACTCATTTCAGTTAAAGTTGAATCATCTTTTGCATGACAATTATAGAACCCAGAGAGCCCAAGGATTACGTATTTGAACCAGTAGTACCTCAGCCAAATATCTTCACAACATTAATGGATATAGATCAAGGGATTAGGATTCAGGTCTTTCAAACGACAATAAACCCACAAGTAGTTAGTGAATAATTGAGACAATTGAATATTGAAGACAACAAAGCATACACATTATGGTCAAGTCAACCCAACTATAGATCGCACGATAGGATATCCGCATGACCATACAAGAACCACGAAGAGAACAAATATTTGGTTGTGATCCATTAGTTCGAAGTCAAATGCAGGAGACCTTCTCATCGACATAGACACGGGGTTACGTATACAAGTTTCCAGAACACCCATAAGGTATTCTGAGAAGATCGCATAACTCCTAGTATTAAACATAGAAGTTGAAAAGGATTATGACCATTGGATAGTCGGAAGAAGATATTGATTCTTCACATGACCATAACAGGTCGACAACAACTACAAATTCATGGTTGTGATCCCTAGGTCCCACAATGCAATGGGCACGTAAGTCGGTTAAATATTCACACCGGTTTTACGTACGTTGGTATTTAGATCGCACCACTCTGCCCGAGATATCATAACACAATTTTCCACATTAAACATAAAAGCCAATCAAGCTAATATTTTCGGGCTAGACCTTAAGGTGTGATCACACTACTAGGTGTTGAATGATTTTTTATGAATAATACCAATTGAATTGCATCAAGTGAACTCGAGATGATTTCTCATTCTTAGAACAGGGTGCTCTATATAAAGATCATCCCCTCACCTTTCTTAGCTCTAAAATCATCCTTTCATGGAATCAAATTCATGATTATCATACATGTCTTTGCTCATATATCTCTCATGGAGATATATGATGCCTTAATACTTCACACATGATGGTCTTGGATACCTTGGTGGCATGACTAACTCATTTTATCTTTTTCTTTGGAGAGATTTGGGTACAATGATAGAGTGAGGATATGATGATCATCAAGTCACTCCTTAAGCTCCACATTTCACCTTTTAACATGATGACTCCTTCACAATTCAATTTATTGACCAAGATGAAACCTGGGTGTAAGCATGCTTATGGTACATGGACACATTTTTTCTCAAGTTGTTCCTCATGGAAATGGGTTTCCTTCTCCAAATAGGGGATGAATCCTTAAATGAAATTTGAGGATGAGTTACATGTTATTGACCTCCATACTTCACTAAAACACTAAAAATCACATTTTATGATCAATGAAACTATTATAAAAATCTAATTCTTCCTGCAACTCAAAATTTAGGTCCTATTTCATTTTGAACCGGGAGGGGAAGTGAAGAGTTTTGCACTACCTAATGAAATATTTAAGCCTTGAATCAATGTTGATAATTTTGCCTTGTATATTATTATAATATCCTTCTAATGCCTATTTTTTCATCCTAACTCTTTCGAGAAATCCTAGAACCATCCAGAGAAGTGAGATTTCATCATTTTAGCTTTCATTCCCTACACTTGAAAACCTAGTCTTAAGCAGATTGCTCCTTAATGAGATTTTATTTCCTAAAATTTCCTAGATTGACTTATACTTGTTCAATTCTCTCAAAAATCACCCTCGGATGCTTTATATTTTCTCTAAAAACTTCGAAGGGTGTTCAATTAGCTGCTGAATGGCCAAAAATGGTCTTTTCGGGCCTTGTATAGTCTCTCATCAAAACTAAATGATTTGATCAATCACCTTAGACATTATGCCTATACAATGAAACACACAAAATGATGTTATTAGGACTTTACTTTGAGCCAGGTTAAATGTTGAACTCATGACATGCTAGCTAGATGATACGAGAGTACCTTGCAATCCTCTTTATATAACTTCAACTCAAAATACAACTTCCCTAATTCAACTTTCTCATTTTACCTTGTTTTAAGTAGGTATAGTTAGGGTTTCAAAAAAATTAAGGGTTTAATGGATTACCACCTATTTCATCCTTACATCAAACTTTTAACACACCCATGTACCTTACTCAAAAACACCTCAATGCTCCATTACTCATTTAGTTGTCATCTTGTTAGAGTTTCAACTTTTGGCTTTTTAAGACTCCTTGTTTGCTCAATCTTTAAAAACTCTTCTTAGATTTTTTTCACCTTCACCTTAAATTTTACTCAATATTCTTTTCACTCATCTCACTATGCTTACCCCTCTCCTAATCACTAATGCAAATCACTCAACTCTTCCTCTTTCACTTAAGGCTTTTCATACAAACCCTTACTCTCTTTAGGCTTCTTTATGGAACTATGCAGACAGTCAATAGGTATTCTTGATTAAATTTGTATAAGGATTTTCCCCACTCTTCAAGGATTCAAAACATTCTAACACCACCGATTAACTAAAATTAACTAAAGCTGTGGAATAATAATAGTTAATCTAAGCTAGAACAACATGTAAATATAGTAAGTAAATGTAGTAAACAAGTATGGAAAATGACCCAAGAAACTATGTTAATAGAAATAGAAACCCTAATATGTAAGAAGAATAAGGAAGTGACTCACCTTATTAGAGGAACTTGTTGGACTGTGTCACACAAGTGATTGGAGAAACAAGAAGCATGAATGATTGTGCAGGGCCCCCGGAAAGGAACGATAAGAGCTATTTGAGTGTTTTGGATCTCCTAGAGAGGGACTAGGGTTCCTATGGGCACCGTGGTCTACAAATGGGTGCCCTGGTCTATGCAAAAGGTCTAGAATTGAGTTTCAAAGGTTCAGAAGTTGGTTTGAAACCCTTGTTATGTGTCACATCAGGTTCGTTGCAGACCGCTGCGTCGGGTGTCACTGATAATCCAAGATGAGTAATGACCTGCAAGACCCCAAAGCAAGCATCAAACCCTAAAAATAAAAATACAAATGAAGGGTTCAAACTGACCTCAACTACCATAATGGTGGTCTTACTAACTAAGTGTTGCATTACATCTCATACGATGTAGTTCTATGTGAGTGTGTGATCATGTCCTAGGTTTTTCTTTTCTAGTTGCACTTTATAAAGTAACGAGCAATAATATGTGTAGAAATATGTAATAGAATTGTGGATGAAATAAAATAAACTTCCTCCTAAGATTATGTGATGCAAATGAACAATCCTTGTCCAATGTGATGGAGCTAAGTGAATGCAAATGATCTCAAAATTCCTTTGATAAATGCAACCTAGGTGGATGATAGTAGTGACTAGTGCTTGGTCCTTCATTATGGTCTCATAACTTTATATTTATAGGGTTTTCTTGATCTAATTTCATAATTAACCCCAAAATGGTTGACCACCAAAAAGATAAGAAGCTGAAATGGATAAAAAGTGCCCAAAAGGTGGTGGGAAAGTTAAAAAGGATTGGGGTGCTCTTGGTGGGATTAGGTGCCCATGGGCACCCTAGTAATAGCCTCAGGTACCCTAGTCAAACCTAAAATAACGTGAAACAACAAAATATGATTGGGCATGCTGCTGTGGAAGAGGTCGGGAATGAAGAAAGAAAGAAAAGTAAGATGGCAAAACTACGGGGTTAATTAGTACTTTCTTCACTAAAAAACCTTTTAAATAGTAGTATGATACCAAGACTAAATATTACCCAAAGTGCATGATTTAGTGTCTACATTTCCCCCACTTTATGTTGGTGAGAAGAAAGCTTGGTAACATAAATTAGATAGAGATACACACCTAATGCCGCTATAGAGTGTGATGTAGAAGGCATGCTGAAGGACTAGACAAAGTGTAGAGTGAAAAAAAGATGATGGAGCATGGAAACTAAAGATGAAAAGTGTAAAAAAGTGACAAGAGAGAACCTAGGGCATAAACGCATATATAGATGTTGATGTATGTGATGTACCCGCATAATTATTATGGTGTGTGCTACCGTGAAAAGTTTTTTTGATGTTTTTTTGTTGTTATTGCTCTTGTTGGCCCCATTTGACTGTTTATTTCCTATACGGTTGGACTGTAAGGAGAAAATGATCAAGTAGTTAAATATGTAAGTATGTATGTGTAAAAATGCATGTAAAAGACGTATGTATGTGAATGTAAAATACACAAATGAAAAATGTAAATTGAACATGTGCACTGATCCATGTCGAGAGAGAGAGAGAGAGAGAGAGAGAGAGAGAGAGAGAGAGAGAGAGAGAGAGAGAGAGAGAGAGAGAGAGAGAGAGAGAAGTCAAGGATATCATGTACTGCAAGTTTTTTTTGGGAAATCTGACGCCATAGGATGAAGAAGTATAGGGAGGAATTCCACTATATCCTCCAACCGTTAACTATGTTCCTGAATGTGTGTGAAGAGATCTATGTATGTCTTGGTTTTTTTGGCGATTCGACACCACCGAATGAAGAATTATAGGAGGAATTTGATGTATCCTCCAACCTTTAAGCTGCTCCTCGAATACTAAGGACAAACATGTCCTATAAATTGCGCAATGTATGGGGTTTGTAGACTGGTCTGAACCCACTCGTTGTATATAATCCACAATGCCAAGGGCGGAAGGTTAGCCAAACAAGTGTTAGTACGAATAAGCATGCATGTATAAGATAATGTGTAATCTACGCAATCAATATAGAAGCTACCAAATAATGTAGTAATATAAACATGTAAGAAGACAAAGTAAGTTACACCAAGTGGGTTGCAAACATTGGACATCACTCACGATATCGTAAGAAATGCAAGGCCATCATGGCTGCATACAACAAACAAGTGTGCACACCAAACATAGGGAAAATCTCGTATACAAAAGAAAACAATAACAGAAAATGTAACAAACAAGTATGGAAGCAAATATCCCTACATAAAAATGTTGCACATGAAGCACCCGTTAGCATATTAGAAAAATAACTAGTATGTCAAAAGTGTGTATAAGCAAGTAATGTAAAGTGTTAAGTACAAAATGAAACAATAACACTTGTGAGAGATGAATGTGGATGTCCCCAATGACTAGTGTAGGAAGGGTAAAAGGTGATCATCTATGTTACGTGTAAGAGACTTGTATCTATGATCATAGATAGAAAAATACATGAATTTTCATGTGTGTATGGTATAGATAAATGACATACAAATGATATAACTAGAATGTCTAATAAGACAACAATGCACAAGAAAAAGAAAACAAGAGTAAAAGAAACCATAATATGTAGCATGTTGTGGATGGATGGAATGGAATGCAAGATGGATGATAGGAACTGCGTGCCCTCAAGCGAATGGATTTTTATGCAATGAGGCTCATTTAGTTTTCCCCTCGGAAGTCAAGAATGAACTGTAAACGAGATTGTGTCATCGGGAAATGGTCGAAGTGTGTGTTGTCTATCTAACACATTGTGATGAGGGTATATGTGTATAATGGTGATGACATACGCAACCTAGAAAAGATTATATGTGTGTGAACCCTATATCCAAAGTGTATATCACGACAAAAATGAATGTAGAAGTGATGATTTAGCCTAAAGCATGTATCACTACAAGATGAATAGTAGGAGTGGTGATGTAGCCTAAAGCATATACCACTACAAGATGATAGAGTAAGTGACGATTTAGCCTATAGCATGTGTCACTATCCTAGAAATTTTGCATGATGAAAGGTCGAATGATAAACACGTGATGAATGTAAGGTCCATTTGATTTGTAAACCCTCAGCAATCGAGTATGGACCGAGGAACTAAAGTGCATCATAGGGTAGTGAGTGTAGCGTGTAGAATATGATGTAGTATATGTAATGAAGATGATAAATGACCATGTGATGTGTATGTAGTGTATAGTATTGAATGTAATATGTGTAGTGTGCCTAAGAGCGTACATAATATGTAGAAGGAGTAAGATGCAATGGTAGATGAGCATGACGAAGACTAGTATGATGTATGATGTATAAATGTGTGAATGTCAAAATGTTGTAGACTAAATGTAGAATTTATGGTGGAAGATGTATAACGTGAGATGTGTGAAGAGTCGTGATGTGTGAGACCTGTTGCAGCGTGTGTGCGGTTCATGTGTAGTTATCCCTCAATAGGCAAGTGTGAACCAAAGCACAAGAGTGTGTCATCGGTAATGGTCAAAATGTTTGTATTTAAGCATAGTATTTCTTAAGATGCATTATATTGAGTGGATTTTTGAGTGGTTTTCCTAAAAGGGTGGCGAGGTGATAAAATCCACCACCAAGTTTGTTAGTGATAATGTATGGACCAAGCCAATTGGGCTTGAATTTTCCTTTTAGAGGTGCCTCAACATTTGTATTCTTTTTATTTTCTTTTAAGATGAGGTCACCGATGTTGAACTCACGAGAGAGAGTTTTGTGATTGTATGCATGTGCGATGTGAGATTGATATGCGCAAATATGTTCGAGTGCTTAGACACAACGTGAGTCTAACATTTCTAGCTCATGTAAGTGATTTTCGTGATATTCATTGTCTTTAAGGATTCCCTTAAGAGAGATCCTTAAGGATGGTATTTTGAGCTCAAGCGGGATAACGGCCTCAAAGCACCATAAACTAAGGAAAAAGGGGTAGCATTAGTAGGTGTGTGAATGCTAGTACAATAGGCCCATAGAACATAGAATAGTTGGTTATGCCAATCGGTGCCACTAGAATCAATAATTTTGCATAAGATTTTGACAATGGTTTTGTTGGTGGCTTCAACTTGGCCATTGCCTTGCAAATAATAAGGAGTAGAAAATGATTGCTTTATTTTGAATTTTGCACAAAAATTTAACATTCTAGTTTTTAAGGAATCTCCGTTATCAGTGATTATAGAAAAGGGCATACCAAAATGTGTGATAATATGCGTAGAGATAAAGTTACAAATATCAATACCAAGTGATCGTTCGTAAGGTAGCTGCTTCAACCCACTTAGTAAAGTAATCAGTAGCAGTAATGATGAACTTATGTCCATCGGTAGACTCAGCGTTGATCATACCAGTGAGGTTTAAGTCCCCAAAGGGAGAAAGGCCAAGTAGGCACAATGGGATGAAGATCATATGTTGGCACATGATGGAGATTACCGTGTTTCTAGGATTTCTCACAACGAGTGGCATATTCAAGGAAATCTTGTTCAATTGTAGACAAAAATACCCTTGACGTAAATTTTTGTGTGACATGGCTCTACCCGAGAATACCATAATAGATACAACTTCCTTATGAGTTTATTTCCTAAGACAACTATTTCTCAAGGTTGGTCTTGACAGTCAAAAGAAATAAGCATGATTATACATTACTTCCTTTACCTACTAACCACTCAATACTCTATCCTTATGCCCTGATTTTATGAGTCCTTAATGCCCTTAGGCCTTCCTCTAACTTTTCATAGGCTCCACCAACTTCAAACACATGGAATAAAGACTATTTTTCTAAAAGTACATCTTTCCTAGCCCTCAAACTGGGCATTAACATTCTAGACTGTATTTACACATTCCTTTTCTTTTATTCTTATTCCAACCTATACTAGGGATTTTGAAACTCTTGGTCTTCTTATTACCTTCCTCCACACTTATCAAGGACTCTACCAGGCATAAGTATTAACTTTTACAATGAATGTTCTACTCTAGGCCCTTAAGACTAGGCACACATAGTTAGGATTGTGAACACAAATTTAATTTAAGAAATCCTCCTTTAGATGGCTTATTACCTTTTCTTGACTTTTGCAACACCAAGTCCTTGTGATTAATTCCCTTAAATAGACTCAAGGATTCCATTGAATCATTGTGTTCATGTATACTACTAAACTTCTAAAACAAGGTATATTCTGGTATGAGTAAGTCTTTCTATCTATTTTCCATTCCTTGGACATTGTGAGGGTTTCATGAAGCTTTAAACACCATTATAGATAAGAAGATAATCCAGAACAAGATATTTACACATGAAAATGCTTTTGCAAAATAGTCTCTAACCTCCAAATATGATATCTCAGTTTGAGAGGACTATGTCACTTAACACCTAAGCCTATAACATACCTAGATCTATTTCAAATATTCAAATTATACATTTGGAGGGAAAATCCCTATTCTTTCCTATGGAGTCCAAATGGACTAGTATAAGCTATGACCATCTCAAGTGGACCCAAGATACCCCTAGTCACCTAAGAAAGCCAAAATTGATTATTAACAAGATGTTCCTGCATCACCAGAGGAAGGATGCATAGTGACTGAGAAGCCTTATTTTCAATTAAGGGCTTAGTTGTCATGCTTCAAAATTTTCAATTTCCATGCTAGTTATTTTGGCCATTCTAGAGCTATTAAAACACCCTCCAAGAGATTTTAGGAAATATCTTAAGAATCAAGAGGTGATGTTGGGGAATATTGGAAGTGTTGAAGGTAATTTAGGAAAGTTTTGATCATTCAAGGACTATCTTATCAACATCAGGTTTTCTAGGTGCATGGAATAAACACTCTAATGGTGAAACCTAGCTTCTTTAGAAGATTCCAGGAGCTCTGTAAAGAGTTGGAAGGGGAAAAAATGGCATTAGAAAGCTACGTAAATCCTCTACATGTTGGAGACATCCATTTTTCTCTAAGGATTGAAGGTTTCATAAATAATTTCAAAACAAGTGAAGTTGCTCATTTTGGTTCCAAACCAACACTTCATCAATGCAACACTTCATGATACCAAAATAGGACATTACCAATCAACCTTCATGCTTCTTGATGATTGACACATCATGTTGAATCTTACACCACCTAGATGCTTTTTTCCATCAATGCAACTTGACATCAATGAAAACACCTATGACACTATGTCCAACACGTGTTTTGATCTGTTATGTATTATAAGGCATTTCATTAATGCATATATTTGAGTAGTTTTTGTTTCCTTTGAGAGTTATGAGTTTTGTAAAATCTAATTTTTGACACATCTAGCATTCCTACAAATGTTGGTAAAAAAAATTTAAGAGGCCCCAAAACCTAAACAATGACTATATTCATTGAGAAAATAGACATCGATTGTAGAATCTAAATGCTAAATTTTTTAGGCTTAATCTTGAAATCCTGAAAATTACCTATGTATTGACCACATTAGATTATAAAAAATTATCTCCTAAATTGTGACTCATTGAGCTATGAGACTAGTTCCATAAGGTGCAGAGTGACCCTAATTTCTTATATTTACTAAAATAAATTTAAAGTATAAGTTTTTCATTTATTATTATTTATATTTTATTATTTCTTATACTTAAACATTTATTTTTGTAAATAAAAGCATGCCAAAAACACATATATTGTCTATAGTTTGCGGAACACGTATGCATTCCCTTTATTATGCCCCCAAACCAATAATTTACAAGCTTGGAATTGCTTTGGTTTCCCAAACCTGCACCTTGGACTTATAACAACACAACAACCTGCGTGTTTTTGACAAAATATGCAAAAACTCACCTTCCACCATGTTAAATCCTATAAAAACATTTTCTATCTTTCTTAAAAAAATTCCTACAATGTCAAGAAAACTATCCTCTTTCTAAATATGTAATTTTTATATTTTTCTAACTATTCTAAGGTTTCCATTTATATTTATTTCAAACTATGTCTTTTATACCTCTATTTTTAGTGATTGTAAATGCTTATCTTTTGATCCAGACAGCAATTCTAGTGGCGCAACTTCCAGAGATCATAACTTTTGCACCGTAGCTCCGATTGACTCCGTTCAAAAGGAAACGGAAAGCTTGGAATGTGTAGAATGTGATGAGAAGGTGCAGAACTTTGTTCGGCAATGTTTGACCCCCGAAATCCGCGTTTAAGGGGCCCAAATTGTGATTTTTGTACTGCTGTCTAAAAATAGTAAATTCTAAAAATAGTATGTTTCGCAAAATTAGTGCACATGTAAGTCTTGGAAGATGAAACACCTCGTCTCCCTCGAGACTGGTGACCTTCCACATCTTTCTAGGTGTCCTTTCGTATTTATAAAGTATTATAAATACATATGTAACCGGAAGAAGAGATAGACATCTCTTGGCAGAGATAATTGATGTATTTCGAATTCTTTGAGTAATTTACATCTCTTTTCAGAGATAGTTGTTTTGCAATTCATTTGGCACATTGTTAATCTGTTCCTTAAGTCTGAAACCCCTCGGTTTTGGATCATCTTTTGTCATGTATCTTTTTTTCACTTCTCCAAATTGAAAAAAATTATTGATCCCAAACTAGGCCTAATTCTATACATATTAAAAAAATCTAATTTTTGATATTTTTGAGGTAGTTAGGGGGGCATGATTAGTTATTTGTTATTTTTTAATTTTCAAAATATTTGTACTTGAAAAATCATTAAAAAATAAATACTCACTAAAAAAATTAAAAAAATCTATCCCAAACTAGATGCTCCTATCTATCTTTCTACCAAAGGGTTTTCAAAAATACTAAATAGTGCTCAAAAAATGGGGGCGGGAGGGGGTTGGCGTAACCGACTGTCTACTATGTTTTTTTACAAAAACATGAGCACTTATTGACATTTTTGATATTAACCCACTTACACTTAACCATTTAAAAAATAGTAGTTTAGAAACTAGACTCGAAATTCTACAATTCATGTTCTTATAACATTTTCAAATTTTGAGTGTAACTATCTCAAATAACTTGTACAAGTTGAAAATTTTTATTTTACAGAAAAAAAGTGTCCACTTAAGACCCCTTTTGCCCCCCCCTCTCCCCTCCACCCCCAACTTGGTGCACTTACCTCAATGACACTATGTTCAACACGTGTTTTGATTTGTTTGTGTTATAAGACATTTCATGAGTGCATATATTTGAGTTGTTGTTGTTTCCTTTAAAAGTTGCGAGGTTTGTAAAATCTAATTTTGACACATCTAACACTCCTACAAATGCCAATAAACAATCCAAAAGGCCCCAAAACGTAAATAATAACTATATTCGTTGCCAAAATAGACAACGATTATAGAATTTAGAAGCTAAAAGCTTTAGGATGAATGGTGAAATCCTAAAAAATTACCTATGTCTTGACCATATTAGATTATAAGTAAACTATCTCCTAAACTCGTGACTCATGGAGATATGAGATTAGTACCATAAGGTGTAAGAGTGACCCTAATTTCTTATATTTACTTAAAATAAATTTAATGTATAAGTGAAAAAACTTATATTTAAACATTGTGTTTGTAAATAAATACTTGAACACACATATAATGCCTATACTCTAAAGACCATGTGTGCATTATAACACGTGCGTGTTCCCTAACATTATGCCCCCCAAACCAATATTTTACAGGCTTGAAATTGCTTTGGTTTTTTGAACATGCGCATTGGACCTGTAACGACATAGAAACTTGTGTGTTTTTGACAAAATATACAAAAACTCACCTTCCACCATGCTAAATCCTACAAAAAAACATTTTCTATCTTTCTTTAAAATTTTCCTACAACGTCAAGAAAACTATCCTCTTTTTAACTATATACTTTATATATTTTTCTGACTATCCTAATGTTTCCATTTATATTTATTTCAAACTGTGTCTTTTATACCTCTATTTTTTGGGATTGTAAATACTTATCATTTTTCATGTATCTTTTTTTCACTTCTCTAAATTGAATAAAAATTATATAGTCACAAACTAGGATTAACTCTACACATTAAAAATAAATATAATTTTTGATTTTTTTTAGGTAGTTAGGGGGCACGGTCGGCTATCCCTTATTTTTCAAAATTTAAAATCTTTGTACTTGAATAATCATAAAAATAAATATTTACTAAAAAAATATTTTAAAAAATCTATCATAAACTAGATGCTCCTATATATCTTTCTGCTAAAGGGTTTTCAACAATACTAAATAGTGCTAAAAAATGGGGGGCACGACCGATCGTCTACTATGTTTTTAACAAAAACATGAACACCTATTAGTATTTTAGATCTTTAACCCATTTACACTTAACCATTTTCAAAAAAAAATAGTGGCTTAGAAATTGGACTCAAAATACTATGATTCATGTTCTTATAACATTATCCAATTTTGAGTGTAACTATTTGAAATATATCGTAGAAGTTGAAGATTTTTATTTATTTTCAGAAAAAAATTGTCCACTTAAGACCCCTTTTTGGCCCCTCATTTCCATGCACTTACCCATCTTCAAAGGAAACGTTCTATTTTGTGTCATCTTCACCATATCAAGCTATTTATTTCTTCTAGTTCTATAATAGATTATGCATTCTCCATTTTCAAATCTCACCTTGTATCATTTTTGGACTAGTTGCCCAATGCTTAGGAGGTTATACTTCAGCCCTGACACATAGAAGACATCTTGAATCTGTCTCTTATCTCCTTGCTTGGTGAGAATGGATATGATGCCTTTGCCCATTATAGGAACCTTTTCATGCGTTCCCATCTTTACTTTAGATTTGACTACGTTATCTATATTGTTGAACATTCCCTTGTTGCCACACATATGGTTACTACATGCACTATCCAAATACCATATTTGTTTGTTGTTTTGCTCAACTACATTGCATGTTAGAAACAAATTTCCACCCTTTTCATGATTTTTAGGTTCAACCTCTTTTGCATTAGAATAACTTGCATTATGAGTTCTCATATCACAATTTTTTTAGACATTCACTCACATAATGTACACTTCTTGTAATAATAACATTGGATGTTTGGTTTATGATACCTATGTGTAGAACCATTCCTTAAGAAGTGTTGTTATTCCTTCCTCTTCCTATTGCATGTGGCTCTTGATAATTGTGTCTTCTGCCTTTTGTTTATTGCAAACTCTTCCTCTTCCTCTATTGTAGGCTCCTCTCCCCTTCCTCTTACATTCAAGTTTGTTTTGAAGGCTTGTTCATTGGAGGAGTTAGTTGTCATACTCGTCCCTTGTTCATGGGTTTGTAAAGAACCCATCAATTCATCAATTGTCATTTGCCTCAAGTCTTTGGACTCTTCTATTGCTACAACAACATGATAAAATCTAGTTGGAAGACTCCTCAATACCTTCTCTATGATCCTATGATCTTCAACAACATCTCCATTTGTCCTCATTTGATTTACTATGGTCATTGTCCTTGTGAAAAAATCATTGATTGATTTTAATTCCTTCATCAACAGAGTCTCAAAATATCTCCTTAACATCTGCAATCTTACTATCTTCACCTTGATAGGCATTTTATAAAGTATTCCATGCTTGTTTGGAGTTTGTAGCTGCTACTATCCTTGGAAAAATTGAATCAGTCACTGCATTTTGAATGTAACTTAATGCCTTGACATCCTTCTTTCTATTTTTGTTCAAAAGATTCTTTTGTGCTTGTGTGAGTGTATTGAATGCAGCTTGGTCTGGTGTCTTTGTGTATCCACTTTCTACTAGCTCTCATATCTCTTGAGAAGAGAACAATGTCTTCATTTTTATACACCAAATGTCATAATTTTTCCATCAAAGACTGGGGTCGCTTCCAAGAGTTGTTACTGCTGGAAACCATCAATAATTAGCCCCAAAACATCCTTCTCTAATACTAAATTGTTGGAAAAATGTGGATCCCGATTAAAAAATAGAGAAATAGAGACAAATTAAAACTCAGCAAACACTCAAATATGACTATATTAATTTCAAAATCTATTTAATACATAAATTTCTAGAGTTGTTGCTCTGATTTTCGCTGTATACTGTTGCAAATGAAAGGTATGAGCTTTTTCTATGCCTTCATTTTTCTTTGTTTTGATGCTGCTTTGTTCTCTATATGTTGTTGCATACACTCTAATTTCCGATCTCTTTTAAGTGTTTTCTTGCTGCTGCAAATTCACTCTATATCATGCTCTATATTTTTTGGCTCTGTATCATGTCTATGCATTGTTGTGCACATTAATTAGAAAACAAATTTTCCAATATATGACATTCCCTCCAACACAGAGTTCAAAATATGAATGCTCAAACTATGCATTAAATGCAGGAGAAGGTTGGATGAAAAGACTGGGAAAATTCAAAAATTTAAATCTGGATCAAGATTAAAATATTCAACATGTATTTGGTATTGTTTTGTGTGTAACTTTGAGGGCTATATAGTTGAAGGCTGCTCTTAATTGAACTCCGCCACGTCTGCATTTTATAGTCCTACGAATTGATCAATACAAAATTAATATACAAATTAGGTAAGCACAGTGAAAAAATAAAAGTAACAACAGTTGGGTTATTTTATTTATTATATCTCCCACGTCCGTTTTCCATAAAGCTCCTACACCAAAAAGGAGGCTGAGAAATTTATCTCTGGATAATAATAGTAAGATCATTTTTCATCAACTCCTGCAGTATCTTTAAAAAAAGAAGATCATCTTTCAATAAAAAAAACTAGTCCACATTCGAGAGTTTTCACTTTCTAAATAGTATAACAAAATTTAAGCATGGAGAAAAACACATAGGGATTGCACAACTTAAAATGGAGAATATTAAAGTTTAGAGCAGCAAGAAACTCTCCCAATATGAAAGCCCTGCAATCAGATTTTTAAGGTCACTGTCCACCACTGTCCCATCCAGTGATTCCAACCCATTAAATGTTGCAGACAACATCAATTCATCACCACCTTCCTCATCATGGCGGGCCTCTAAACATGGCAGCTCATGAGAAGCTGATGCTGATGCGGAAGGGGAAGGAACTGCTTCTCTTGAATTGTACAGAGGCTCCTTGTATTTACAGAGAATGTGATACAACACTGGGATCGGACATGGCCTGATGCCCTTGCTTGTTAGATTCTTCTCGTAAATGTAATCTTCCAGGAGGGTGACTTCTTCCATGGTGTAAATTGCATGTCTTCTAATGCCCCCTGTTTCTGCAAGTCTTGTTAACATAGTTTGGATCATCAGGGCTCTTTCCTGGAACACAATTCTTCCTGCCCAGAGCTACAAAGCTGAGGTATGTCCTCATGGCCACCGGTTGCCCATTGTACTTGAGAGGAAGGGCGCGCCCCTGTTGCTTCCATCTGTAACCACTCCTCGTCACTCTCACCCTCTTGGGGTTTCTATGCTCTGTGTATCTGGTGAATGACATCAAATATCTCCTTCCTGAACTCACACAAATGCACACGGCCAGAAGATTAATAGTCAATACTTACTGATTTTGAACATATAACATTATAACAAATATTTCAATCTTTCTATCCTTGATGATGGATCCTGTAGACAGACCCAAAATGTCCTTATAACAAACTTCAATCACTAAGCAGTTGTACCCAGAAGACTCTAATGAAGGTAAGTTAAAGGACAACATTATAACATCTGTTAAAGACAAGAGGTTTTCTCAGTTTATAAATATGATAACAGCAATTTTTAGACGAAGTTTTAGGATCGCCATTTCAGATCATATTCTGTGATCCATCATCAGAATCTCATGATCGATCATGGAATGTGATCTGAAAAATTGATTCTACTCAGAAGACCCTAATAAAGGTAAGTAAAAGGACAACATTATAACATCTGTTAAAGACATGAGGTTTTCCCAGTTCATGAATATCATAACAGCAATTTTTAGAAAAAATTGTGTACAAATTTTTAGAAACGCCATTTTGGATCATACCATGCGATCCATTATCAGAATCTCATGATCAATTGTAGAATGTGATCTGAAAAACTGATTCTAAAAATTCTTTCCAAAAATTGTTATTAGCATTATAATATTCTTCAATATCTTTCAGTTCTAATGATGGGTTCAACATAGAGACCTAAAACGTCAAAAATGGGATCAATGAACAGTAATATTCAGAAGACCCATATTAAATAATTGAGAGACAACATTATAACACCCTGCCAAATCTTTCTATCCCGGATGATAGGTCAAGCCAAAAGACCCTGAATTTCCCACAAAACAATCACCACACAGTTTAAGCCAGAAGACTCTTCTGAATCGATTCAGAGACGACATTATAATATGTTTTTCATTCATATTAATGTGCTGAAATACCATTTTTCAGAAGATCAGCAGGATGACATGAATAAATGTCTTCATCTGTGATAGCAGGATGCAAGTCCTGGATGTTTCCCACGTACATCTTCTTTAAATGGAGCAACTGAACCATTTGCAGTTGAGACAATTTCAACTGGGCCCTCGCGATTTCCTTGGCACCTCTCATATTTATCTTCATTTTGCAAACAGGAAGCAAGCTCTGTTTTAACACCAACAAATTTCTAAGAACTCAACACAAATTAACTCAGGCTTCTAATACGAATATGAGAAGAAAACACAAGTTATCTGGCGAAAATATGTGACATTACGTTTGAAGGACAATGCCACCGGAGATTTTCTTCGGGATTCGATGAATCTCCTCCTCCATAGCTGCCATGAAAACAATGCTTTAATAATAAAACTATTAAACCTTCTGAAATGTATAGAATGTTTCGATACCTCTCAGAGATCTGTGATTTCTCAACCCTGCACTGGTCTGCATAGTAAGCAAGCGTTACAACGCTTTGATTGCCCACGAATCCATCCTCCATTTTCGTCGAATCTCTGCACAAAACAGGAACTGGGTGCCGATCATAAGCACAAATGAAGCTAATGGCAGTAAATCAAAACCACTTCCATATAAAAATCCACGAAGTTGGTATTGGCGGCAGGGAAATGGGCTCTGTACAGCTCCAGCGATTAGTCTTCATCACGCAATGTGTCCACTTAGTGACTAATCATAAGACAAGGCCGACCAAATGAAGAAAAGTACGAGGAAAGTGATGTGTTTCAGGTTTGTCCGGTACATTTCGCCGCTAAAAATATTTCTAAAATGCTTCTCCTCTGGCAATACTTACCTAAGGACTTTTAGACCAGCCAATCTGAAACAAAAAAAACTGGAAGAATGTACTCAATCCATCACTTATTTGGCGGCGCGTTTGGAAATTTTTTTAGCTATAAACACGTAAAGACAAAGTGGGTCTTTAACTTGAACCCAAGAAAATTCCATCTCCATGAAAATCTTGGAGCCATGATGCAGTTTTGATTTGGCATGAGAATCTTCGTGGCGGCGTGGCTTGGCAAGGTACCTCATTTTCTGCAAAGAAAACGACAGTTATGTTTGTGTGTAGCTTCAAAAATAATGCAGTCGGATTCCAACTGTGGATGCATAACATTGCAATTTAGAAGCACGTCCGCGGGTGGTGATTGAGTGGATTCGGCACGCCTGTCAAAGACTGAAATCGGTCCAACCTTCACACGTGCAAGCGTTGCTTCTTCTTCTTTGAACCACATCAAAAAAAGGGGTATACTAAACACAATTAAACTAGCGGTATACTAAACATATTTAAACTAGCCGTTAAACATTTTTTAATGAAGAAATTATTAAATACTTTGAAGCAGGCGTGACTGTAGGTAAAAAACACAATACATTTTTTCCTAAAATTGGATGATTTAATGTCTTTTAGATTTTCATGGGTAGGCATGATGTGTATGGTTGAATTGGTACATCTCTTTAATTTTACGATAGAACATTTTTTATTGTTTTTTGTTTAGTTTAATTGCTATTACATATTTCTTACATACACGAGATTACTTTAATTTGTGGTTTTATTGGCGATTGTTGTATTTAGATTTAGCGGCAAATGCGTAATTACTGAAGAGAACATAAATTTAGAGTTAATGTTAAGAAATTTGGTTTCATTCTAAAAAGGAAATTTCAAGAACGGTATTATAATTGTAGGCTATTACACATTACCTACGGTATTACTAGATTACTCTAATTTTTGATTTAATTGTTGATTGTTGTATTTAGATTTAGGGGCACTTGTGGAATTACACTATGCATAATAGAACTTTTTCAACAGTATTAATATGTAAAATTTGCTTGAATTTAGACCCTGTTGTCAAATGCAAACGTTTTTATGAGGCTATCAACAGATTTGTCTATTCAGATAAATATCAAAAACTATCTACAAATTTGTCTTCTACCCCCATTTTCTAAAGCATTGTAATGGTGATTTACCACAGTAAGGAGCATTGTTACTTCTTGAATTATATGACCTCAATTCTAGAGCTTACTGGTATATAACCAATGGAGCATGTGCACCATGAGTACCAATTTAGAGCCACACATGTTAGTCAAAGTTTTTACAACATACACTAAGCTACAAATTTAGAAGGTCTCATATTTGAAACTGTTTGTGTGACCCATCTAAATATGTGAAAATAATCAGCACAAAGTAAATAGGGAAAGAGGTTTAGGTCTACAATTTCTCGTATGTTTAAATCCCAATTGCCATTTGACATTGTGCTCTTAGACAATTGCAAAAGAAGTTAAAGATGTTTTTTGTTTCAATTTGAAGATCATTTGTACACTTACTACAATTAGTACACAATCAAAACTATAAATTAAGTTTCTGACCATTTACCTGGAAGGCTCTCAACCGCTTTTTAGATAGAAATAATGCAATAAGCGTACGAGATACACTTGCATGAGAGGTATTCACGAAAGGGCCTAACATTCTATATTTAAGAAAAATTAAAGAATTAAAAGTAAGTCTACTGATTAAGGGAAAAAGTGAGATGTCAGGCAGTAGCAATTTGACAACATGGCCTGGACCCAAGCAAATTTTGCATATTAATATTGTTGGGGAAAATGTTCTATTAGGCATAATCATAATTGCAAACTATTACGCATTTCCTATAGACACGGGATTACTCTAATTTGTGATTTCATTGGCGATTGCTATATTGTTCTTTACATTGATGTACTTATTCCATCTAAAATATAGTATCTAACTTTCTCACGCTAAATTGAATGTAGCCTATGCCCACTATCACCATCATGGTAATATAGAGAAGTTGGTCATTACCTGCATAATTTCTCCACTTTTGTCATTTTGTATGTACAATAAACATTCAATGAGAAACAAAAACAATCGGAGAAATTGTTTCACACTTCGCTCTCTTCAAATTTATTAATATCTCGACAATGTGACTTTACTATTGCTTATAAGTTAACAAATGTTTTCCTTATCCTCCAAACCACGCAGCAAATTTGGTTGAAGTTACATTCTAATCAAAATTCCGAACACTATCGCTTGTTTCAAATATCTACAATGTTTTTCCCACTACACATGTGATTCTGTATGTTTATCATGTTATTTCCTTTTATCACAGTCCCCCATCTTCGTTTTAATACTACCTATTAGGTATGTTTATCATGTTATTTCCTTGTAATGTTATGACAATGTTTTGTAATACGATATTTACGACAGTCTTTATGCATGATTGATCTTCGGATACTAATCTTGCATGCTACACTCGGCCCAACCTTCTATTGCATAGACTTGTAAATTAAAAAAACGCAACCACATAAAGAGTGCATTAAATTAGAAGATGATTTCCCTACAATTAACCCACCTTGAAAATGTAAAATATATAATTACACATGATTAGGCTGCATGTAGGCGTTTGTAGGATACATTTTGTTCTTGTTGTAGACTCGCTTGTAAACATAAGTGCAAATGTGCCATTATAGAATCTTGTGATTCCAAGAGTAGGGATTTTTTTGGTAAAATACCTACTTGAACAAAAGATGAAAATAGAATATATGAAGGATGGTGTAAAATAGTTTGGACTAAATCCATTGTAGATTCCCTTTAACCATAATTTTCTCCTATAAAGGAAGCAAATAGTGAGTTTAGCAAATGCATTATTTCCCCTTTGTTATTTTATGTTATCTACAAATGAAGTACCCTACAAATTTCATACTTATAATTTCCATTTTCATGTATCTTAGTTGATTACAATACCTATATATGTCATTTTTGGATTGAAATTCATGTTAAGTCTATTAAATATGTATTGTTTTCGTGGGTAAATAAAATTCTTCATATCTCGATATACCAATTACTTTTGCTTATTATTTTTGATTCTCATATAATACTGATTAATAGGCCTCACTAGTGTTTTAAGATTGTAAATTCATCGCTTTTAGGATTTCCAAAATTTGATGTGCGAGATGCATTTTGATTCACAAATATCTGTTGAATGTAGTATTTCAACCAATTTTTACATTGTATCATCCCTCTCAGGATTGAAACATAAGGTTCTACTATGAAAGCCCCAATTCTTCACCATTCGAGCTCATGTCATTCAACCCAACTCCTAATTATTTTCACTTAATATGGTTTTGGGCAAAACAAAACTATCTTTGATGTTCTTTCGTAAACTATTTTTCTACTAATATGCCCTTTTTGGAATGTTTCAATTTCACTAGAAGAAAGTTGCTTTGGACAAAAATTGTCCATAATTCTTTATTATTCATGCGTACCACCATTGCAAATAATTTAAACCAAGTTTAACATCAAGAAGGATTAAACAAGGTGATTTGTTTTGGAAGATGGAGAACAAAAAAAAATGATGACTCTTATTAAATATTTTGAAATAAAAGGAAATTTAGATTAAATATTACATCAACAGTACCTTAAGGGAGGGAAATACACTGTAATTAGTGTCAATTTTTTTGGAGTATCCAACTAAATTTTTTAAAACTACAAGATGTAATATATCTCACGGTAAAATGGCAATCTTAATCTACAAAGATTGTAATAATGTTTTAAGCGATAATACTTCTTCTAGGCTACAAACAAAATTCAAAAAGAGATAAAACACATCCCTTCACACAACTTTGTCAATTATTTGCTATGTAGAGAGGATTAGGAGGATTAGGATGGTGGAGATAGCTGGAAGGTGTAATAAGGAGGAGGTCCAATTATAGAGGTTGAGACGAGCCTACAAGCCCCCACACCGCAATTAACGAATCGACATGTTAGTTGTTGGGACATTTACACCATAAATGTTGGTTGAATAATGAGACGCCAACAAAAAAACCAAATACGCACATCAAAGATGGTGACAAAAAAGTAAGTGTTGCATGCAAGAGTAGGTGTCAGGTGGTGAGGAGCACGCTGGCGGTGGCAAATATACTCAACACGGGAAAAAATGAAACAACTCAAACAGAGAGCATCGTCATTTGACATCCTCCCGAGTTATAAACATGCTCTTCGGCAGTATATAGATGACATTATTTATTTCAAATGTGTGCAATATTGGTAATAAAAATGAGAGACACTTCTCGACATCCTCTCTCCTTCACCTAAAACCTTGGATTTAGGGTTTCCCTCCCTCTCAAGGGGTGTCACTAGTTAGGTTAGAAGAGGTGGGGTTCAAAGTACTTTGGGGTATCATATTTTTTTTCTCTATTTGTGTTTTTGTGTGGTGGTTCATTGTGTTTGTTAGTTTCTATGGTAATTTAAAATGGGGTGTTTGTTACTTGGGTATGGTCTTTGATGTTGGTTATTGATATATTCTCGATTATTTTATTATGGATTTGTTTTAGTTTTTCCCTGCTAGTTTGTCACTTAAAATGTTTATTTGCATGGTAGAAGTGGCGATGGTGGTTAAATCTTATGTTTCCTCCTTGTTAGGGTTTGTGAAATCTTAGTCATTTCGACGACACATGGTTAATGTGGTTTCACCCGAACACTCTTGTTAGAGTAAGTATTTACCTTAGCTCATGTTCACCTAGGTACTTTATTTATGTTTAGTGCATTTATTCTCACCCACTTATGTGTGTGGACATTTATTTTATTTTATTTAGATATTAGGGAGATATTATCTAGTTGTTAGATATAGTTCTTTCATTGATGCGTGGTATTGACTAGATCTTTGATGAATAGTTCTTTCCTAAATCTATGGTCTTGACTAGTTCTTTGATGACTAATTCTTTCCTTGATTTATGGCTTAATCTATGATCTTGACTAGTTCTTAGATTGATATTCCTTGCCTATATAAGTAAGGCCCATTGTCATTGTATTTCATTGAGTTCCATAATAATATATGATATTGTTGTTTATTTGTTTGTAAAGGTTTATGTAGAGTTATTATGGTGAATTACTTTCATCTTATTGAGTGTGGTGTTTAATTAGCATATAATTTCTTCGTGGCTTGGTACGATCTAGTTATTGTTCCTTTTATGGTATCGAGTTGAGATTATTGTTGACATCCGTCTGTAAGTTTTATTTTACAAATAAGGTTTTGGTATATCCATATATTCGTGTTTTTTTTTCGCATTTTGTTGCTATGTGTGTTTTTATGAAAAACAGAGCCTTCCATGGGTTTGGAAGGTGGAAAAATCTTAAGATCGACTATAAACTCGACCATTTCTAGAGGTAGTCAATTTTCAAGTTTTGTTTTGTTGTTGCAGGAGGCACGTTCTCAGGGCCGCATTGGAGCCGTGAGTATGGGTGTGGAACAAAACCCAAAAAATATTTTTCTAGGTTTTTCGAGAGTGGAGGAACATATCTTCCTTTTTTGGCAATGCCCTATTGAAATCCCTTAGCCCTAGTCATATGAGGGCTTAAGCTTATGATTTCTACTAGTAGGTGCTTAGCTTCAACCCTCTTTTATTTTATTTGTGTGGTGAAGGCAAGAGTATTTTATTTTGTTTTAGTGACAACTAAAATAAATAGTAGAGCATAATATTGAAAAACTTGTATCTTTTGATCAGTAACTCGAATTTGAGTGTCGTTTTTTGCAAAAGTGCTTGTTTTTTCATGTTTGTTCCATTGGAACTATTTATTTTGATAAACACACTATAATTATAAAGTGTCATATTGTAACACGCACTCAATTATAAAGTGCCAAATTTTGGGGGTCTTGTTGCATTGCTTTGGGTCTTGCATTTTTAGTGATTTTTGATAATGATGTCTTTATCTACTTCTCCATTAGATCATGTTGAATCATTAACAACACATAATTATCACACATGGAGGCCAAGAATGGAAACAACAATTAAACGGAAAGGATTATGGGCTTTAACTTCTTAACAGTAACCAATGTTCACTATAGAATATGAGAAATTTTAGTACCTAAGTGAAAATTTGATGAGTGTATGGGTTTAATAGGAACTTATGTAGTGACAATATTTTGGTTCATTTATAAAAATGTGACTCTCCTTTCAAAATATGGGAGAAATTAGAGGGTTTATTTGTTAAGGTGGATCACATGAGAGCCATGCAACTCGAAATTGAGAGCATCTCTCTTAATCCTGGAGATTTTCCATAAATTATAGACTATCTTACCAAGTTCAAGTATTTGTTGACACATTTGAAGGGGAGTAGAAGAGATAAGAAAGATGAAGAGTGTGTTTATTTAATTCTATCCAAGTTGAGAGGGCCATTCCAAATCTTTGCTTCTACCTTTTTCTCTAGCATGGATGCCTTAGGTGACACATTCAAAATGCTTGACTTAGAAACATTTTGTGAAAGACTTACTAGGAAAATATCCAAATTGTCTAACCTTGAGTCTTCCACCTCTTAAAAGGCATTAGTTGCATTTAATCATAAGGGCAAGGGAAAAACAAAAAGTAAAACCAAATCCACCCCTTCTCCATCTCAAAGTGCTCCTAAACCCAAAGAAAACAACTCTAAACCCAAGGATTCTTCTAAATCCAAAAATAAGTCTAGTCTTTCATGCTCTTTTTTGTGGGGTATTGGTCATGAAGAACATAGGTGTTATAAGAGATTATGAGGCCTTAGAGGATGAAGTCAAGAAACACAAATTTTCTATCTCCACTCCACCTTCTAATCAACATGACAAAGCATTTAATGTTGTTGGGAGATCACAGTCACCACTTACAGATAATTGGTAGATTCTAGTGATTCTCAACACATGTGACTTATTCAAAGGAGTCTTTTGTATCTCTAGGTTTTATTTCTACTTCCAAAATCAAGGTTAGAGATTCTTCATTTCTTTCATTAAAGGAAAATGTGACATACACCTTGATAGTGGTAGTATCCAAGAAACACTATATGTTCCTAACATCACTACATATTTTCTCTCGTATATCAATTTTTTTATCCTGGTCAAGAAAATAATTACTTTTACACCACATGGGGGAAAAAGTACAAACTTTTTTGGAGCCTCATTCACTTGTTGCTCAAGGTATTGTTGATCATAGTTCTAGACTATATCACTTTGATGGTTTTATGACACATCCTCTATAGGGACAAGATTGATTTCTCATAAATATTCAAAGAGTAAGCTTTGGAACGAGAGATTTGGACATCTCAATTACAAATATTTGAAGGAGTTGAGGGTAAGTGCACCAAATTGGGGGCCAAAAGGGGGTCTTAAGTGGACGAATTTTTGAAAAAATAAAAATTCAACTTGCGAGTTTTTCAAAATAGTTACACTCAAAATTGGAAGATGATGTAGAAATATGAATCGTAGAATTTTGAGTCTAGTTTCTAAGATACTAAATTTTATTAAAAACGGATAAGTTTAAGTGAGTAAAACAACTAGAATACCAACAGATGCTCTGTTTTTGTTAAAAAAACATAATAGAGTGACTTTCTCGTGCCCCCACCATTTTTTAGCACCATTTAGTATTTTTGAAAACCCTTTGGTAGAAAGATAGCTGTAGGAGCATCTAGTTTGGGCTCCATTTTTATAAAAATTTTTTTAGCGAATATTTTTTTATTTATGATTTTTCTAGTACACAAAATTTTATGTTTTGAAAAATAACAGTGAGCTCAACCGTGTCCCCCCCTAACTACCTCAAAAAATATCAAAAATTAGAATTTTTTTAATATGTATAGAATTATGCCTAGTTTCGGCTAGTATAATTTTTTTAATTTCGATCACCCATAAAAAAGATACACCATGAAAGATATACATATTTACACTTCAAAAAATAGCTATAAAAAGGCATAGTTAGAAAATAAATAATATGGCTATCTTATATTAGTCAGAAAATTTAGAAAATTATATTTTAAGAAATAAAAGACTCTGCTCTACGTCACGTGGTATAATTTTTAAAAAAATGGATCGATTGTTTTATTTTAATTTCTCTCGAGAGAAAGTTTCATTTTTACATTTTCTTGTAAAAAATCGTTGTTTCTTTGTGTTTGTCATAGGTCCATGCCTCGAGGCTTGGGGATCGAAACTAGATCCCAAGCCTTGAGGCATAGCTTGGGAAAAGAGAAAATAAAAAAACACATATGCGTTACATAACGTGTACGTATTTTGATTTGTTTTATATCTTGTGGCCCCCAACGTCCCTTTCACCTCTTTCACGGGAATCTTACAAACATTACTGTTGTGTCTACAATATTCTCTACATTCTTGCACGAATTTTTAGTATTTCATTTTGTCCCTACCCCACTAGTTGATTTTTTCTAATCTTGGGTGATAAACGCCGAGCTAAGGATAAGAGGAAAGTCAAGAATAAGACAGGATAAATTAGAAGAGAAGAGAATAAATAAATTAAGAGAATGCAAAAACTTGAGTAGGGCAAGGTACATCCGCTTATATCAAATGTAGCTAATGTATTAGAAAATTGGGATGAAATACATAATGAAAATGTAGATAATAATGATATTGCAATGAATAATGATATTGAATTGAATGATAATGTTGGTATGGATGAAGAAATTGATATGAATCCAATTGTTGAACCCTTACTTGAGAATCTAAATGTTAACCACTGAAATTTGTATGAAAACATTGAATGAAGAAAGTAACCTTGTAAACGAATCTTCACCTCCAAGAACACCTCCTTCCATTTCGAAGAAGAAAACCAATTCACTTAATTGAAATTGATGAAAACATCATAAAACCAATGCATAACAAAATGTATGAAAGAAATG